>VXBC01006598.1:18090-47146 GCA_013399945.1 Ploceus nigricollis
AGAACAATAGGGTAGTAGAGTCCTTGCTCTTCTGTGTAAGTAGGGTACCAGAATGTACCACAGAAAAGCTGAGGTTGGAAGGAACCACTGGAGATCATCTGTCCCCTTTACAATGGGGGAATCATCTAATTGACTCTCAAAGCAGGGGCAGTTAGAGCAGATTGCTCAGGACTGTGTCCAGTAAGGATATTTATAAAGATGAAAACTCCACAGTGTCTCTGAGCAACCTGTTCCAGTGTTGAACCACCTCTAGAGCAAGAAAGATTTCTCTTCTATTCAGGTGTAATTTCCTTCACTTCAATTTTTTAACATTGTGCAGTGTCTGGTTACTGCTGAGCAAAACCTGACTCTGCATTCTTTACACTTTCTCAAAAATATTAGTAAGGTCCCACATACAGCCTTCTAAGCCTCCAGGCTAAATGATCCCAGTTCTTTCAGGCTCCTGGTCTGTGAAGAAGGAAACTTGTAGAACAATGGGTGCTACTGCTGAGCACCCTTGGCTAATGTCAAATTCGCAGCCAACCATTGAAAAAAGCTATTAATTTGGATACTAGGCATTTTGTCCTAAAACTTCATAGGATTATTTGAGAAGCTGTATTTTTTTGTTCACAAAAAGAAAAATTTTAAAACCTTACAGAGGCACAGAAAATGTTGCTCTTCACAGTGTTGCAATGGGGAGTTTTGGGCAACTTTTAGTGTTGGACAAGGAGCTAACTAACTGTTTAACAAGTAAAATGTTTTTCTTTGTCTTCAGTAGATTTAGAGTTTTTGTAGTTGTATTACATGCTGTTAGTATCATCTATAGACACTACCTAGACCCTACTGGCAACTATGTGCACAAATATTCATAATAAATTTTTTAAAAATTTTGACAGACTCATAGGGTGTGCATTCTGACAATGCCCTGCGAAGTAAAAGGGCAAAAAAAGTAAAAGCTAATTCCATTCTTACTGTCAGAGATCTGAAACAGAGGGGACACATAGTGAAGATGGCAGAGGAAGCCTGTTAAGAGGAGTTTTCACTGTCCTTAGGCATCCAGGGATCTAGTGCCTTCAGTGGTAGCCCTTGCTTTATGATTTTTATTTTGTTATAAAATGTGTATTTTAAATAATGTATTTCTATGCTGTACCTTGTAGTCATTGGAGTTTTGTATGTTTTTAATTATTAGAAACAGTTAATTATGCTGCTGGAACATTCAGACATTTCTAAATAGGCTCAAGTAAAAGATTTGGTAAACTAATAAAATTCTGTCTCATCTTCAGGAGCTTCAAGAACAGCTAAAGATTACCGCTTTTAAAGACTTGGTGATTAGAGATAGAGAGTTGACTGGAGCACTCATTGCCTCTCTTATAAACTGTTACATCAGAGATAATGCGGCTGTGGATGGAATCATTGCCCATTTGCAAGATATCTGTCCTCTTCTTTATAGCACTGATGATGCCGTGTGTTCAAAGGTAAGTGCACTTCCAGATTTTACAGCACCAAAACACAACTTGAGAATATGCACAAATGGTACATTGGGCAGCTTGTAATTCATTATTATGCTCATGTAGTTTCAGAAGCAGAAGAAATAATGAAGTCAAGTTGTGGGCATATTTTCATCTTTTAATTGATTAATGCTGAACATTACACAAAAATTATTTGAAGTATTTGCAGTTATTTTCATAGTCTCTTAACTCTAATCTGATCTCTAATCTTAGCTCTGTCTTCTTTATGTTGATAAAATGTTTTCTTATTCCAATCTTCCTCAGCATAGTATCTCTGTTTTTGTCCGTTCCACAATTTGCTGGAATTTGTGGCAGATAATTGTGTTTAAGAACTGAGGTCTTTTGAACCTTTTCAAATAAATTTGAAACAAGTAACTGGTGAGGAGAGAATAGGAAACCAGTTGGTTAAGTCTTCAGCTCTTCTAACGCTATTGTAGTCTTTCTGCTGGAAACCTAGTGACCATTTCCATTTTGCATTTGTTTTTAGGCAAATGAACTTCTTCAGCGGTCTCGACAAGCTCAAAGCAAAATGGAAAAAGAGAAGATGCTGAGGGAGTCACTAAAAGAGTACCAGAAGATCAGCAATCAAGTAGACCTTGCTAATGTTTGTGCACAGTACAGGCAGGGTAAGAGCCAGTCACTGATCACGCTGAATAATTTTGTGGTATCCTTTCATGCCATCTTTTCTGTTTGTTTTGTTTACTAACTTTCAACTCAGTTTTACAGTTTTTTACCATAAACAGTTGGTTAATAACTCTTAAAATTAAAATGTGCCAGCCTTTCCTTTTTTAAAGCCTTGCTAGATTTCACAGACCAACCAAGAAATCCATTTCTGTATTAAAATAGTCCCATGCATTTACTTTATATTGCAGTGTCCATTTGTTTCATATATGTGGTTAAAATATTTTTAGGGAAATTTTTTGGTTCTATGTAAGCAGAGGGTTTCCTTTTATACGAAAGGTACCTTTTATACGAAATACACTGTTTGAAAGATGGTTCTGAATCCTAAGTAGTGCAGTAGAAGCTAGTTATCAGTTACATATACATCTAAATTATGTAACAGTTAAGAAATGGGCCTCTGTACAGTATTATATATTGTGCAGGACATTATACGTAACTTAGCATCTTAACTTCAAACTTGCATATAAATGCCACAGGGTAGGAACAGGTGTAGACTTTAAATTATACAAACCAGAGTGAATAGTATAATATTTTCTTTCTTGCTAAAATGAGAAATGTTTGATGCCACTTACTGTTTTGTTGTGAATTTAATACAATAATGAACAGTGATATTTGTTTTGATTTTTCCTAGTGCGTTTCTATGAGGGAGTAGTAGAGCTCTCTCTTACAGCTGCTGAAAAGAAAGATCCCCAAGGTCTTGGCCTTCATTTCTATAAAAATGGAGAACCAGAAGAAGATGTTGTTGGACTCCAAGCTTTTCAAGAAAGGCCAGTTTTCAGGATAATTTATGATGATTGTATGGGGTGCTTTATTTCAAGTGACTGGGAAAGTAGCTATTTTAGGGAAGGAATACAGGGTAATAATAAACAAGCATTTTATGATAGGGGCCACAGTAAATATTTTTGCCCAGCATGCTCCCTTTGATTATGATTAGTATGGCAGCAACTTAATCTGAAACAAGGGGTGATAGATGTCGAAAACATTGGGATCAGAACACTACAAAAATATTACTTCTTAAAAAGATGAATGAGAACAAACTAGATTGTGACAGCCAGCTGACAATAATCTGTGACCTTTTTAAATTTTAATAACTGTCTATGAAGGCATACAATAACACACTTGAGAAGACTTTCATAGACAGTTGCAGTGAAAATTACGAGGCTTTTATTTTTTTTTGCTCTGTTTACAGATTGAACAGCTACAAGTGTATCACTGACACCCTTCAAGAACTAGTGAATCAAAGTAAAGCTGCTCCTCAGTCTCCTAGTGTACCCAAAAAGCCCGGTCCTCCGGTGCTGTCATCTGACCCCAACATGTTAAGCAATGAAGAAGCTGGACACCATGTAAGAAACGCACAAAAAATCATGACTGCACTCCAGAGAACAGTGTAATTTGAAGGGGTCTAGAATTTATAGTTTCAATAAAATTATGGAGTAGTTTAGTGAAATGAAGGTTTGTCATGAATTGGCCTCAATATCTAGAGCATCCATAGAAATTATGACATGTAAATAATGTGAACCTAAGTATTGTTGCATAGTAATTCAGGGCTTACAGTAATGTAACCACTTCTCTAATAGCAGTTCTGGCCTTTTCTTCCCTTAGTTTGAACAAATGCTAAAGCTGGCTCAGCGTTCAACAGATGAGCTCTTCAGTATTGCACTTTACAACTGGTTGATACAAGCTGACTTGGCGGACAAGCTGTTACAGGTGAGCTTGTCTATACACAGTGAACTGGGAGAGGTAATTGTAATAATGCTTTAAAAAACAGGGAAGAGCAAGAGTATAGCTCTTATCTTTCTGATATCTGCAGGTTACTGCCCCCTTTTTGGAGCCCTACCTGGTGCGGATGACCAAGATTGACCAAAACAAAGTCCGCTATATGGATTTACTCTGGAGATACTTTGAAAAAAACAGAAATTTTAGTAATGCTGCCAGAGTCTTGGCTAAGTTGGCTGACCTCCACAGGTATGAATTATGTGTGATTTATTGTATATATATTGAGGTAGCTAGGGAAAAACTGAAAAAACCAAAATCAAAACCTTTTGTGTAAGAATTTTTTAAAAATGAGGTTTTCTTAAAAAAAAAAAAAAAGAATGTGTTAGCTTTAAATCTAGGCAATTATTGGAAATAAGTGATAATGTTTATTTTTGTATTTTACATTACTTTGCAGTGTATTTCCTATAATTACAATTTATTAAGTGGCCAGTTCTTATTGGGGAGTACACTAGAACTGAGCGTGCAGCAATGATGGGGTTACGTGGTTGGATTGTGTCACGCATGATTTAGTAAAATCTGGAAAAAGCATATATTACCTCCCAGAGTCTAGCTAGAATATAACTAACCCTCAAATAATTATATTAAGTACTCATTTTATTATGAATATTTGTTTTGCAGCACAGAAATTTCTCTTCAGCAGCGTCTTGAATACATTGCACGTGCTATTTTGAGTGCCAAAAGTTCCACTGCCATATCCTCTTTAGCTGCTGATGGTGAATTCCTACATGAACTAGAAGAGAAAATGGAAGTAAGGAAAAATATTAATCTAAGCTACACTGTAAATGCATTATTTCACTTTGTCTCATTGGCACATAACAGTTTTACTACCAGTTTTGTGTAAATGGATTTCTTTGATTTCTTCCTGACATGGCAAAGTTAGGCAGATGAAAATCAATTTAATGGTGTAAGGCAGCAACATTTCTACATTTAAATAAGCTAAAGGTAATTCTGGGTGTATTTTTAAACTATGATTAAGTTAATTCAGTCTTGAAATACTGTATTTTCCTCTTAAACAAGGTTGCAAGGATCCAACTTCAAATACAAGAAACATTACAGCGGCAGTATTCCCATCATTCTTCAGTACAAGATGCAATCTCCCAGCTTGATGCTGAGCTGATGGATATAACCAAGGTGATTGAAATTTCCTTTTTTTAAAGTCCAGTTTATCAAATTTTGGGAAGAAAAAATGTTTTGCAAAGAATGATTCTGTATTGACTACGAAGAGTAATAGGCAGTTTATCACTCCTGGTCTCAGAATATCTGTTAGCCTGGACTGTAATTTTCTGTACTTTAATAATCTTTCAGTCTTCAGTATTTTAATTTCTTTCACGTGTTTATCTTCATTATGAAGTCTCTTAGATTTCTTTACTCGTTGAAAACTTGGTTGGAAAATTAAGTTTTTATTTCAAATTCATATAAAATTTAGTGTTGTATCTAAGAAATGAAACTAAATGTAGCAAAAAAAAATTAGTGATTGGCAACAGTTATTTAAGTTGCATATTTACTAGTCTGTCTATCAGACAAAATAAGGAGCAACTGATTTTTAAAATTTAATTTGATCCTACATGAAAGGTAAAGCTTAGTCATTTTTCTTTCAGCTGTATGGAGAATTTGCTGATCCTTTTAAGCTTTCGGAGTGTAAGCTTGCAATTATACATTGTGCAGGTCATTCTGATCCTATCTTGGTGCAAACTCTCTGGCAAGAAGTCATTGAAAAAGGTAGGTCTTAATGGAGTAGGAGTTGTGATGATCTCTCTCATCCTTTCCCATCAGTTAGTAATTCACTCTCTGTTCCTGTTGTTTTTGATTGTTCGGGTTTTTTCCCCCCTTTGGTTTTCGGGCTCAAGTTTACCATTATGCTAACAACATTGATAGAGATCTAAGGGAAAAGCTGTGTGGTAGTGGGTTTGTTGTGGGGTTCTGGAACGTGGTTTTGTTTGTTTGTGGTTTTTTTAAGTAGGTTTGCATGGAGCTTCACAGAAGCATAAAAACTTAAAAATGTACATGCAAATACACCAGGAAAGGTTGTATTTTTACTCCCATGTGCTGATTTTTTTGTTGACAAGAGTGTAAGATTTTCATGTATTATTTATAAACTTAGGTGCCTCAGTGTCATTCTGTATAAATGTGGAACTTTTCCTGAAGTTCTCTCTTAAGGGTTTTCTTTTCATTTACAGAGTTGAGTGACAGTGTGTCTCTGAGCCCCGCTGACAGAATGCAAGCGCTTTGTCTGAAGCTGGCATTACTTGGAAAGATCTATGCTGGCACACCTCGCTACTTTCCTTTAGGCAAGTTGTTAGCCTGCATAGTAAATAAGCATATGTATTTGATGGATGGGTTTCAGCTTTTTTTTTAGACTCTTAAAAAAAGTTTTAAACTAAAAAATGTTTCTTGTTTTTTAATCTCAAAAGAAATGAGAAATAAATGAAGTTTAGGTGGCAGCAGCAGTTACTTTTGGATGGCTGTGCAGATTCCATTTTAGAAAGTAGTAAAGTTTGTTTGCATCAAAGCACAAAGTACAAAATGTGTACTTATACATTTAAGATTTTAAGCAAGCACATTTATCTGCTGTCTCTTGAAATTCTATATAAACCATCTGCCATCTGAAGGGATAGATTCTGAAAGCAGTTCAGGAGATTTCTGGATAGTTTTTAGAATTTCTGCTTTTCTGATGCTCATATGTTTTGACAATGGACTATTATATAAAAACCTGGCAACTACATTGTTCGGCAGTAAATCTTCTTTATAACACTAAAATAATGTGCAACTAACATTTAATATAAACATTTAGTGCTGACCAATACACTGTTAATTGTTACAGGCACTTAAACAAGCTTCAGTAGTTTTTCTGACCATTCTAGCAAATGTAGTCATATATGTGTTTTGTGTAGAAACAAAGGTTAATGAATTTTTCTTAACGGCATAGTTGCAAGGCAAAACAGTAACAAAGTACTGAGTAATCCGTACCATGTACTGATGATTGTAAATGACTCTTAAATGCCTTTGTTTCGTAGACTCCCAGTAACAAGTTGGAATCTAAATATTCCCTTGTTTATGTCCTCCAGATTTTCTAGTGCAGTTTCTAGAGCAACAAGTCTGTACTTTGAACTGGGATGTAGGTTTTGTAACATACACCATGCAAGAAATTGGAGTGCCATTGCCAAGGCTGCTTGAAGTGTATGACCAGCTGTTCAAAGCACGGGTAAGGAAAATTGCACAAAATAACAATTCTGTGTTCAGCTGTTATCAAGGTCTCTCTTTAGTGGGAAACATGAAATAATATAAGGAAAGATATAACAAAATACACATTCAAAGCTCTGCTTTCTTTACTCAAAGACTTTTAAAAAGCTGCATTTTCTCCCTGTGAATAAAATCTGTGGATTTTATTCATTTCAGTACCAGAGCTTGATGAGGAAATTTGTTCATTCTTTTAATTCACCTGGAGCTAGTTTAGGATGAAATAGGATTAAAATTCTTATGTTGCAGAAGGAACAGCATATATCGAGTATATTAATTTTATTTGTTTCCTAATAATGATTAAAATTTGTTGTATTACTACATCTTGTCTGACCCGTTGATGCAATAAACAAAGAGATTTTACTTGTGTGGTAATGGAAAACTGAGTTCAATTAATGTATATTTTCATATGTAATTTAAAATAATGTTTAAAATGTAGGCTTAAATATAGATTAAGGTAGAATTCCCATTTATCTAACTTGATACAATAAATAAATAATTGCATAGCTGGCAATTCCTGTACACATGACATACTTTTTTTTGTCTTGTCTTCTTAATATTTTGTCCTTAATATTTCGTGGTGGTTTTTTTTTTTGTTTGTTTGTTTGGTTTTTTTAGGATCCATATTGGAGTAGAATGAAAAAGCCTTTGCACCTCTTAGAGTGTATTCACGTATTACTGTCAGGATATGTACAGGATCCAAGCAGAGTACCTATGAGGTAAAAGGATAGCTATATCCTAATGAAGAGTGAGACATAAAATATTGTAAAATACTTCACTCCAGCAATTCCCAAAGGTTTTCTTCTTTTGGGTGAATTTAATACTTTATTCCTAACACTTGTCATTCAAAACCATTTGGTAGAAACTTGTAGAATTCTACCTTATAAGCTACTTCCACAAAGGTAATTTTCTTCACATCACTGAAGATCCTTGAGGAACTGAGAGGATTATTTTGTAATTTTTAGCGATACACTTTAAGGACTAGTTCAGACAAATCTGATGCAATGTGTGAAAGTGGGGGGAAACACAAATGGGGCATTTTGTGATGGAACCAGTGCAGTGTTTCATGTACAAATTCTAGAAGCTCTGAGTTACTCTAGGAAAGAGACGACCAAACATTGAGATGGATCTTCCCCAGTTATTTATAAGAGGTTGATGATGAATCAGTCTCCAGGACTAAAATTCAGCTTAGTTCACATCGGGAAGAAATTTAGTGGTAATAATAGAAAAAGTTTCTAGTGAAAAAGATAGCTAAGTACTTGAAGACGTTGCCTGCATATCACCTCTAGCTTTGACAATTTTTATTTGAATAGACTAAATGAACTTCAGTCAGAGCTATCTTGTCTCAAAAACAAAAAGCAGAAGCAGGCGAAGTCTTGGTAACTCTTCTAAACATAGACGTTTCTGATTCTTTTGAAAAATATAAATATCCCCTGTTCACATATAGTTTGCTTCCATCTTTTATCACTTAATTGGTCTTTTACCGTTGGCTGATATAAATACTCTATTAGAACTTTAGTGAATGTTGTCTGATTTTAATACCTACTTTGACAGTACATAAATTGAGATTTGATTAAAATTTAAGACACTTAAACTGCTATCTAAATTAATAACTTATACATTGACTATAATCATATCTAAAGTAGTATCTAAATATTTCACATTATTATAAACTGTACTATGCTTTTATAGTATATATTTAATATCAGATAAATAGTAATGGGTCATTTATTTTCCCATTATGTCTTAGTCACAGGCATTAGATTTTAAAAATAAATTTCTCTTAATGAATAGTTAAATACTTAAAAGTAGCTGACAGATGTCTTACTGATACACTATTCCATTGCAACTCAAAGAATGCTCATGTTCTAGTTCAGATGAATTCTGAGATACGGGATTAAAAAGGAGCTCATTGTTATTCTGTTTTCTTTGCAGGCGACGATTCACAAATGTTTGCTTGGATGCTGTTAGTTGCTACCTGGTTGAACTTCAGTCTATGAGCCCCACACTAATGGTGCAGACTACTATTGGGAATTTTAAATCTCTACAGGCCAAGTTAGAACGGCTTCACTGATTGACTAATACAAGAACAGAATCATTAGTGCAGGTAGTACTAACTGAAATAAAGGTTCCGATGTTGGCACTGAATTACAAACGAACAAATCATCAGAAATTTTCTCCTCCCCAACAAGCTGCAGGACCCAACCACAGCCCTTCAGAATTNTGGCCTGTATTCGTGCTATTCTAAAAGTATCTACAAATTGTAGAATGTAAATGTGACAAATGGAATTTCTTTTACTACTACTAGGTTTTTTAACAATAGAAAGCTTTTTTTATACTGTTGAAATTAAATACATTGTGTGATCTTTGCCATGGGGATAAAGAATATTTCAAAAATATTTTCTTTTTCTTTGTTTTAAATAATGGGGAAAAGCAAATTATTTCCCCTATTCCATCTTATATGTTGTATCTGTTAAAATCAAATAAAGAAGTCAAAAAGTGACTTCTGTCTATTTTTGTTATGTGCACACAAACACCAAATTGTATACACACCTAGAATCCCCTCCCTCCTGCCCATGCTGCTGCCCATGGGGCTCTGGATGCCGCCCAGGACACGTTTGGCTCTCTGGGCTGTGAGTGCCATGGCCAGGGCATGTCCAGCTTCTCACCTGCATCTCACATAGATGTGTGGGAGACCATCTGAAAGGCTTTACAGAAGTCCAGACAAATACCATCTGTAGCCCTTCATTTGTTCACTGTTGGAGTCACTCAATCATGGAGGTTACCAGGTTGATCAGGCATGACTTACCCCTGGTGAATCTGCACTGGTTGTCCCAAATCACCTCTCTGTCCTCCAGATGACTCAGCACAGTTTCTAGGAGAACCTGTTCCATGATCTTCCCAGGCATAGAGGGGAGGTTGACAGTTAGTAGCTCCCAGGGTTGTTCTTTCTTCTCTTTCTAAAGATGGATATATTTTCTCAGTCACCTGAGACTTCACTTGACTGCCATGACTTTTCAGTTTTCATGGAGAATGGCTTGGGAACTGTATCAGACAATGCCTTCAGGACTCTAGGATGCATCTTACGAGGTTCTATAGACTTAATGTAAATTCAGGTTCCTTAGGTCATCATGAACCTGATCTTTCCTTGCAGTGGGAAGCACTTTGCTCCCCCAGTTGCCATTCTGCTGTCCATCATCTCAAGAGGTGTGGGAAGAGAGGTTTCCATTGAAGACTGAGGCAAAAATGCTGAGTACCTCAGCCTTCATCTGTTAACAGTTTTCCATCACTGTATATCAGGGGTGTTACACGTTCTCTGAGCTTCATTTTCTAGTTCACATACCTTTAGAAGCCCTTCCTGTTATTCCTTATGTCCATTGCCAGGTTCAGTTCCAGATTATTGGCCTTCCTCACCTCATCCCTACATAACCAATCTTTCTCTATACTCCTCCCAGGTTCCCCGACCTAGTTTCCTTTATCTGTGCATTTACTTCTTTCTCTTTAGTCTGACCAGCAGTTCCGTAATCTGCCATGCTGGTCCACAGCCTCCCTTGCCCAGTTTCTTGCTCCTGGGGATTGCTAGGTCTTGTGCTCTATGGAAGACAAAAAAATCCATTAGAATAGGATTTTAATCCATCAGCCTCTAGGTTATGGGCCCAGCATGCTTCTACTGCTCCACTCTGCTCCTCCCAGTGCCTCTCAAGGACATGGGACCCCCATCAAAGGGCCTTTGTCCAGACAACGGGAATGAAAAGTGTTGGAGAATGAGGGCATCGATCCTGCTTCTTCTCACATGCTGAGTGCTCTACAGCACCTTTATTAAGAAATAATGCTTGCTCTAAAATTTTGCTTAAAGTACATTTCTTTCCCTCTCAACTACTAAATACATTCTGGTGATTTTAAGCCAGCAAATGCACTGGTTGATGTAATATAAAAATTAAAATGCAACTCTTTTTTACTTGTTAGATGAAAAAAGAGGTGAAATATTAGAGTTAGCTTTTCTTCTTTGTCAGTGTTATAAACTTACAAAGTATTTAAATAGAAGTAGTCTTGTGTGTCCTGGGAAAAATATTTGCTTCTTTCCATGTAAAATAAACCATCTTTAAGTATTAGAAGTTATCTTCTGTTAAGCTGTGTTTCATACCAAGGATGTCATGCATTTACCCTGGTCTTGTTAGTTCTTTTCACACAAATAATGTCCAAAGTCTTGCCCGATATATTTAACTAAATTTCAATATTTGCATAATAATATCTTGTGTTCAGCCACATTCTGTAATCTGTGATTACTAAACAGATTTCTATTTTCAGATTTGGAGAAATAACTGAAAAGTTTGTTACAGACACAAATCACAGACTTGAAGTTCAGCTCTCCTGGCTTTTTCTCCAGTTAATGGAATAAGGATTCCTCTGGAAATACTGCAAATTTATCAAAGCAGTAGTATTTCAAAGTGTATCACAAGTTACCTCTGATATTTTTCAGATGACAAGGAGGTAATTCCAGTATACACATAACTTTTGTTTTCATAACACTTACTCTACTCTCAGATGGAGAAATGATAGGTTCTGTTTCCCAATTTAAATTTGGAGATATGTAGAAAACTGGGATCAGAGGGGAGAAGGGTGGGTTAATGCAGCAGATGAAATGAAGGATGATAATCACAGGGAAGTAACAGACCAACATGAATGTGAAACATTGCTCATTAACAATATTATCAATGTATCTTTACTTTTATTTTTTTTCTTCTGTAACTTTCAATCAAGATTGTAATTAGGGAATGGTGGCAGAAAGTGGGAACAAGGATGAGTTTCAAAGAATAGCTGCTTTAAGCGAATCAAGGGTATTGCTTTAAGGTGATGAAATATAGTGACAGCTTACCCTACTTGTATTTCACCTTGTCATGGTTTAATCCCCTCTAACAAGTATCACACAGCCACTTCTCACTCCCACACCCCCTTCCATAGGATAGGGGGAATTGGAAAAAAGCTAAAATCCATAGGTTGACATAATTGAAAAATAATTGAAAAATAATTGAAAAAAAGGTTAAGTAATAGTAACAAAAAGGGAGGTAACAAAAAGAGAGGAATAAAACCAAGAAACGTAAGTAAGGCATAATGCAGTTGCTCATCATGGATTGACTGGTACCCAGCCTGTACCTGAGCAGTGATGAGTTCCTCCCACCCAACTCCCTTGGGTTATATACTGAGCATGATGTTCCAAGGTGTGGAAAATCCCCTTGGCCAGTTCATGTCAGCCCTCCTGGCTGTGCTCTCTCCTGTCTTTTTGTGTACCTGCTCACTGACAGAGCACAGGACACTGAAAACTCCTTTATATAAAGTAAGTACCATGGTGCAACAGCTGCAGATTGTTCTGCTAAATCAAAAACATAGCACCGTACTAGCTACTTGGAAGAAAGTTACCTTTATCTCAGCTGAAACCAGGACAACCTGAATTCCAGTAATTCCTGTATTGTATAGAGTACACTGGTCTCTTACAGCTATGTCTCCTGCTGTTACTCATGCCCCTCATCCCCAAATACTGATGCTGATGCTAATTGTCCCCCATGGAGCCACAGCCGTGTGCCCTGTTCCCTGTGGGCTGTTGCCACAGGCAGTCCATGGTGTCTGGCTTTTCCCACTGAGGGAGTCGTGTTGATCAAGTCTCCATAGTCAGTTCTTGACATATGAGACTTCACAGAAATGGTCTGAGTTTGAAGGGATGTTAGAGATCAAATAGTTCAATCCCTCTCCCATATGCAGGGACACCTTCAACTAGACCAGGTTGTTCAGAGCCCCATCCAACTTGGCCTTCAGTGTTAGCAGGGATGGGGCATCTTCAATTCCCCTGGGTGACCTGTGCCAGTGCCCTCCCCACCCTCAAAGAACTTCTTTCTAACCTCTAATATAAATCTTTTCTCTTTTAGTTTAAACCTATTCCTCTTTGTCCTACACACCCTTGCAAAAAGTCCTATTTTCCTTTATTTTATAAGCCCCCATTAAATACCGATTTGCGTCAATGAGGTTTCCGCAGAACTTTCTCCAAGCTAAACAAGCCAGCTCTCTCAGCCTGTCTCTATAGGAGGGGTGTTCCTGCTTTTGATATCGCTGCGCTCCTTTGGACCTTTTTCCAACTAGTCAAATGCCCTTCCCGTGCTGGAGACCCCACAGCTGGATGCAGCGCTCCAGGTGGGGTCTCACCAGAGCAGAGGGACAGAATCCCGTCCGTCATCCTTCTGGCCACGCTGCTTTGAATACAGCCCAGGATGTTGCCACCCGTCTCGCCAAGCCGGCACGTTCAGAGACGCGGGGCACCCAACAGCCGGGCGCTGACCCCGCCCGGGCCCGCACAGGAAGGCCCGCCCTGAACGCCGGGACCCTCGGGACGGGATTGCGGCTGCGCTCTGTGCCGGCCCTGCCCGGAAGCTGCGGCAGCGCGAGGGAGCGCGGGGCGGCTGGCTCGGCCCCCTCAGCGCCCCGGCTCCGGCGAGCCGGCGACGGTCTGGGCGCGGAGCTCCTCCCGCTGCTCGTACCCCGGGGAAGGAGTCCGCCCCTGGGGCTACCTCCGCCCTGAGCCGGGCACAGGCAGCCCGGGTTGCCGCGGGTGGTGCCCGGCGGCGGCGGGGGAAGCCTGTGCCGCCCGTCGCTCCCCGCGCTCGAGTGAGCGTCTGGCCCCGCGCCAGGCCAGCGCCCCTGCCCTGCGGTTTCTGTCTCCCGCCGGACGAAGCTGCAGGACGTTTTCCTCGTCTTGTGGATTTTTTGAGTTCTTAACGATGTACTCGCAGTTTCTCACTCTCAACTCCTGAGCGAGCATGACCCGCACCTCTGAGCAGCGCATCGCCCGTGAGCTGCCCGGAGGAAAATATAGTTTGGAAGTACGGGTAAGCATTAGTTCTATTTGTGTTTAGCAGGAAGCTGCTAGAGATAGTCAAGACTTTACGTCTGAATTCCTCTCCTCTGCACCTACCCCCAGATAACAAAAACCTCTGCGTTTTTTTTCTTTCTTTCTTCAGTTTCTCTAGAAATGTATGAAAAAGCCACTATTTGCTTTTCTCTGCAAATAATGGTTGTGGTTACCTAGAGATTTAGTAAGAATGGAGATTAAGCTAGATGTGCTCATCTCTACGTGTATCAAGCAAAGAAAACCATGGCCCCGCATATCATGGGTTGGACAGGTAAGTGTAATAAACTCTTTGAATTTTAATTGTATAATAATTTGCACTTCCATTTCCTTTAGGAGGGTGTAAAAACCCTTAGGAATTATTTTGTGTGACCTTAAGAGTTATAAAATAAATTACTTTTATGTTATTGATCTGAAGCTGGAGATTCAAAATTTCTCAGAGAAACATTGCAGAGCCTTTTTTTTTTCCTATTCCGAAGACCCACACCTTAGATGAGATTGTTGTTTTGATGGTTATAGTTTTTCATAACCTTTTTTACAGGACATTGCGGGAAATGTGAACAATTCTTTTTTCCTCATTTCATCCTGCATCTCTTGAAAGACACACTTTCTTAGACTTCTTTCATAAAATCACACTAAATTTTTTTCTTCTATGATTTGAATTTAAGTAGGTAGGAATTTAAGGCTGATTTTTTTTTTTTCTATTGAAGTCACTGGCAATTATCTCACTAAATTAAACACTACAAGACAAGATAGCTAATGTTCAGTTTTGGCATTTTTAGCAGGGAGTTTAGCAGAGGTACTTTGAATAACTTTTTAATAATGACTGTAAGATCAGTTTGGTGTTTTGAAACCTGTGAATCAAATTCATCATCGCTGTAAGTCCATGCTGGATATAATGTACTGTAAAGCAAATATGCTAAAGAATGAAATTAGTATGGCAGTTCCTGCCTTATTGTACTTTTTAAAATTATTTTTTCACTAATATTTTTTCTCTGCATTATTCTGTATGCCTGTGTAGAAAATAGCATTTTGAAAAATTAAATGATCTTTTATTCTTTCAATAGGAAAAAGAGGCTGTTTTCCTTCTAGATGGTAAACACATAAATGAAATTAACTTGTCGTCAGGGAAGACAAAGAAGAAAATCTCTTCGCTGCAGTCATTGTTGAAAAATGTGGTTGTCTTAACAACATCAGGAAATGGTTAAGTATAATATCTTAATGTGTTATAAGCTCAGGTTATTTTATTTGCATTTGTAACACTCTGAAAAGTCCAAAAGATATCCAAAGGATCTGCCAGTTCGCTTAAAATTGTGGCTAAGATGGAAGAGAAGTAAGTTTAAGTAACTTCACAGTAATATCCTTCAAAACTTCTCTCCCCCAACGAATACAGCTGCTTGGTTGGCAGGAATACTTAAAACAGGAGAGCTCTTTCTTTGGAATAAAGATCAGGACTGCTTGAAAATTGTACCAGCAATCGAAGAGTCCAAGAAAGCAGTAGCAGGAGCACAAGGTAGGTTTTTTTTAAATTAATCCTGTGCAAAAATGGAATAAAGGGAAAGTTGTTTTCCTTTCTTTAAAAGTTACTACATGAGTAAAGCTGTATTCTCCCATTGTTTAGCATTTGTATAATTTGTGTGCTAGCTAAACTTTGACAAATGTCATTTGAGTGGTACAGGTTTTTCATTTAGTAATCTCTTGTAAATAGTTCATTTTCAGATACTCTAAGTGTATTTTTTAATGGTTAATTTTTTTACTGTAAAACATTCCTGACTAGGTTATCAATTAGGGCACATGTACATTTGATGTAAACAGTATATGGATAATTTGAAGCTTGTTCTCTAGGTGGACTTTTATGGTAAATGCTAGCTGGAAAGAATAAAATAGAGACACGTATTTGCAAACTTAAGTATCAAATATTGTCTTATGTTGGATAACATCGCTGATACCAGCTTCTAAAGGTAAGTGTTGCGTAAGAAATTCTGTCATTTCAGGGAAGATCAGTAGTATACCTAAGAGCTAAAAGTAATCCATAAGAGCACTTAGGCTATCTCAGGAAACATCTTTAATGTTGTGGGAAAGATGATTCATAGGATGCATAGAGATGAACATCCATCTGACTTTACTGCTGCCCAAGGTCTGCTATCAGCCATGAGGCTGGAAATTAAAGATACTTAACATGACAGCTTGGATTTCTTGTTACAGATGAGAAGAGAAATTTACTTTCTCTGCTCTTTTTAATTCTATGTCTAATAAAGGAACAGAAATCCTGTCACATTGTTGTGTTTGTTTGGTTTTTTTTTCCTCCAGAGTGTTTAATGAGGTTGTACTTGTATGTATCTGGAGATGGCAGAAAGGTACTGTTAACTACTCCTACAGCATGTGCCTTTTTGTGGGAGAGCACAGAACATGAAAACACAGCCTCTGGTAAAAGCTCTCCTTCTGGGCGTTGGACACAAGTTTTACCTGATGAATCAGTCATATTGCCTTCTACTGAAGAAAAAGAAATTGGAGTGGATGCTGCTTTCGTACAAAATGAGGTAAAAAATAAACCCTAAAGCAATCATTTTATTTCGTAATTAAATTAGAGCCACAAAAGCTGCAGTGAGTTTTGAAAGCAATGTCTGCCTCTTTGGTATTTTGCATAGGCTTAATATTTTGGTTCATGTTACATTTGATGACAATGTAAGAGCAGCCAACTGGATCAGATCAGAGTTTCTGGCCCACTTACATTCTTGCCAGCCTTTGCATTTCTGAATGACAACATTGTGTTGTTTAATCTGAGTTGTAATAGCTATTGGTCTAAATAGGTAGATCATTAAAGAGAAATTCATATGTGACAAGCCTTTTGGGGTTGTTTTGATCGTGTTCTCTTTTTCTACAGGTACTAGGTGATTGCTGTTTGTGTTCTTTTGTCTTTTACTCTGGCGAGTGTTTGGTGCTCACATTTTTGATTCTTCGATGGCATGAAAATACCTTTAAAGATGTTAGGTAAGTTCAAAGATATCTGAAGTTACAGTAGCATCAGGAATATTTTAATTTTTTTTTTAGAGCTGGGATTCAGGGATGCAACTGTATTGGAATCCTGGATGCTGAGAGCCCACACAACTGAACACATCTACATGGATGTTCCATTAACCTATGGAACCTACTTATAAGCACCTACTTATGTTTACATATGGATGTTTATAGTATGCCCTCTGTCATTTTAAAGCCATTCTCATCCCTGTCCTTTACATGTCCTTTGTAAAATGTGTTTAATTTTACAAGAGCATTTATTTACATATTCCATAGTTCATCATTAGCTTACACCTAGATAAAACTGGGAGTATTTATCATTCTGTGTGGGTAGCTATGTATGCCTGTTGGCATATGTGTTTTAGTTTCATAGTTTTTTGCATGTTGATGATAGAATGTACTTTTCCTGGTTTTTGTTATAGCATATATATTGTTATATATTATAATATAACAATGTACATGTTGTATAATATATATAATATAATATATAACATATATTTTGTTATATGTTATATATCTTATATTTTCTTATATTTCTTGTACTGTGCAGCCATAAATGGCCTTGATTACCTCTTTGTCGTCTTTATTATGTGGATTTGCATATTTTATTGGTTTTCTGTTGCCCTTTTCATTTCTTCTGCTCGATGTGAAAGAGTGTGTGTGCATTTCTTTATCTGGATTGGAACCAAGTGCTGAAATAGTTATACTGATACAACCACTTAAAAATACAATTGAGTAATAATCTGGAGCACATGTATAGTCCATTCCTCTTTCTGGGTGACATATATATCTATGAGTTTAAATAGATATGCCCTCTGCAGGTGTTATTTGACTAACTTGCCAAAATTTTGCCCTGCACATGGATGTGGTGCAACTGCTTTTGTTGTATGATGTGCTTTTGATACTTAGTAATGGTGTCCTACTTGACCTAATCTTCAGTTTATCGGTGGCATGGTAATTCCTTTCTGGTATTATATAAAAATTGAAATAGAGCATAATATACCCAGTGCAGAAATGCGTATGTTTTATGTAGCTACCTATCTGTCCCCACCATAGTGATTGCAGCCTGAAGCTGTAACTACATTTCTCAGGCATCTTACTCATATTTTCTTGTGCCAACTCATGCTTTGTTTCATTGCTTGCTGTTGTTCAATTCATTTTTTGCATATTAATGCTTTTTTTTTTCCTGTCAGTTAGATGGCATACTTCAAGAAAGAATCTTTCTTGTGTTTTCTGTCATGTTTTGAATCTTTTTAGGATCACAGAATGGTTTGGATTGAAAGGGACCTGTAAAGGTCACATAGTCCAACCTCCCTGCCATGGGCAGGAGCACCTTCCACTAGATCAGGTTACTGGAAGCATAATCCAACATATCATTGAACACTTCCAGTGATGGGTCATCCACAAATTTTTTCTTCAGTGCCTCATACTGTTGATTTTCAAATTCTGAGTATTCCTGTGGTGGATGGTGTTACAAGGTCTGAGGAAGCTGTACCTGGCTAGAATGCAAGTGCCTCAATTATATGTCATTGCTCTCTATATATTTGCATGTTCTAGATTTATAAATCCCATAAAAATCCCATCCCATAAAAATAATTCTTAGTGCTCAGACCTAATTTTTAACTTTGTGTAAATACAAAATATTTCTTCATTTGTAAGGCATTTGAAGAAAAAGGTGGTCTTTTTAATAGCTCATGCTTTATATATTTTTTATAAGCTCATGCTTTTTCTTGCATGTTTTTTTTACTGTGTAGGAATAATCCCATTCTGCAAAATGAAGTAACCACTTGGTTTTGTTATCTTTTTGTTGATATTCAGTTCTTTGCCATACCAGATCCAGTGGGTACAGCAGACTTGTTCTCTTGTTAATTTGGTCCCTCAGTGTGTGTCTGTAAAGTCAAGAGGAGCTCTGCTATGTGCATTTGCAAGAGATGGACTTCTGCTTGCAGTGGCTGTAAATCAAACTGATCCAAGGGTATGTATGACAGTGCATCATTTAAGCTAAGAGTTCAGTTTGAATGAAGTGGTAACAAGGATTGAAAAACACAGTTTTAGGATCATTTTAGCACTCATAAGGGGACATGAAATTATATTTACATTGACATCTGTTATAAATAGAGACAAGCCAATCTGAATTAATAATCAATAACTAAATTTATTTGCATTCGCGTAACAATTTAGAGTTGGAATTCGCCCTGACCGCAGCTCAGTTGGGGTTAGCCTGCAGTCTACAGAGCAGCTCTGGGTGCAAACCGACAGAGTCAGTGCCTCCTTCGATTTTGCACGCCATGATATTCCAACAGAGGGTTTTTATATCTTTTATTTTGCCCTNTAACCCCAAATGCACGAATTATACATACATATATAACAACATCCTTAACTAAAAATTTTTACTGCAGCTCATAATTGTTTATGTGTGATGTTCAGTTAGAAGTTGGTATTAGATCCTGTCATTTCTAAGCTGTAATAAAAAAGAAATTAATTTCAATTACTTTATCGTATCTGCAAAGATTCTGGGTGATTCTCAGTCAAGCCTCAGGCTGGCATTTTTTGGAGTTCCCACTTCGTGTTATTCCTATTAGTAACTCAGAGGTCAAATTTTAATGTACTTTTTAATGCTAATGATGACAAAGAAAATGGACTAGTTTTTTTGATGTACCAGACTGGGATGATGCAATCCTTCAACGACCCAATTGTTAATTACCAGAAAGACTAAAGAAGAGTGATCTTATATTGAATGTTTTAGAAAAAGTTACATTAAAAAGAATATTGAATTACATATTAAGTATACAATAGTCCTTAGTTATTTTTCAAGTGTAAAACAACATGTATAATTCAATAAATGTTCAAATAGTAATAAATATTGAAATACAATGTCATTTCCATGTATTATGAAGTTACCAGTCCACCAAATATAATGTATAAGTTAGGAGTAAACTTTTTTTACAAAAAAAATAAAAAAAAAAAAAAAAGTAATGGCATTTTGATACAAACATTTATGGTGTCTTTATTTTTTCCTTCTAGGCAACTCAGGTTTTGTTTTTGAACACCTTGAATTTTGTAACTGTTTCAGGTAGCCTGAAAGGTTGTAGTAGCAAAAGTAGCATGACCCCATGCAGGTTCATCAGGTCAGTAAATGATGCTGTTTCTGCTGCTCTTGTGGATCTTTTGGTTTTGTGTTATGATTTGTTTGTTTATTTTATAACTATCCTAACCCTCTGATGCTGAAGTTTGACAGAGAAAAAATATTTTTTACCTGCTCAATTTAGATCTTACTGGGTTGGCGATATGAGTTGGACTCCTGATAGCCTTTTCTTGGCTTGCATGTTAAAACGTGGATGTTTGGTTTTATTGACATGTATGGGGGAATTGCTGACCTTAATTGCTTCTGGATGCTCTGTAGAATTTGGACCAGCACAGTTTATTCCATTTCATCCACTAATAACATACAGGTAAAAGCGTTTAAAAAGATTTATATGTTTCTGTCTTCTGCTCTTACCTGACTTTCTATCATATTTATTATAATTTTGCATAAATGTTATCTTTCAAATTCACTCTTTGCTTTTCATATGTCTTTCCAACATCTGTTTCTCATTCATAGTTCTCTTCTATTTCTTATAATGCGTTTGTCGTGATGAAAATTGGCGTTGTGACAGTGTAAGTATACATAAAGTGATTTGTTTTCCTAAAAGTGTTTGAATTTATTAGTAATTAAAATTACCATGATTTTATGATAGAAGAAGAAATTAAACTTGCAGAAGTACTAAAAGTGCAAGTTTATTTTAATCCAGTGCTATTTCTCTGCTCATTGCTTAATTTTACATATAGAACCTGATGTAAGATATTCTAAATAACGTCTTTGCATGGACAGAAAGTAGTTGATTTTTAAACTGTTGTTTTGGGATTCTCCAGATCTAAAGTTTGAGATTATGCTGCTGGGTGCATGAGAGAGTAGAAGTATCTTTGATAACACACTTTAGCATAAACTGAAAGTAACACAGTCTAAATAGAGAAAACAAAATAGAACCTAAACTTTATTTTTTTAAAATCTTATTAACTTTACATGACTTAAACCAAATAGTGTGTAAATGTAACAGCTTGTGAAGACATTCAAAATAGTATACTACCTTCTTACACTATCTGGTTGAAAAATCAGATACTAGAATGTATTAAAATACATTAATTATGATGTATTGAATGTATGCAGCCACTTTTTTTTCTAAATAAACACAAACAGTGTGTTATGTGGCTAATATTAGAATACATGTATTACACAGTTTTCTGGAATTCAGTAAGGAGGGATTTCTGTATAGGAAAAACCATTTTGAAAGAGAAGATGTGTGTGTTTATAAAATTTTTCTATTGAATATCTGAACTTATGCTGAAATTGTAAGATTCAGATTTTCAAGGGGTTCTTTTCTTTCATATATTACTTTCTTAGCCTTAACCTTCAAATTTCATCTTCAAGCATTTGTCATACCTAATGACAAGTTAGATGAGAAAGTTAATAGTTAAAAAATAAAGCTAAATAATACAGTTAATACAGTTAAAAAATAAAGCTAATACAAGTTAGATAAGAAAGTGTGATATAGAAATTCAGACTCTAATTATGAAAAAATGCAATTATTACTAATGAAATAATAAGTGGATACTGAAAGCTGATTTTAATTTATTTAAGTTAAAAGAAGTTGCTGTTGTAGTAAAATACTGGCATCTTGCAAGCATAAATAGTGTTATCCAGAGTGCTTATCCTGCAAAAGTATAGACACTTCCCTAGGATTCTGAAGGGATAGTAGATTGCATGGTATTACATGTTCTGAAATTATTCTGTTCGTGATTATTACATATGATAGTTGCATCTTAATTTTTGTTGTATTTCTATTTTAGACAGCACCACTCTTGTTGTCGAGATTCCAGCCAGTCTCTTGGTTCTTCAGATTCTGAACGTGACCTCCTGAGACAGAGATTCTCTGTTGCTTCACATCCAAGACTACCCTACCTCATTGTCTCTGATGGATACGTGATAACACTGCTAAGATTTCCTAACAATTTTTCACCATCAGGATTTATGAGATCCCTTTTGCTTGATTCAACCCAACAGCTGTCAGAAAACATCTGTCAGAATTTGCTGAAATTCAAGGTAGGGTTATGAACTATTTTGAAAGTTTTTAAGTAAAAAATTTAATGTGCACGAAAAAGTGTAAATTGAAAACAAAGTACCTTTGAATTATAAAGTTGTTTAAGTAACTGCATTGATCTGCAAAGCAACGAATACAGATTTCCTGAAATTTTATTCCTTTGATGTCTGGGTGATATTTCAGGAAAATGTAATGAGTGGGACAGTCTGAACTGTCACTATATTATTTTTCTGGAACTGTAAAAGAAACAGGGATTTCTATATCTGTACAGTTGATTTGGGATGTTGACATTATGCTACTCTCATCAACTTTCAGAATCATGCAGAAAGAATTCTAGAAATCCTCTACAACTTAGTCCCTATTGCATTTGTCCACTAGGTCTTCAGTCAAGTCAATTAAAACTTAGTTAAAGCATTTCTGTTTCATTTTCTATCACTTCTTAATTGAGCTAAGTCTAGGAGAAGGGAAGCCATTGAAGGAAGAGGTCCTGCAACTGTTGCTGACCACATAAGATATAACAGATATTTAGTTCAGAATATTTGCATTTGCTGATAGAATGCAGCTTCTCTTCTAATTGAGTTTCTATTCTGATTTTTTGAGAAGTAAGCTGTCATGGTATTCCTGCATAAGCTAGAATAGTGAGCAAGAATTTGAGGATTTAAAGAGACATGTTACTAGTAAAAATGCAGAAAAAACCCTACATACAGGCAAATTTCTAGGGCTTTTTCAGGCATCAAGACAGCAGATTCTTTCAGTATGAAGTAAACTAAAGTTGTCTGGTGTGAGAGAATTCTGCTTCCCGTAGTTTGTTTCTGTGCAGCAGATGCTTGCTGACCTGTTCTCCTTGTCTGTCTGGGACTTTAGAACTGAAGCTTTTTACAGCAGTAACCAATTTCCTTGACTTGTTCAGAAACTGTCTGTCTTGCTAGAAACTGATAATATGTTTTCTGTTATTGTTCTTCTAGTGTAAAGGGAGATCTCGGTACTTACCATCACTGTTGTCTTTAAAAGCCAGTCTTTTAAAACAAGTTCAAAATCAAAGTTCTATCTTTTCCACCATTCCAAGATTCCTGGAGGAGGACACAACAGAAATGAGTGAGAAAACCATGGATTTACTGGTACCTAATAGCATTTTTCCACTTACTGTGAAATTACGTAGGTTTAAGGTATTCTAAATGGAAATAACTATGGGGGTTTAAAAAAAAAATCCAGCCTTGTCTTGGACACTTCATGCATAGGGCAGCCATGGATTCTCTGGGCAACCCATTCCAGAGTCTCAGCATATTCACAGTAAAGAATTTCTGCCTAATATTTTATCTAAGCCTGCCCTCTCTCAGTTTAAAACTGTTGTCCCTTGTCCTATCGCTAATGTCCATGTCCTGCTGTCTTGTAGCCTTCTTTAAGTAATGAAAGGCGCTGTAAGGTCTCGCTGGAAACCTAATACTTTAGCGTCACTTTGTAATAAAATATAACATTAGCTGTTAGATATACTAGAGCTATAGACTATTTTAGTAACAATCTTATTCTTAATAAATAAGATACTTATCTTTATCCTGAGTTTTAGAGGATTCTTTAATCAGTTCCGAAATCTGTATTTGTCTTTTGGAAGAATGGCCCTGTGATCATAGTTACTGAACAGCCTTTCCCAACTTCATTTCATGCTTTTGAGTTTTGCTTTGTTCTTTGAAGCTTTTGAGCTTTTGTTGAATAACTTTTATATCTTACAGGTATCTGGCAGAATCTCTGTCTTATACTCTAGGCTTAATGAAGGATGGGGTTTCACTTTCTGGTATAAAATCTTCTGCTTATTGGCAGTGTAATTTTGTTGTTAGGTAATTTAATTTGTCTGCCCAACTGTTTTGCAAAGAATGATATTTAATTTGAGACTGAGATGAAACTGCAGTTTATTAAACATACTAGCATTTAAGCAAGGTAATTAAGCATAAAAACTTCATTTATGACGCTGACTAAATGATGAGTCTTTGCAATCTATGTGTGCTCTCTCTCTCAGTAAATTTAAGTTAAGCTGTTGATTTTTCACTTGTCTGATTTAGGACCTTGAAGAAGAATCAGACAACGAAAAGCAGTTTTACAATAGCCCTTCCAGCTTCTATAACCAAAGAATCTGTTCATCTGTTGGGAAAGCTGATGAAGGCTGCTTAGAATTTGCATCAATGTTTGATACCATCCATGCAGAAGATGATACTGAAGAGAAAGATGAATCATCATTGGAATTATATTCCATTCAGAAAAACCTCCTTGGTGCATGGCAGATAGGGATTTCAAAAAATCTAGAAGAGAAAGATGCATTACTGAATTACACAGTGAACTGCATTATCCATTTTTTCAGAATTGTTCGGTTTGTGAAATGTACTTTGCTAAACCAGGATACATCTTTAAACAAGTCTGTGAAGAATACTCAATGGATGCATTTTGTCCTGAAATATTTTCATCAGTGTTTGACTGTCTTGTGCTGGCATTCAAGAGCCAGTGTGACTCGGCATGTGGCAAAGCTGACATTAGAAACTTTAAAACTGATGTTTATACAGCAACAAGATCAATTGTTCTCAAAAAACCTTTTGGCATGCTTCTGTCTTTTGAAAATGGTTTCTTATACCCTAAGCAGAGTATGTGTACTACAGTATGAGAATTTTTTTGCCTCTCCTGACAGTAATACTCTTGTGGAACTTGACTCCCTCACTGTGCCTGTTTTCTTAGTTCTTGATGACAATACTACTCAGCGGTTTAACTCACTGAAATCTCTGCTTAGAGAATGTCCTAAAGTACACCATGATGCAAAAACAGAAAAAAGGTATGAATAAGCTTTGCATGGGGAAAAAAAATGTACAGAAGAACCAGGTGATCAGGCCCAGCCATCACAGGTTTATGAAAGACAGATCCTGCATGACTAGCCTGGTCTTCTGTGACCGGTGACCTACTTGATGGATGAGGGAAAGGCTGTGGATGTTGTCTACCTGGACTTTAGTAAAACCTTTGACACAGGCTCCCACAACTTTCGCCTGGAGAAATTGGCTGCTCATGGCTTGGATAAAAGCACTCTTTGTTGGGTTAAAATGGATTAATGCCTAATGGCTGGGCCTAGGACGTGGTGGTGAATGAAGTTACATCCAGCTGCAGCCAGCTGCTGTGGTGTTCCCTAAGGCTCAGTCTTGGGGCCAGCCCTGATTAATATCTTTATCAATGATCGAGGTGAGGGGATCGAGAGCACCTTCAGCCAGTTCGTAAATAACACTCAGTTGGGTGTGGGTGTTGGTCTGCTGGAGGGCAGGAAGGCTCTGCAGAGGGATCTGGACTGGCTGCATTGATAGGCTGAAGCCAGTGGTGTCAGGTTCAACAAGGCCAATTACCAGGTCCTGCCATTGGGTCACAACAACCTTGTGCAGCACCACAGGCTGGGGTAGAGTAGCTGGAATGCTGGCCAGCAGAAAAGGACCTGGGGATGCTGGTTGACAGCAGCTGCACATGAGCCAGTGTGTGCCCAGGTGGCCAGAATAGGCCAGTGGAATCCTGGCAGCAGGACCAGAGAAGTGACAGTTGTTCTGTACCTGGCACCGCTGAGGCAGCACATCAAGTCCTATCTCCAATCCTAGGCCCCACAGTGTCTGAAAGGGTTGTCAAGCATTGGACCTGGCTGCCTGAGGAAATGGGCTGAGTCTCCATTCCTGTAGGTATTTAAAAGATGTGTAGTGTAGCTGTGGTGTTTAGGGACATGGTTTAGAAGTGGGATTGGCAATGTTAATGGAGACAATGATCCTAAAGATGTTTTCCTTAGTGGAAAGTGGTTCTATATGATGGAACAAAAATTGTATGAGTTAAACTATAATGAAATATAATTTTGGTTTTTTCCTGCCTTTACTCTATGGAAAGGCATGATAAACAAAGCAGACAGATTAAGGCTCAGACCTGTATTTGAATATATTTTGGTTATAGTGACTAAACTATTAACTGCAAATCAGTTTGGAGATAACTAATGGGTTGACAGCTGACACGAGACCTGGTAGTACAGCATCAATCTAGATTTTGAAATTTAGATGCTTTAACTGTCTCTTGTGTGTTTCACTCTTTCCTAGTTGCAAACTATATGGAGCAAGAGTCTCATTATGCAATTGCTCATATGCAATATGTCAATAGTGTCAATTTAGTCAGCAAAGTTTTAATTATGGATGTGGTGTCTCAGAGCAGTAAGAAAAACCGATTTGTGGAAACGAAC
This sequence comes from Ploceus nigricollis, assembly GCA_013399945.1. Classification (NCBI taxonomy): domain Eukaryota; kingdom Metazoa; phylum Chordata; class Aves; order Passeriformes; family Ploceidae; genus Ploceus; species Ploceus nigricollis. The sequence continues at coordinate 44,554 of VXBC01006598.1, forward strand.
TTACTTAAATTGTCAGAGCTATTTCTTCCACACACATAAACTTGATTGAAGTGTGCTGTCCCAACTTTTGGGAAAGTATACTGTTACCACTGGAGTATTTCTATGCTGCAAAACTCCAGTGGATCAAAGTGTGCTGTTCACATGAGCAGGCTTCTGCTTTCCAGAGATTTAGAGCTTAAGTAGCATTATAACTCATGAATTAATTCCTACTACAGTAAAAGGTATTTTTTTCAATAATCCTTAAATACAGTACTATGTTCTCTGCAAATCTGATATGCAAGTTTCAGTTGTCTCAGAGAAGATAATCTATATTTTTGGTTAATTGTGCTCCAGGTGCTGAGCACTGTGCATATGACTGACTGTGTTAGTTATGAACCCAGTAGTACTTCAAGATATAGATGTGTTGCAGTTTTGTGCAAGCTTTTTCAAGTCTCTAGCAATGTCTATTTGCTTGTATTGTTAAACTTACTACATATCTGAGCAGGTACATCTAATAGGACTGTGCTAGGCAACAGGGACTTGCCAGCCCTAAAACTATACTCTGCAGTCTTGTTTTCTTGTCTTTGCTTTTCTGTGTTATGCTTTAATTGTTTTTTAATCGGTCTTGTTTATAAAGATACTAATGCCTGTTCTGAGGTTTCTCTGTCTGAGATTATTTTGTTTCCCCATTGTTTAGCTAGGAAGGAAATTAATTTTGGGGGTCTTTAGGTTCTTAAAGTAGATTGCTGTGCTTAAGAAAATTCAGAAGAGTTAATGTTTGTTAGTCAGAAATGAGGCAAAAAGTGCTTCAATTTTCCCCTCACCGAAGTCAAGAAAGTAGTTGATGCAACTTAGTTTTTGGGTACATAATGCTAAATAAAAGAACATAAGAAATTGATGTAGGCAACTTTTTAAGCTCTTGCTTAATTTCATAATGTTGTACTTCTTGAATTACAGGTTGACTGTACTATGGCGACTATTGTATGAGAAAGTGGTTTGGTATCAGGTGCAGCTAAAAAGAAAAGTGAACAAGAATGCAGAAGAGGTTTCTGTTGTCTCATTGCTTTTAAGTCATATACAAGCAACCATCCAGTCTTCAGGAGTGACATTAGAACAACATCTGAAGATTAATTCTGTATCTGGTTAGTAAAAATGTTAATTGAAAACTAGGAATATTAGGTCCAACTTAATAATCAGTGACTAACCACCAGATTTTTAAAAAGTGAACATTTGGACTTCTCTTAAAATTCTTATAATAATTCTGTCTTAACTACTTAGTGTCCTGCTATGTCTGTAGATTGCATTATAATCTTTAGAGCTTGTTAAGAGAAATAAAAAGACTGAATTGACTTCAGTTTGCTTTGAGCCATGTCCTAAAGAATCTGAATGGAAGATTTCAATTCCGATCTCCTGTGTTGTTTCTTCTGAAGTAAATGGGCATGGCAATGTGTCTCTTACTGGATTTCTGTGTAGAAAGATTGTTCACTCCATGTGGTCATTGTGGGCATGAACATGTTCTATTCACAAATGTAGTCGGCTTCAACTAAGCATCTAAGGTGCTTGGTAATCTAGCATATTTATTTTCCAAACAGTATGTAGTTGTAGCCTAATTTCTTACACTTTACTGTCCTATATTCTACCTTTCTTTTGACTTCAACACTGCTAAGCTCAGCTTCCCATTTATGTCTCCCTTTACAATTCTGTTTCCTTGCCATGTTCTTGATCTCTCTCCCTTAAATGACAATTCTAACTCCTCTTCTTACAGCACTCCATACAATACATTAGCTCCTCCTGGAGGAAAGCTCATATATTACCTATCCTGGCAAGGAGTATTCAAAGTCATCTTCTCTCAGATGCTCAAAACCTAGACTTAATTGTGAGAATAGAAGTTTACTGGGGGCTCACATATTTTATTCTGCTTTCAGTAAATCTCTGATGCTGAAAGAAAAGCATATGTATTTGTAAATATAAAAGTAACTACTAAAAGTAGAGCTTTTAATTTGTTAATATGTGATTTTTATAGGTGAGGAGCAGTTCCTTTTAGGCTCATACAGAGAATCTATGGACATTTGGAAAAGATCACTTTGTGAACTCAAGACAAATGGTAAGGGATAAAATCTTTGAGGGTAGAGGGGGTGAATTGTATAATCATTTTACATTTGTGACTCTGTTTGCCCTTCAAAAAGAGGGGGTGAGATGCATAAAGGGTGCATATTTGAAATTAGGATGGGATGAATAGACACTCATCGAAACTTAAGTCTGGTTGCTCTCTGAGAAAATTCTGTACATTTCTATTTTAATATCGGAGCTTTCTTGTGATTATGAAGTACTTGGTATAGGAAAGTTCTAGATAAATTTGTGAGCAAGAAGGAGACAAAGAAAAACAGATGAACAAAAATCAATTCCTTTAGTAGCTGTAAAATTAAAATAATTAGTGTTTCGAGAGTAACAAAATAAAACTTGTGTAAGGAGTTTTTTTAAGGGTTGATTTGAAACAGGTGTACCAGAGTCTCTTTCCAGACATCATGAGAAAAATTTCTTCTGGTTATTAGAATAAAGAATACTTAATTGAGGAAAAAAATTCAGAATATTGGAGGTTTGGTGGGTGTCTAAA
>VXBC01006598.1:47153-77914 GCA_013399945.1 Ploceus nigricollis
GTCTAAACAGCTCCACTGTGTTTCAGGCATTCTTTCTTTGAAGGCTAGACTTCCTTAAGCTCTCCTGTCTTTGTCTGTGTCTTAACAGTTATGCATAGTATTGTTTTGAAAACAGCCATATCTCTAGAAATAAAAATGTTATGGGTGAGCATTAACTTACTATGGTCTTAGAGGCTGTATGGAAGGAGCATATCCTAAAGTAGCTGCTCCTGATTTCTACTCCTCAAAGTGTATTTTTTATGTAGATGTGTTTGTGGAGAGGAAAGAACTAGTACTTTCACTTGCTGCATCTCTTTTTGTGTTTATTGTTTCTTTTCCACTTGGACTTCTACCTTTTTTTTAATCTTTTAATGCAGGAGGAAAAAGAACATGTTTTCTTGAGCGTAGATACTATCTTGCAATATTGTTTTGTCACCTGTATCAATATAACATATGTGAAGCTCAGGGACTCTGTGATCATCTGGTAAGAGAGATTCTAAGGCGATCACGGCTCTCCACAGGTCAGATGGAAGAATTTTCTGGTATGTTTACATTGCCTAAAAGTGTGATAAGGTATGTTGACACTGTTTGAAGAACTTAGTGTCTTATTTCTGTGCCCTCACATGCACACCTGACAGCTTTTGATACTTTTCACTTTACACTGTTTTCAGTGACTTTTTCTGATTGTCACATGATATTTCAGCTGCACTTGTTGTTTAGACAACTCTCATTGTCTACTAGTAACCTGCTAAATATTTTTAGACTCAAATCCTCTCAAAGAAAGACTCTGAATAAGAAAAAATAAGGGGGAAATTATGTGATTTGATTTTATATTAATTTAACTTTTTTATGATGCGACATGAAAAACAGCAGGTTTTAGTTTGGTCACCAGTCCTAATTTGACAGTGGGATGATTTTGGAGATGCTTGTAAATTTTTTTTTTTAACGAAGTCTGAAGCTAAGTGAAATCTGAATTTCCAAGTTTGAAGAAGCGCTTTTTTTTACTCAATACATGTCTAAATTTAGGTGCTAAAGGTCCATCTCCAGTCATTAAAAACCTTGTATAAAAGTCTTCTAATATTAGTATAATGTGTAATTAGTGTAAAAGATTAAGCTCTGTAAGTTCTGAAAGATTGTCAAGGAATTATGTAAGTTTGCTTGTTTTAAAAAAATGTTTTATAACCTGTGATTAAATAATTTTAGCATTCAATATTAAAATAATTTTTATTGTACTGTTTTAATTTGGTTTTTTTTTTAGATATCAAGTATTTTCAGCATGAACTATGGATGGTAACCAGCATTCATACTGACACTGCCATGGCTGTGATTCGATCCATGGCACGATTCATGGCTGCTTATTTCACAAAGCAGCTGCTCTATATCTTTCCTCCTCACAATGTTGACATCCTTCATCCACTTCACATCAAACAAGGTATTTCCTGTACAAGCAGTTCTAGTTGCTTAAATCTTACAATTTTTTTCACATGTATCGATGATGTCTGTTATGCTTTAAATTAATGGTCAAGGTAGCTTTTCAGTGGAGTAGGAGACAGAAAAAACCATAAGGATGTCACAAAAAATTGTAGCTGATACAATTTTTGTTCCAACAGATAGGATCATTTAGTTTGGAAAATACCTGTAAGATCATTGTGTCCAACTATTAACATTGCCAAGCCCACCACTAAACCATGTCCCTAAACACCACAGTTACACAACTTTAAAATATCTACTGGAATGGAGACTCAACCCACCTTCCTGGGCAGCTGGGTCCAATGCTGGACAACCCTTGTAGAGAAAGCAGTTTTTCCTGATATCCAGTCTAAACCTCCCCTGGCATAACTTGAAGCCATTTCCTCTTCTATCACTTGGCACTTGGGAGAAAAGATGGATCCCAACCTAGCTACAGCCTGCCTGCCTTCAAGAAGTTGTAGAGTAATAACGTCTCCCCTGAGCCTCTTCTTCTCCAGGCTAAAAATCCCCAGCTCCCTCAGTTTCTTCTTACAGGACTTGTGCTCCAGACCCTTCCCCAGACTTACTGCCCTTCTCTGGACACCCTCCAGCACCTCAATGTTTTTCTTGTACTGAGGGGCCCAGAACTGAGCCCAGCATTCAAGCTGACCTCACCAGTGTTGCATACAGAGGGACAATCACTACCCAAGTTGTGCTGGCCACACTATTCCTCATACAAGCCAGGATGCCCTTGGCCACCTGGACACGCAGTGGCTCATGTTCAGCCACTGTCAGGCAACATGCCCAGGTCCTTTTCCACTGGACAGCTTTCCAGGCACTCTTCCCCCAGCATGTAGTGTCAGCAGGGGTTGTTGTGACCCAGCTGCAGGACCTGACATGTGGTCTTGTTAAATACCATACAATTGTCCTCAGCCTGTCAATCCAGAACCCCCTGCAGAGCCTTCCTGCACCCTAGAAGGAAGGTCATAGAAGGAGATCACGCTGGTCAAGCAGGACCTGCCTTTTTCAAATCCCTGCTGGCTGGGCCTGATCCTGGTTGTCCTGCATGTGTCTCATGATGGCACTCAAGATGATCCATGACTTTCCCCTGCACCACAGTAAGGCTGACAGATCTGTAGTTCTCCAGACCCTTCTTCCAGCTCTTCCTGTCAATGGGTGTCCCTTTTGCCAGCCTCTGGTCAGCTGGAGCCTCCTTGGTGAGCCAGGACCATGGGTAATGATGGAAGCTAGCTCAGTGAGTACTTCCTCCAGCTCCCTCAGTACCCTTTGGCGGATCCCATCCAGCCCAATGGAATTGTGTGTGTCTAAGTGGTGTATCAGGTTGCTGACCATTTTCCCTTGGACTGGAGTCTTCATTCTGTTCCCCATTCCTGTCTTCCAGCTCAGAGGGCTTGTTACCCAGAAAACTGGTCTTACTATTAAAGACCAAGGAAGGGAAGGCATTAAGTACCTCAGCCTTTTTATCATCCTTTGTCACAATTTTGCCTAAAGATCTAGCTCTGACTGACTTTGATCCTCCCAAAAGTGAGATAACAGCAGTGCTGAAGAAGTGGTTGAATTGAATCTGTGATCTGGTGTGACCCCAACTGAAATGCTAGCGGAAAGCATTTTTTTCCTTTGTTAGGAAATTTTTATTTTCAGAGCTACTTTTTCAAATGTTTGTGAGAATAAAGATTTATTTGGAAGCATTTTAAGTACTCTACCAGTAAGATGATATTATAATGCCATGTATGTTTTTTACAATATTAACTTGTTTTGATTGATTAGGTTTTCTGTAGTGTATTTGAATGCACTGAGTGTTTTTAATGTTTCTGTACTGCAGCGTGCACTGGTATCTGCTTCTTTCTTTGTGGTCTTTGAATGCTTTATTTGGACAGCTTTCAAGATAAAACCTACAAAATAAAACCTTGATTTTAATACTTGACTAGACAAAGATCAATGTACATGGTGAGACAGTTGGGGTAAAATTACATTGCGCAAGCTGGATTAGTGTGAATATCTCCTAAGTAATGCCACTGTCTGAGCAAAACAGAAGCTGTGAGAGAAGCAAATAACTCCTTAGAATTCATGTTGATCAGCACCTCTCCAGGAGAACCAGGAAGCAAAACCTTGAAAAACAAATCTAAATCTAAACAAAAAAGGAGATACTAAATTTGTCTGAAGTTTGTCTCTATGTACTCCCCTAAAAGCAAAGAATCACAGAATATTATGTACTGTTCTTTCTCAAAAATGCACTTGAACATTGTCTTCTGCAATAAGCACAGTGTGTACAGTGTGGTTACACTAGGAAAACTCTAGGAATTTCCATTTATCTCATGTGTACCCTCTGATATATCCTACAGATATGAAGATTATTTGCAAATGGTCCATCAGTGTGACTAAGTCTTTAAAGTAAAAAAAAAAAACCCACAAGTTTTTCACTTGCTTTCATATCCCACATTATTAAGCAGGAAAATAGCCTATTCTGAACACACTCTTATACCATTGCATGAGCTGCATCTGCTGCTGCAGATGCACTGCCATAGTGTAACTCTAATAAAAGCTAATAGTAAAAGCAGTTGTACACTGAAACTAATCCACAAGCAATGTGAGCAAATGAATTCTAGACTATTATAATCTGATAGCATGAGGATTTATGTAAACTTTAATATGTGCTTTTCATGTCACAGACTTACCTCCTCGCGTCATTCCACTGCAACACTGTTTGGTTACCAGGGCTGTCAGGGACCAGAAGCTTTCATCTGTGTGGACAGCTGAATATGCTCTTGATTTGTTCTTCATTGGGGGACTCATCCCAGAGGCTGTGTGGTTAGCACACACACTTGGGGACTGGAAGCTGTCTGTGTCAATTGGTCTGGCCTACCAGCTGTATTGTCAGAACTCTGATGACCTCTCAAGGTAAACTTGCAATTGGAATCAGTATACTATATTCTGTTATATAGTTATTTCCATGAAGTTTATTGTGACAAGCCATATGTATTGCCTCAGAAGTTCATATTCCCAGACTCGTAGTAGGTGTAGAACTTCAGGTGTTATGATTAGTTATTTTGGCATAGATATTAGTTTAAGAGACCTTCACTGGATTATGTATGTATATTACTTTGTTATTCATGAGCAGTTTCTTTTTATACTTCCAGAATGAAAAAACCAGAGCGTCACCTGCCATTAAGCTTATTACCACTGCAGACTTTTCAGAAAAAGTTACAGTCTTTGTTAGGACAGCCAGTAACTTCTGATACATCAGGACATATTAAATACAAGAAGTTCACAGGTACTTCAAGTGAAAAATAATTGTGGTTATTTTTCATGTTATTTGACTACATATATACTGTCTGAAAAAGAAACAACTGCTTTGTCTTCTCCAGTGTGTGTATTACTGTTTTAATATATTCAAGCACTTCAATTTCATGAGAATGTGTGTTTTGGCTTTGATCATTCCAGAAATGAAATATATTATCAATCTTGTCTTCTCATTTTTATTGTCCAAACCTTTGTTTGACCATATTTGATATTAACTTATTTGAAAGAAAACCAAATCTTCGTTACAATAAACAAACAAAAAAATTATGTGTTAACAGTATGGGAAGTATCATCACACTTGAAATTAGCTATAAGAAGATGTTTAGTTTTGCTTTTTCCTTTCTGATAAAGTGAATCCCCAGGTCCAGCAGCTAGCAAGGCTAAGAGTGTATTCCCAGTAGGCACATATACAGCACCTATATACGACTGGCCACACGTGAACACCTACAGACCCGCTCACCACTCACACAGTCAGCACCAACAATCCTATCACCTTTCCCTCTCCTGTTGGTCAGGGTTAAGGTTGGCATATAGATACCTGCTGGTACAGTGTGTATCACTCCAGGAGCAGGGCCAGTGGTAAGACCATTAGCTGACCCAGTTGCTGAGTGTCACAGGTTGTTCATGTCTGTGTATGTAAGCCCCCAAAGCCCCATCCCCTCTCTGCTTTCTGGTACAGACCCACTCACAAACACCTTCTTTCCCCACGCACATACACTGACCATGCACCCCTACAGCAGCTGGCCTGGAGTATACAGGATACAGCAGAGAGTTGGTCTGGGCTCCTCAGCCTGTCCAGGTGCCTGACCTTTAGAGACACACACATACCTATGTACACACTGTATTTCTGCCATATGGTCATGGCTCCCTTGGTCTCCCCTTGTCTTGCCCTTAGAGACATGAAGATGCACAAGCAGGTCCCTCACTTGTCTCGCTGGCTGTTGGCCAGTCTTCACTGGACCCTGCAGATACTATGAGCTCCTAACTTATTACTTAACTGCTGAAATTAATGCTGTTAGCTAGATCAACCTGTCCTTATTTGTATTCTACAGAAAGTTTACTGGCACAATCTCTATATTTTATTCTCTCTTTGTCTGAAAGCATTTCAAGTTCTTGTCAGCAGGTGGATGTACTTACTGATAAAAGAGTTACTTTAGTCATTATTAATAATGTACCTGTTTATGCCTTTTTGGTAAAAATCATTTGCCAGAATGTTATGCCAAGCAAATGCCGGCTAAAAAGTTTAGTTGTCTACCTAGAAAGGCAATAGGCATCATGGTAATGGGGCCAAACTTAAAATTAATAACTGAATACTAGTTTTTAATGAGTGAGATCTTGTCTTAAAGCAAGTAGATGAGGACTGTCATTGTAATATATGAATGCAAATTCAGACAACATAACCTCATGATGTCAGAATGAAGATCCATGTATTGTTTCATTTAATTTATGAGTTTCTGGGCTTAATATCTTATAGATCCCATTGAAGAAGAAGATGCAGATGTTTTTTACAGTTCAATACAGGAACTACTGAAAGCAGCTGTTATGGCAGATGTTGATATTCTCTCAGAGACATTTCAGCTTTTGATGGATTCTGCCAAGGATCTTTGCAGAAAATTTTATGGTTTGGTTCCGGTTGGGCTCTGTCTTCCAGCACCACCCTTGTACTGTCCTCAACCAGCTTCTCTCAGTGAAGTAAGTGTGTTTCTTGTGTGTTTGTTTGATGGTATTTATGAATCTTTATGAGCTTTATTCTGGTTCTTTTGAGCTAATTTTTCTGTTTTCTTCCATGTCTCCTCATTTACCTAAGTAGCACAGCAGTGATGAGAAAGTATGTGTGCATCTGTGTTTTTTCCATAAATTATCTATGCTATAAAGAAGATGGAATTAGGACCAGTAACAACATTTAGTTATATGTCCTTTCTGATTTTGGGCTTTGTTTGTCTTTGCATTTTCAGGAAGACAGTGATGACATGCTTTTAAAAACAGAGAAGGAAGTCCGTCAGAAAGTGTCAGGAGTTCTTCAGCGAATTATCTTGCTCTTCCGGGCTGCTCATTGTTCTTGCTCTGCAGCGCAGTGGTATATTACACAACTGAAGTGGGCAAGAAAAGTTATGCAGAAGGTAAGCATTTAACTTTATATTTTTAACTTGATTATCAGTTGTAAATATTACTGATAAGTTTGCAGCTGCAGAAGCATTCAGTCTCACCTTGCCTTTGATGTCGTGTTTTGTACATGTCATCTTCTAGTTTTACACTTCATGTTCATTTTTATAGCAAACCAGAACTTAAAGATATAGGGTATCTAAATCATAAAGTGTTTCCTTTTGGGTGTCTTTCTATACCTACTTGGTAACGTACTAATTCATTTATTTTCCATTGAAAGAAAAAAGCAGACTCTAATTGGGAATTATAGCTGTTAGCTGGAAATATGCTCCAAATCACTTAGGGCTGAATATTAACAGAGAAGGTAATGCTCACTTCAGGTAAAGGGATCATCTTAGTGCACAAAACTTGTAAGATCTTATTTTACTTTTGTGCAATTTGTTAGCACAGAAGAAAGTTCAGAATAAATTGATTAAAAGTTTTTGCGTACAATCAGTCTTTTCTTAGGTCTTTGTCACATAGCTACTTAAAGAAGAAGAGAATGTGTATGGCTCTTCCTTCCTGCAACCCCCCTGCACGAGCATTAATGCAGTGATTGAGATCAGGAACTGATCTGACTGAAAAGTATTTACTTCTGTTTGCATGGTCACGTGCCTAATGTTGGCATGGGGAGCTGGTCAGATGTACCAACTGAAACTGGAGGCAAAGCTAGTCACCCTTGGTGACAGCAACGTGGGCTGTGTTGAATCAGTCTGGTTTCTTGATTGTGATCTTAGTTCTTCTTACACTTTGTGTTACTCTTGTATTTCATGGTAATCATGAGTGCCATTCAAACAAAAGCATTCTTTGTGCCATACTTCATATTAAACATATTCCTTTAAATGAATTTCAGAATAGTGATTTGAAGAAAATGGAAAGCAAGCTTCAGGGAGTTTTACTGATCTTGGCAGTATTCTAATAACTGAGAGGCTATGCATTTAGTAGTGATACATGTAAAATGTTAACTGATTTTCATTTCCATTTTGATTGTTTATTTACCTGTTGTTATAGATTCGAATGAAAGGTTCTCTTCCTTTGCTGAGTCCATTCCCAGAGACTTTGCTTTGTTACTGCAATTTCCGCACTGCTCTCTATGGATCTACATCTTCTGGAGCCCATCAGTTTGATAACATTACCTGTAAAATTTTAGGTCTGTATGCAGTAACATAAAATAATTTAGAGCTGGAAAAAAGAACATCAGTGAAAATCCACAGGTGGCATATAAGCTCTTATTAGATTAAAATAGTGTATTGCAATGTGTCAGGAACATGTTTCATTTCCAGCTTTTATGTTAGTTACCAAAACTCTTATTCTAAAATGTGCTGTTCTGGATTGGGGGTGAGGGGTTGTGTGACAGACCTGATAGATGTGAAAGAACGTGAACACTCAGTGGGACTAAGGAGCTGTAACTCCAGAACAATACTGAAAAATCTCAGGCTGCTCCATTTAATTTATTTAAATAGAATCTCGTCATATTGCATGTTTGTATTGTAGGTTGGTTCAGAGAGTTCTGTGCATTATGCTGGATGTTTCATGTTCGTGAAAAATTATCTGACAACTGTAGGCGGTACCAAACTGCAAGGGAAAATATTAACAATATCAAGGTAATTATATTCCTAATATAGTAGAGATACATCTTAATTGCATGAAGCTATGAGAAGAATTCTAAAGATCTGCTGTATATTTCTGTGAGAACTTGTATTTGCTTAATAGAACAAAATGACCACAGTGCTTGCAATGTGAATTACGTATCTGATGCTATGGAGCAGTGAGCTATGTATGTGATCTCCATCTTCCTGACACTATTTCTGTTAGGCTTTTGCTTGGTGTTTGAGTCAGAAGAGCTACGAGGAAAGCAATGGCTTCTAGACTTGTTGACCTAAGAATTTACTTTCTGGTTTGTTTATTTTCCCCTATTAGGTCATGATATTTTGAGTATTTCCTGAATAATATATACTTAGTACACCAAAAATGGGGTTTATGGTGTGTTAAATATACATGGTTGTCAGAAAGAGTAATGAAAAAAATCAAAATTTAATCATGTTTTCTCTACTTATAACTTCTCAATTGATGTCAGAGGTCCAGGAGGAAAAAGAAAGAAACTATTAGAATATTTGTCATGTATTCTGTAACAAGTCCAAGATTTATTCCTTAGCAGAAAAACCAAGTTTAAGATAAACAGGATGGCTGTATTTCCAATGATGGATTATTCTGATTTTTCTGTACTTCATGTGACAGTGACAAATGAGACAGAAAATACTGTTCAAAATAAACCAATCCATCTTAAAAGCCTCCTTCAAGGCTTAATTATCTTGCTCGCAAGAAAGAATTTATTATCACCAGAAGTCAAAGTAGAATTACTTACTTCACAGTTTAGGCAAATCCTCAGGTTTTGCTTGTGGCTGTAAACAAACACTTCAGCTGTTTGCTGATGGAATTATTTCCTAAGCTGGTTTAAAAAAGCCCTTTTTTTTTCTCTCTCTCTGTTTTTTTAATGTATGTTATGATCCATTACAACATTGATCTGTTTCTTGTCCTCATACACTGCTCTGCTTGGCAGATAAGTTAGAGATTTTTATTTTTTGAGAAGCATTACTATTTGCAATGTATGAATCATGAATTTGCTGAAAATACATTGTTCATAATAATTAATGTTTCTGGTGATTTTTTTAGGATCCGAATAAGAACGGATATGATGCCTATGCAGTTGAGCATTGTCTGAATGCAGTGGAATGGGCTTGTCGAATGCTTCCTTTCTGCAGATTCATGAATGTTGAAGAATTAGTTCAGGATGTAATTCTGAGTCTGCTTGGAGAATTGCCACCAGTAAAAAAGGTAAAAGACCTTAAAACTAGAATAAAAGAATAGAGATTATCACAAATATTTCTCCTCCTTGGAAAACCTCCTAGTTAGATTTTCTCATTGTAAGTTCTGTGTGAAAAGACACCTACATGTATGGTAGCTACTGAAAAAGATGCTTTTTTTTTTTGTGTAGGTGGCAGAGATTTTTGTAAAAGCATTTCCTAATCCTGAAGATATAAGAGTTCCACTAAGAGATAAATATCATGGACTTCAGCAGCGACTCAGACGCAGTACTGTTAAAGGTAATGTTCATAATTCTTCAGGAAGTCTTAAACAAGCTTTATTTTTTTATCCTAGTTATCAGCTTGTGACAGTACTTTCTGTCATACCCTGTACGAAACAATTATTGTCATTTTCATTTGGACAACTTTGAGTTTGTGACAAATTCTGTGTTTTCTTTCTGATACGTAGGATTTCTATACCAGTCACAGGGTATCATGGCTTTCAAAATGTTGGTGTTTCTTCACTTTATTACAGTTCCTTGTTGAATTTATAAATGGCTCTAATTTATGATTTTAATTGAAATCTAATTCATGTCTCAATTTGAGAGACTTACTTAAAACTGAAAATTAAGACTGAAAACTTGGTTTTCTTTCTTTCAGTAGGTCCTGAAAGTGAAGAAATTATGTCTGTTGTTATACAAGCTGCTGAAGAAGTGAGGAAGAAGGCCTTGAGACGTGTAGTAAAGAACATAGGCCCTATAGAAATTAATATCTGGGAGCCAGTAGAAGAGGCAGCATCAAATGATGAGGAGCACTGTTACGACAGATTCTCATTAGGCACTAGTCTAAGCACAAGCACACTTACTGATGTTGGGAATCCTGAGGTATATAATGATGCAGACATGGCAGACACACTTTCTGATGCTTTGTTTACTGAACAAACAAGAGCTCAAGCACCTTCATTCCCAAGGTATGAGAAAATTGCAGCAGAAGGCTTTTGATTTAAATTAGGGAAGAAAAAAAAAAAGAGTTGTCTCCTGCTGATCAAGTAATCTCTTCACCAGACAGGTTAATTGTCCCTATGGGTTATTTATCAAGTGAAGAATTACAGATTTCCCAAATTATAGAACTGCCAATGTTATATCAGTTAGTATGTGACTAATAAATTATTGCAGTGTAAATTACTATCAGCTATGTCTACATTCATATATGTTACTGTCTAGTTTCTCTCTATGGATTTTGATATTTGATTAATTTGCCACCTCTACATTGTACTAATGTAAATTTGGAGTTTTTGGCTATTTTTAATTTCAATGGAAGATAAGGAACTGATGTTGTGTGTAATTCTTCTTAAAATGGATTTGCGTATTAATGGTTCTTATATCTGTTGTCTTACAGGGCAAATGAACTCCAACAACAAAGGGAAATAGGTGGCAAAAGTACCACACATGACGTAAAAGCTTCTAACTGTAAAACAAAACATAAAGATTGTAGGAGAGATAGGCTTAATCAGCATAATTTGCCTGTAGTTGGTGCATGGGAATTTGAACGTGATGATGATGAGTATGTTAGATTTTTAGAACTCTTTTTGAGTTATGTTCTTGAGAGAGACCTGATAAAGTACAGTGACCTGGGAATTCCATTTCTCACTAGCTTTTCTGAGCTGCTTCGAGAGCATGAATTGAACTCTCTCTTTTTTGATGTTCAAACAACACTAAAGCGTCGACAAAACAAAACTAGAAGTCAAAGTGTGTTTAGAGCAGGGTCTTGCTATACCCTCACCCTGGCATCTTGTGATCCTGAAAAAGTGTCTGCCTGTAATGAAAACAAAAATTTTTTGAAAATACCAACAGTTTTACAGTCTGTTGGACAGGCCGCAGAATCTTCTGTGTGTAACCTAACAAAAGGACTTAAAGAAGGCTTATTTAGTTTAAAATACAAGTCAATATACAGAGCCCAGACTGACAATCAAGGAGTCACTGTTGCACGAGCAAGTCAGACCTTTTCTAACCATACTTCCTCTATCCTGCAAACTCAGGCAATTCCTAAATACATCTACAAAACTCTTGATGTAGTTGGTATCGTACCAGCAGAAGAACTGCCTATAGATTTGATGGGCAAATTGAGCAATATTTCAAAATTGCTGGAGTGGATGATCAGATGGTCCGATAAAAGACTGCCCTGTGGTTCCAATAAACAAGATTCCTTAGAAGTGACTCTCCCAATGATACATGTGAAAACATCATCGGCAGCTGTCCTTACATCTTTTTGGTTGTTAGAACAGTTATACGGAGACAGTTCTCAAAAAAAGAGCATAAAATGTAAGGTGAGAAAAAGGATGGGACAAGTGTTAGTGAAATCTGTGAGTGAGTTATGCCAGTAGGGAAAAATCAGATATACGTTTTACTTCATAGTTCTGTCCTCAGTAAAACATGGAATATTAATTAATAGCCTTTCTTTTGAGAGTTGCTAAGAAAAGAGAAAAATTCTAGAAATACTGAAATTCTGTCGGTAGAAATACTTGAGTTGGAGATGAAAGTTCTCTTTGGAAGTTTAAAATATAGATCATTTATCCAGACACCGCATTTTTTGCACAAATTCCTGTAAGTTTGGCCACTGTGTCTACTTTTAGACATCATCTTTGAAAAAACATACTACCGGAATAGAATATGGCAAAACAAGGCAAAGATTAATGAAATAGTTCCTCTCACAAGAGTTTTAAGTTCATTGGTGTTTGAGGACAGTGCAGATAACAGTCTGACTGAAGTATTTTAACTGGTTAAAGACCAGAGAAAAATGGCGAGCACTGTTACAGAGATTTGGAGTATATGTGTGGATATGAAGGAAGAGATTGGCCAGAGGAATCTGATACGTATTGCTTTAATTTATACTTTAGAGAAAACTGGATCTCTTAGTTTCTTTAATTAGAGTCAGAGAATACATTAAAGGCTTTGAGGGAAGAGGGTTGTGGGACTCATGTTGAGAAGACTTTTCTCCAATTTCAAAAGGGATTTTTTTTTCCTACTTTGGTT
Organism: Ploceus nigricollis; assembly: GCA_013399945.1. Taxonomy (NCBI): domain Eukaryota; kingdom Metazoa; phylum Chordata; class Aves; order Passeriformes; family Ploceidae; genus Ploceus; species Ploceus nigricollis. Next base: position 59,881 of record VXBC01006598.1, read on the forward strand.
TATATTCTCTGTTTTTTTCACAAGTATTTTATTTACAACTTACAAATCTTGTGCATGCATCTAACCACAAGGTTATCTATGTCCTTTTGCCTTTCATACTGTTTTCAGTGGTAATTTGAGAGTTCTATATTGTCTGGATAAGGCCAAGTCTTACTGTATATATTTGTCTTGATTATATTGTCATAGAGTGTCTTTGACAATTCACACTCAGTTGACAATGAGAAATCTTTCTTATATTTCCCTTGGATAATTCAGAGGACCATTACGTCACTTAATGCAAAAAAGGGAGAAACTCGTGTTTCACAGGCAGCTGTAAATCCAGGATTTCTTGGCTCTAGAATAAAGAAAAGGATATGAATTAAGGATAATCATTCTATATGAAAGTATTGTGGTTTTTTTAAAAGAACCTGGTATTTTTTTAACTAGTGAATTTCAATTATCATTATTTTTATTAATAGCATCAAGATGATCAATATCTGAAAGAAATTGCATCTCTATCGGAAGCCCAGTCTAGAACAGAGGAAGAAAGTAGTATGGATGAAGGCTCTTCCACAGTGGCCAATTCTCCTCTTGATGTCCAGATTGTACAAGTCTATGATAATCTTTGTGAAAGTGATTTGGGGTAATTTTTTGTTTAATCTAAGAACTCTAGTTGGTCATAATTCCTCTACTGAGCTGCATGAAGAGATCTACTGTTATTATGTATTATATACATGTTTAATTTTGTGTGAAAAGTCCAATTTTGGGCATATTGGTTACAGCTGCATGAAGCAAATTAAATATTCTTCATCAGCACATATACATAATGTAGCTGTTGCATATTAAGTGAATTGTACATGATTGTTTGAAACTTAATGATGTGGAAATAGAATCTAGATATCCTATATAATAGGTGTCATGGTTTTCTCAAAGAATTCAGATAACCGCCCCTCTCTTCAGCATAATTTTATCTCTAGTATTCTGAAAATAATCTCCAGTATTTTAAGACATGATTGTATGTCTTGTCTGACCATTTTCTATTTTTTTTCAATAAACAAACTTCCTGTGAGGGAGATAAATGTAGCCTTAACCAGATGATTTTGAAGACATAGCACAGTTTGTGTCGAAACAGCCTGTCTGAAAGAGTGTACCATTAATGGCACTAAAATATCACAGCTATGCAAAAAACAATTAAGCTTGGTTTAAGTTGTAGTCAGAGAGAAAACCTAAATGAATATTTATATCACAATAGTGTTTATTTTACAGTTAGGCACTAGCCTGCAGTCTGAGAGGAGCAGCATACTTGAAGTGAGACAGACACTTATGTTGTTAGTTATGTTTTCTAATCTCTGTTACCAGAATGTCTGCAAAGTCAAAATATTTTTATAAGAAGAAAATTAATAATGGAAGTAATTCTGTGTCTCATATAACTGAAGACCTGAATGAAGTAGGACCATTTGTTCAGGAGGAGTTGGATGTAACATCAGAACAAGGTTTGTTTTAATAGTACATCCTTTTACTATGGTCTGACATATAAAGCAGTAGGAGTTTTGCATGAATACGATTTTATGTCCCTCTGTTTATTTAATCAAAAAAATGTGCATGTCTCCATTGTCCTATTGGTATTATTATTTTATCCAGTTTGCATTATAACTAAATTATATAAAATTGTTTTATCAAGGCTTTGAAGTTCTGTTCTCTCATATACTTTCATTCCAGAAATATTCACACAACTGTGCAAAACACTTTGCAAATTTTAAGAGCTGAGTATGCGTAAATTATTGTATTTGTACCCTTTACATAAGCTGGGGATTTTTTTACCTCTCTCTTTGGGTGCAAGCATCAACACTAATAAGAACACAAATTTTGAATTTGCAGAAGCAACTCTGNAATTTGCAGAAGCAACTCTGAACATTTCACTCCACACTAGTGAAAAGTGGATTAATATGACCTGCTGTCAGAAATCACATAACAGTACTATAATCTATGTAGTTTTCTAATTTAGAGTAATTGTGTTTATATTGTAGAATTCTTTGAGGAGCGGTATGAAACTTCAAAGAGCTCCAATAGCTCTGTCAAGATCAGACCTGAAGAACATCAAAGCGAACAGGCAAGTTGCCATACAGTCATCAGAGATCATAGAAACATTTGGGTTTGGAAGGGACCTTAAAGGTCATCTCATTCCAAACCCCCTGCAATCGGCAGGAACACCTTCCACTAAACCAGATAATCCAGGGCCCCATCCAACCTGGTATTGAACAATTTAATGGATGGGACATCCACAGCTTCTCTGGGTAACCTGTTCCAGTGCCTCATCTCCTCACAGTAAAGAATTACTTCCTAAAATGTAATCTAAACCCATGCTTTTTCAGTCCGAAGTAATTCCCCCCTCTCCTGTTACTATGTGCTCTTGTAAAGGTCCATTCCCAGCTTTCCTGTAGGCTCCTTTAGGTACTGAAAGGCTGCTCTGAGGTCTCCCTAGAGCTTTCCGTTCTTTATGCTGAACAACCCCAACTCTGTCAGCCTTTCCCTGTGGGAAAGATGCTCCAGGCCCCTGAACACCCTTGGTTCTGGAACTGCTTTAGCAGGTCCAATTCTTTCTTGTACTGGGGGACACAGAGTTGAACACGCTACTCCAGTGAGTCTTCCAAGAACAGAATAGAGGGGAGAATTGCCTCCGTAAATATGCTAGCCATGCTGCTCTGGATGCAGCCCAGGATATGTTTGGCTTGGACAATCTCTCAGTATTCCTCACCCTGTCCTTGTTTCGACCCTCTGTAGGCCTCATTTTTGTGCTTGACTTTGTCTGAGTACTCCTTATTCATTCATGCAAGCCTCCTGGCATTTTTGCCTGACTTCCTCTTCATTGGGATGCATCCCTCCTGAGATTGGAGGAGGTGATTCTTGAATATTAACCAGATTTCTTGTGCCCCTCTTCCTTCCAGGGTGCTATCCCATGGGACTCTACGAAGCAGATCCCTGAAGAAGCCAAAGTCTGCTCTCCTAAAGTGAAGGTCAGTGAGTTTTCTGTGTGCCCTCCTCACTGCCCTGAGGAACTCAAACTTCGCCATTTCATGGTTGCTGCAACTAAGGCTATCCTTGAGCTTCACATTCCCCATCAGCTCCTCCTTGTTGGTCAGAATGAGGTCCACCATAGTACCTCTCCTCACTGGCTGTTCTGTCACATGTGAAAGGAAGTTATCATCAATGCCTTCCAGAATCTCCAGGATTACCTGTGCCATGCTGTGTTGCCCCTCCAACAGATACTGGGATGGTTGAAGTTCGCTATGAGGATCGGGGCTTGCAAACGTGAGGTTGTTCTATCTGCATATAAAGGACCTCATCTGCTTCACCTTCCTAGTTGGACAGCCTTTTCTCAGAATCTCATTCTAATGTGACCTGTCCCTGCTCTCCCTGTAAACCTGAGCCATAAACTCTTGGTCAAATCCTCATCTATCCCCAGGCAGAGCTCCATGCACTGCAGCTAGTCACTGACATAGAGGGTGACACCCACTCCTCATCTCCCCCTGTCTGTGCTTCCTAAAGAAAGAGCCTACATCCATCCATTCCAACACTCCAGTCATCAGAGCCATCACACCATATGTCTGCAATGCCAGTAACATCGTACCTGGCAGATGTACACGTTTCCAACTTTTATTTATTCCCCGTGCTATATAGGCTTGTATGGAGGCCCCCAGTGAAGCTGAGTTACTGGCAGGAGTAGTTGTAATTCTTTTGTGCAGCTCTTCAGGTGCTCTGTTGACAAGCAGCTCCTCTCAGGCATCTCTTTCTGACTCTGTCAAAAAATTGCCCCTCCCCTGGCAACTTTAATTTAGAGACCTCTTCCCCCTTGCCAAGACTATGACTGAAGGTGCTCTTCCTCTTCTCTGGTAGATGAACTCCATCAGCCCTCAGCAGACCAGGTTCTCAAAGCAAGTCCTGTGGCTGAAGAAGCCATACTCCTGGCTGTGGCACCAGTCCTGTAACCATTTGTTGATTCACCATTTTCAAACCCTTTCAAACCCCTTCCTTTTGACTGGGAGGATTGACTGTGCACTCCAGAGCCCTCACTTCTCAGCCTGCTCATGGATGTGTCACTGGCACCTGTGTGAAACAACAGCAGCAGGTAATAGTGAGCTGCACAGGGCTTGTTTGTCTCTCAGAGACATCCCTGACAGGAGCCCCAGGGAAGCAGCACCTTTCTAGAGAGTGCGTCAGGTCAGCAAATGCGTGCCTTGTTACCTCTGAGAAGAGAGTTACCTCCTACTACCACCCATCAGCTTTACTTAGTTGTGCTGGTTCTAACATAGGAAGCAGGTCTGGCTGCCTTACTCAGCTCCAGCATTTCTCCTGATGTGACAGGAGAAGTGTAAGAACATGGAAGCATTGAGTTGTTATGAATACTGTTTTCAAAGTATCCTGAATTCATCATATGTTTCTGAAGTTGAGGGCTAAATTGTTTAGGGTTGGTGGATCTTCTTCCTTGCTTAATAATAAGGTTAACAATTAAAAGGTAGTAAAGTGAGATCTGCTCTGAGCACTTTTGAAAATGTGTGTATGCTTTCATATATGTATATATAGTAGATGTATTATATATTCATAAAATTGAATTTATTTTTAAAAAATTAGATATATCGAGATGTTTATTTTACTTCTGTCTGAAAACTCAGTCTGGATTTATAAATAAGCCTACTTTTTCATGCATCATTTTTGGTCATAGGTATCTTTTCTTTGAAAGTGGCTAAGGGCAGGGCTGCTATGCTATGTGTTGTGGTCTTCAATTTTTTCAATACATTTTGCTATAGTGAATCTATGATGTGCAAAATCCTACATTTGTTTCATTTTCTTGTTTTGTAGATAGTTTGTGTATAATGGGGTTGTTTCCACATTTTCATCTTTGCCTAGGGGGTGTGTGATTAACAGAATATATATCCAGGGTCCTACATGAATATGAATTTGGAACTAAAATCTCATAATAATGAGATTGTTTTAAGAAAGAAAGATTCTCAGGTAAATTGTTACATCTCTTTGTTGCTGATCTGTAACCATCTTCTGATAAGTATGTAATTTTGATTATTTTTAGTCAGATTTTTGTAATTGGATAATTTATCAAAAATACACTTGCCATAGGCTAAAAAACTTGTATTTTATTGAAGCAGGAGGGATAGAAAAATTTGCAACTTTAGATCTTTTCATCTTTTTATATTCAGCAGGTTGCCATTTCAGCTGTAGATAGTGCTCAAGAATATCCAAACATGGAAGAAACAAAGGAAGAAAAGGCTGAACAGAATATGTAAGTGACTTGTTTGTTTTTTTAAACTCTTAAGTCTTTTAACTTTGCTTAAAAATCTAAAGTAGTTTGTTAATTATTGTGTCCAGTGATGTCTCAGGAGTTCCTGCTGTTGCTTATAGCAGCAAAGCCATAGTTTCAAACAGTTTGAGTCATCTCCTGTTTCATGTACAGGCATTTCACATACATGAAGGGCTGGGTTGATGAATCATTATTTTAGTAATGACCTAATAAAACAAGCACGGTTTTTGGGAAGGTGTATTTTATCTAGGAGAAAGATAGAAAATAACTGGAAAAATGGAAAATCTTACGACAATGGCATATAAATAAATGTTCCTATGTATACATAATGTTTGTGAAAGACTTCAAAATTACTTTTAGAAATACTTTAAATCCTCTGCTTTTTAAAATTGCAGATTTTTGTTTTAACTGAGTGTAAGATGCCCCTCAAGAATTTATTATGTCATTGTTTTTTCTCTTTTAAAGATGCAGATTATAGTGGTATTAACAGTATTAGTTAAATTGGATTTTCTCTTCCTTTGTCCCAGAATCAACCTTTTCTTTGCCTGCTGTCTTGAATAGCTGGAACTTTTTCAGTGCTTTTGTTTGAGTCAGTTTCTGATTGCTAAGGGAGACAAAACATGAATGTCAATATTTGCCAGCTCAGATTGCAGTGTAATGCAGTAATGGAAGCAATGCAGATCTGTATATCTTTGATCAGGTGGCTTTCAGGTACTTTATCTCATACTAATTAAAATACTTTTTCAGGAGGTTATATGTGTATTTATACACACACATATATAAAATGGAAATAGACAGCATAGCAAATTATTGTAGTGTTTGCAATACCATTTCTTCTCTCTTTATAGTATGACTAAGGTTATTACTAGCACCCTTTCCCACTCATTGTCTTTAAATCAAGATGCAGAAGTTCCTAGGTAAGATAAACCTGTACTGTTTTATGTAATAAAACAATATTTTTGCTTTGAAGTAATGTGATGTGTAGTTTTGACTGCAGAATATTTGCAGGTGGAGTGTATTGTACTGCAAACTAAGTAGCTTTTTCTGGAACTTTTTTGTACTATAATCGTTGTAGATCATGTACTCTCATGTGTTGTCTGGAATATCGCATGACACAAATGTTAATTCAGAGCTACCAGATTTCAAGAGACATGATAGTTTTGTTTTCTGGTTCTGACAGAATTCATTATATAATATTACTATAGAAGATACTTGATTATATAGAACACCTGAACAGTAATATTTTAAACTTATATATACATTTTAATTAAAATTAGTAAAAAGCATCTATCCTATGGCAACTAATAGAGTTACGTAAATATATACAAAATAAAGAGGATGTTGGAATTGGGAAACGGAGTCAGGAGTCAGTCTCAGGCTTTCAGTTCTAGAACAGTCCTCTATGAGTCTTTTTTCAGTTTAGAGGAAAATATGAGCTATGCATACTTTCAGGCTCCATTTTCATGTGTCTCTAATCTCTTTTTGTTCTTGAGCTTCTCATGCCAACTCTTTTCCAAAAAAATTTTACTCAAACTTTTGGCATTTCAGGTCATGCTTGCACATTGTAATTGCCTTCCAAAAGATTTCGTATGCCCCTTTAGATATGTAATATACCTATTACGTATCGAAAGCTATTACTCATTATCAATTACTTTATGATCCTGTTTGTTCACATGCTTGGAGACCGTTCTGTACAATTGTAAAAAGTTGTCTTAAGGTTGCCTGTATCCATGGCAATGTCAGCATTTTTCTTAAACAGAGAAATGTCTTCTGGGTCAATGTCTGTTGGTGTAAGTAAAGTCCTTCGGTTTCTTTATAGCTTAATGTAAATCCTGACCCTCTCTTCTTCATGTAAGGAATTAATGTACTTAATATTCTTTACCTACTAAAAGATCTTGTTATCACTGTGGGAAAATGTAATGTATTATACGTGTTACTCCAGTTTTAAATTATTTTCTTTAATCTGAAATCTTGTTACTTTTAAAGCCCAAATATCTAAAGGAACATTACTTTAAGGCAAAATGAATCCACCTTCTTCCTTATTTCAACTAAAAATGTTCCTCTTCATTTTCCGTCAGCTGTTTGACTTTATGACTAACCAGGCCTTTTTTCTGTCTTTTTTGTCAAATCATTGTTTTCTACTTGTATCTCTAGTGACAATAATATTTTAGATAAACTTGTGGCTACAAAATCAAGTAGAACTTAGATCTTTACTACTATTTTTCATTCAGTATTTTAAGAAGTATTAGGAAATATGTTCTACATGCTCTCTGGTCAAGATCGTGCACTGTTAATTATTAAGTTGTTCCTACAAATTAATTATGTTTTTAAAATACACAGGTATCTTAAAATTTTTCTGGATTTATTTAAGACAACCTTGTGTAGATGTTTTGGACTCTGAATGTTTTTCATAGTTTGTTCTCTTCTTTCTTAAGTAGTGCAGACACTGTAAGTGATTCTCAGCCTTCTGAGACTGCTGTGTCAACTATGTCAAGTCTTGCCTCCCATACTTCTGTTTGTGCAAAGAAGCAAGAAGTCAAGGCAGAAGTCCCTAGAGAAGAGAAACCAAGCACATCAGAAACTGTCAGGCAGATGCTGCAAGATGAAATGTTTAAATTAGTTCAGGTGAGGGCATCTAATTATTTTAAGTAGTTTTCATAGTACCAACTATGTTGTTAAAAAAATGGAAATAGTTACTGTTCTAAGGACCTTCTGTGTGTGGTTGATTCAGTGCTGGCTAAATTCCAGTGTTCCCACTAGAATATACTTTCTCATTTCCTGCTGTGAGATAGGATTAGGAGGAAGGCAAAGCAGGCTCAAAACTTTAAAAGGGTATAAAGAAAATTTTATTAACAGTAACTCAAAGAAAGAATAATAAGAATCAGAATAAAAGCTTTAGAACACTTCTCCCCCCTACAACCTTTTCTCTCTCATTCACAATGTACAGAAACAATTCAGTCAGTGTATCACCTCTAGAATAATCTTTCTTCCATTCATTTAGGGAGCGGAGTTGCCCTTGCCATGCCATAGACTTCTCCACAAGAAACAGTTCTCTCATGGCTTTTAAAGTTCACGAATAGCAGCAGCTCAGAAATCTGCAATCGTGGAGTTCCTCCCATCTTTTGCAGCCTTCCCATCACTGTATTTATGAGCCATGTCAACTTACGGGGTACTGTTTTAAGGATGAGGTGTTCAAGGGCAAAGGTTATCTTTATCTATGTCTGAGATCATCATCTCTGGGAGCAGAGGTGATCTTCTCTCCCTTGGGGCAAAGAGTCTTCATCAGACTTTTCTCTCTCTGTTCAAACTTCTCCTGGGATCACAACTACTTCAACATCTGCTTGCTTTAGCATAGATGCCTGTGCTTATATCTACAATTTGAACACTTCATCCCCTCATACTTTCAATGAGTTACAGGGAAAAAGAGTCTGATGTATCAATTTTATCTTCTCCATAGCCTTACAGATTTCAGAGGGTTTCTGCCCAAACCTAAGGCATCTCCTCAACCCTCTCATCTGGGACTTGACTTCTTACTGACCTTCCCGTCTCATGTTGTTCTCTATGTGTCTTCACTATGTCCTTTTCTCTCATCCGAGGGAGGATTGAAGGTCTGCAAGTCTTATCTGTGCCCTAAAAGAGTTAAGATCTCGCCTGGGGCCTACAAATGCTCACGTGATCCTTGCCAGGAGTGTCCAGAGCGCTCACAGTGATGGATTTTCAGTCCGCAGTGGGGCTGTGTCAGAATCTCTGGGGTCCCAGGCCAGAATGGTGGCGGCTGCTCTGGCTGCATGGCTGTTTTCTGGTACCTGTTGCATTCCATTCCAGCCACGGGGCCACTCTCTGTGCAGGCTACAGAGCTGCCTCTGGGGATTTTTTTTTGGCAACCACTCTCGGGGGGAGGGCTGGGATCTCAGCAGCCAGGCTAGGACTCAGCAGCCGATGGCCTTCCTTCCCACTGCCTGGCAGCTGCTGGGGCCTGGCCCAGCCCTCCTCAAGTCCCCCCCGGGCCGAGCGCCTGGCCCGGCCCCACAGCAGAGCCTGCCGAGACAGGGGACTGGGCCAGCCTTGTTACTTGTTACCAGGCCAGAAGGGAAAGTGAGAATTCCCGGGGTTTGTTCGTTTTTACATGTGTGTTCACAGAGGCAGATCTAGTTTTTAATTGGCTCATTACTATGCTTATTCTCAAAACTAGCCGGCAATTGGTTTTGCTAGGCACAGAGGAAGCTCTCAGCAGCTCCTCCCAGAAAAAATCCCTTCCGTGGGTGACTCCAGTGCAAAACCAGCACAGGCTGTTTTTTAAAGAGATTCCTAGTTCCATGTTAACCATTGTGAAACTTATTTTAGACTTAACTCTTGCTTTTAATTCAAGAAAATGAGTGATATAATAATAGATCTTTGAGTGTGTTTTAGCTCACATAAGTCAATGTCCTTTAATAGTTTACATTTGGAAAAATTCTGATGCTGTAATAGCTTTTCAACTGTTCTAGGATTTAAGTGGTGGTAGTATGTTGAGCCAATTTTATGTGACCTTATATTTATTGAAACTTCACAAAAAATTGAAGATATTCATCTTGCTTTGGCATAACCTGTCTGTGGCAGGTATTTATTGTATCTTACAAGGAAGTCCAATACAGTAGACAATTATACAAATCAATCATTATTGAATCATCCCATTATTGGGATGTTGTTTGTTTTGTCACCTAATTCTGAACAGCTGTAAGATAGCCTAGACATTTTTGCTAAGATTTCTGTTAAAGTTACTGGCATTGTTAACTTTGTTCATGTGTGTATTCAGCTGCAGCAGATCAACTTCATGAGTTTAATGCAAATAGTGCAGTCCTCCTTTAGCAATGTGCCAAATGTGCAACAAGTATTACAGCAGCATCAGTTGGTTCACCTGGCAGGGAGCCAGCCTGCACACACTGCTGAAAGCAATGTTTCTCCAAAAACACAAGTGCCCACTCAAGAAGAAAAAAGAAAAACAGGACAAGGGAGCTCTGTTTTTCATCCAAGGAAGAGTGTAGAAGATGAGAGCAACAATGGTCAAATAAAAGTAGGTATATCAAAGCATGGTTTAGGAAGACTGTTCAGTATATCTGGTATGTTATCTATCCTGTGAGTTAGGAAATGTGTTAGTAGTGATTGGTGTAGATAAAACTATTTTTGTGTGTGTTTAGTGCATGGTTGATATGTAAGTACTGGTTTGTTTGCTTTTCTCATTTAGAATCACCTGGATATGAGTGCCTCTTTGACATTATTTGAAAGCAACAGCAAGGAAACAGGATTAATGTCACCATCCCAAGATTTGCATTCTTCAGTGCCTACTAAACCACTTCATCTCCTAGCTCCTTCTTCACGCATCCAGAAAAAAGTGAAGCTTATCCCTGTTGAAAAAAAAACTAGTAACTCAAATGGATTTCCTTTGCTTAAGCTTGAATCAAGTTATAATGTCAAACCAGCATTTTTACATCCAACAGAAATGTCATCAGCATTTGCCAGGCCACCCCCAGTACCACGAGTAGCTTGGAGTTCATCAGATTCCTTATGGAACCATCAGTCATCATACGTACCAAGAAAGAGTAAGGCAGAGGAAGATTTCCACAGAAGTAGATTCAACCCAGAGACTTCAAGACAAAAGCATGAGGAAAAGGAGAGATGGGCAGAAACAGTGCGTAAGGGTCCTCCCAAACATTTGAATTCAGATCAGTGTGAAGGACAGCCTGAAGAGTCACCTAAGCTGCAGTTCCCTGAAAATGTGAATGTGTTCAAAGCACCAACCACTCAGAACCTGACTGCTCTTCCACTGTTGCATTTGCAACTTGACCCAGAACCTAGAGTTCCACCAGCTGTAAGGCAGCCAGCCACTACTACTTTAATACCTGTTAAACCTATAACAAAGGATGCTGACACCAGAGAAACACAGTGGGATGCAGGAATTTCACTACTTCACATTAATTTACCTCAGAAAAAGAAGGTACTGGATTTTAATAATATATTTTTCTAAGTTGTAGTGTTTTGTCAGTTTCATGGTTTCTTAGTCATCACAAGTAATTTCATGTTTACAGAATTTGAATTTGAAATTTTTCAGCACAGATACCATGAGAGATCTAGAACTAAGGGTACCTGCTTATTGACATGTCAGTATGAGGCAGACTGCAAGCCTGAAAGTGTTTATCACTACATTAGATTGATTCTATATTCCATAGTTCATCCATATTCATCCCACTGCTAATGAGTGTAAAGAAACTGCTATCTAAAATACTGGACAATATTTGTACGATAGAAAAATAGGTTCTTTTCCCATAGAGATTGTAATAGAATTACTTACAGAAATAGAATGTGGTGAAAAATCCTTTTTTGCAGGGCAGAAATGGAATGATAAAAAGCTTGGTAAGAAAATAGTACAGATGCTGAATACCTGATGTTTTGGAAAAGGTTATTTCTTATAGACTTACATGCTTGCATTGCATATCCCAGTTGAGAAGAATGGAAATGCTTTTCCTTGAAAGGTGCTTCTTCAGTCTTTGTCTACATTGGATGGTTCCTAACTTCACCCTAAACTACCTACATGAGAAATGCAAATATTAGTGAAATATGTTCTGTGGAGAAAATTCATGTGCTCTGTGGAGAAAATTCTTGTGCTCTGTGGAGAAAATTCATACCTTCTAATTTTCAGAAAATAGTTTACACATGTACATATTGGCAGGGGCTCTGGTCTGATGCTATTAATATTCTATTTCCATATTCTTTACAAAATGTTACAGGAGTTTTGTTTGTGTAACTGAAATACAAACTGGACTTATTTTCTTCATCCAATCTGACTGGGGTTTCCCTCCCCATTTTCTGTCTTTCTTTCTCTCTCTCTGAACCCTCTTAGGCACCAAATCTCATCCCATTTCGAGATCTCATTGCATTTGAGCAACGGCACAAGCATCATTCTGTGCCCAGTACTTCCTTTCAACAAGACCAAGCCAAACCTGTCCAGCTACTAAGAACTGATGTTGAACCATTTGAACTTAGAGATGTGCAGAACAAAAGAAAAAGGCAAGCCAGATTTTTAAAGTGGAACTTCATTTTGACAGGCTAACTGGTAACCTGTACCTTCTAGCTTCGACATCAAAGGGAGTGTATTCTGTCAGCAGAGAATAAAATAGCAAATGTTAGTAAAGACACAGCAGAAGTGTATCATTAGGGTGTGAGGAGTTCTAGCTCTTAGAAGATTGATAGGAAGAAGGTTCACGAGGAAATATTTTTCATTCCTCTATCTGTGTTTTAAAGTCTTGTCGTCTCCTGACTGTTTGCTATGCACTGTTTATTAAATGCTTCACTCCTTACACAGTGAATATTAGTAGACTGCTAATATTGTCTGGGCTGCATATTGTCACTGTCTTCTTCAAGAAGGAAAGGATTATATGCTCTTTCAGTATAATTAAATATGTAGGCTGTTTTTAATACAGACAGTGATTAACAAAATTCCTGCTGAAGCTGAGATTTTTTTGGTAGGTATGTTATTTAAAACATACAAAGTTTGATCTATTTTATGTTAATTGATTGCACAAACAGTTGAAACAGTTTGTTTAAGCTGCTTAAATATCTTTGGTCAGTTCTTATAAAATGCTGATAGAATTTTCTGGAATAGAATTCTTGGTTTCTTTCAGTTATGATGCTTCTGTCATTTTGGAGCAGAGGCTCAAGAGTAGTTTTCCACTTGTAAAGTGGAAACCTGCTACACAAGTAACTGCAGATAGAGTTTAGAATGCATTTTAATAGTATGCGTGGAAGTGCTTAAAGCTGTAATTGCTGCCATATAATCTACTTGTCGCATATTAAAGAAGAAGCTACAGTTGCTGTTGTGTAATCTATTTGTCACCTAGTAATTAGAAAACTGCTGTGTAATTGAAGTTTGCTTCTTACAGATTCCTTATTGGCATTTTATGTAGTAATTATTAATTATATACAAGATATAGATGTGAAATATTATGTCATTTATAATATTTAATATAAATAGCTTATTAGACAATTAATAGATTTTAGTGTAATTGCTGGTATTTGTATGGGTTCTACAACATTTTTGTGTAGGTTTCAAGGAGGTAGAAACTGTGATTTGAACTGATCTACATGCAGCAGCTGTTTATCTTTCCCAATCTTTATTTCAGTATTTATTTCTTAATAGTAATCTTTCCTAGAAAACAGCGATACATATTGTTATTATTTCAAAGCACTTCCTACTCTTTACCTGTAATTAATTTGTTGACAGTAAAAAGAGGCGAAGTAAGAAACAACTGAAAGAGAAGGAAGATAAGAGGAAACCAAGTGTGTCCTTCCGTCCAGGCAACTCCATCATCAGTATTAGTGACACAGCAGTGGCTACTGAATCAGAGACTGGGGTACAGAATTATGGTTTTTTATTAGCCTTTTTCCATTCAAGTATTAGCAGAAAAGAAAGAAGGAGAAAACTATAAACCAAACAATAATATACTTCTCTTCCAGGCTCTAGCCTACAAACAGTATGCATATTTTTAATTCATATACTTGCATTTTCTGTAAACAAGAGATTGATCTTCATAAAGGATTTGAAGGTTGCTATTTTTTTTCCTGGAACATGAACTTGTCTGTTTTGATAGGATATAAGTCTGTATGTACATTTGTAGTAAATACATACAAAAATGGTAAAAATGAAAAAAGAAAATACATTTTTCCTAGTAGTAATGGTAGGACAGGTGACCCAAGCATTATTCTTTCCATGTGGGCCTGGATACATGATAATATAAGAGTAAGGATGTGCAGCATTGGAATCTCAGTTTTGTCTCACTCCAGACTCTGAAAAAAGAAAGCCTTCATCAAGCTGGGTTTTGATTAGGCCTTTTTGATATCTTTTGGGGTTTATTATACAAGTACCAAATTTCAAGCTAGAACACTACCAGTTTAATGCTGGATCACTACCCAGAGCTGCGTTTCTGGTCCATACCATACTTTCTCTGAGACTTCACTGCAGCACAGCAGCTGGAGACCCTCACCAGAACTGGAGATGTTCAGAGTACAGCAGGGGTAGGATAGACTCAAAGAGGAATAAGGAATTTGTGTTACTGCACGTCACCCCAAGGTACATAAGAGAATGTTACATAGTCAGTAAATTCCACTAAGTTGGAATAGATCAGAGGAATTAAAACAGGTGTTGAGAAAAGTAAGTGACAGTTATTTCTTTTTTTTCCCCAAAGCATTACTCATATGAGGTATATTGGATAGTTAACATCACCAAGAAAGCCTTTAATCTGCACTGGAACTGTTTTTAAAGATGGTTCTTTTTTTCCTTATATTAGGATCACACACCAAAATCTACATCTTACATTCAGGATGGTTTTTTCATGTCAATGGGCAAGTACAAGTCTTTTTAATGCTTTGAGTACTCAAAAAAAAAAAATCAAGGAGCATTAGTCTGTTAGAATTCACAGTAAAAGTCTACAATAATCTACATGTCAAAAACTAGAATAATGTGGTCTGTGGGCAATAGAGCTTTCTGCCTTACGGGATCTTTCCCCAGACCTTTCAGGATGTACAACAGGTGTCCAGAATTTTTGGGAGACACCTGTTTTTTTTGGGATTGGTATGAAGAGAGGTGCAGGCAAATTTAAGATCTTGTACAAATTATCTGAAGATTCAGAATAGTTTTCCCAAAAATTTTCTAAGTATTTTAATTTTTCTTCAGAATGAGTGATAATCTTGTATTTATGTTTATAAACAGTAGAGTTAATGAAATAATAACAGTATGTCAAGTTAATTTAATTAGCTGTGGTTGACAGTGATTTCTCTTCATGTGATTAATCAAAATAATTCTGTAAACATTTCTAATCCTAAATTTTTAATGTATTTTAAAAAGATATTATTCCAACATTATTTGCCTGCATATTCTAATTACACAAAATTTAGGGCTCTTGTAAAAGAAATTCAATGCATGCAACGTTTCTAGCCTGCAATGCGAAGACCAGGCCTGTGGAAAGATTTCCTTCTTTATATAGTATTTTAATTCATGACAATATTTAGTTCTGTCACAGGACAAAATGCAATTCATTCTCTGAAATTTGGCCTTAAAGAAATGCAAACTCTGTCGAAACAGCAATAAAGAAATGAAGACATACATGTCATAAATGTTTCTCCCCTCCTTTTAGAATGTGAAGCAGAGTGTTCAGCATACTGAAATACTTAATTTAAAATTGCCTATCTAAACTGAATCTTGGTTTTAACTCAGTGTAACATTGTAAGTGTCAGTTGTTTATTCACATAAAGTTGGTAGCATGAACTTTTCTTGGAATCATTTATGAGGCATGCTTAGAGACAAGTTAAAATTATCTGTCATAAATACAAGTAAGAAAATGTTGGAGCCTATAGTTGTTAGTTAGTATCATTCCTTTCAAAGATGTCTAATTTTTATATCATTAATAGACACCTATTTTATATTACCACATTTTAGATGCAGTGGATAAAGCAAGTATTACCTCAGCAGATCTACATTATTTGGCTTCTGTAGGAAAAAAACCAGCAGAAACTCAAGATGCAAGTACTAATACTATCCCAGGTAAGTGCTACACAGGTGATCTACAGAAACCAACTATTTCTGGTGTTGCTTCTTGATTAGTTGTGCTAGTTGATCAGTTTTCAAAATGCAGCAAGTTTGTAAAGGGGAAGCAGTTTTTTGTGCAGTTTTCTTGTTTCAAAAATAATTAAACCAGAAAACAATGGAATATAAATTATAAAGCAGTAGTTAAAATAATTATAACTAAAAATATTACTGACATAGTAGTATTACTATAAGATTCTCCTCATGCTTTCCGTAAGTCAATTCTGCTGTGACTTTTTCTGAAAGCTTGTTTTAACTTAACTTGACTTTAAGCGCATTTTAGACAATGTTTCACACTTGACTGAAGTTGCTTCCTTTCCTCTTTCCCCACTTTTCTTTGATTGTAAACTGGCAAATCAAAAATGTACACTCAGAATATGCCATTGGTATCTTTTCTGTACCAGAAACTCACGCATTCTGATCTTTTTTTTTTTCCAATCAAGTGCTCAAATCATATCAGGATCATGGGATCAGTGGTGGAAATGAGATTTCCAAAGTTCAAAAAAATGAGCTGGTCACGTCTGTTCCTGCATCAGGTGTGGCTGCAGTCTTTCTCCACTTCATTTGTTGTTTGGGAAGTCTGTAAAAGTGTTACTGTTCTAACATGGGTTTTGTACCTGAGACAGCTTAATGCGGGGTGTAGATGAAATGCTAATTTATTTGAATTCTTGAAACCCAATCCTTATTTTGGATTTTAGCTTGATTTTAGTGCCCACTTAATCTTTGGATTTAGTGTAATGTAGATCAAATGAATTGATCAGTGGGACGTTAAAATAGATCACATGAAATTGAGCTGCAGTAGCATTGTTCCATAAATACATTACCTAGATGCCAGTACCCAACTGGTACCCTATGGTACCAAGACAGCATACTAATTTTTCCATTTTTGCAGAATTCAACAGTGTTTTTCTGTTTGAAGATAATTTTACTACATCACATGATTCATTTGTAGATAGTTTTATTAGAGGTTTCCATCTGAGTAATCTAATTTCTTTGGATTAAGTAAAGATGCAGATTATTTTTACCTAAGTAGGAGGGACTTAGATATTAATAGCAATCTAGATGGCAGCTTAGTCAAAGCTTTTCTTATCTTCTAGAGAATGCAGAGCTGTTTCCTAATACTCTGAAGTTTTTGTGACTTTTTCTGTAAATATAATACTGACTATTGTTATTTCATTGTAGAATCATCCAGTTCCTCTGAGATACTACTGCCAGACATGTATTCAAACCTGAGTTTCCCCACTGAAGTGAATGAGAAACCTTTACCATCCCTTCTGTCAGATGCACCTGATTTGGTTAGTGATCTATCTAATGTACATATGGCTTAAATGCATTTTAAGTATACTGTTTGTCTTCATGAATTTGGGTTCCTTGTATCTGCATGAGTCAGTTGTGTAATATTGTAGGGAAGATTGTATTTATTTTGTTCCCAAAACAAAAAGCCTTTAATCTACAAATGTCAAGAGGTAAACACAGGAAATGGTGAACAATGCACTATAAGCAGCTCATTCAAAACACATACTGTATAATTCTTCATTATCTTGTTGTTTAGCATAAACAGGAATATATCAGTGTGATTGACATTGAAGACAGTGACATCCTTAGCAATTTGCCCATGAAACCTGAGTCTGCAGAAGAGATAGCTGCTGCACAGCAGAATGAGAAGCTTGAAATTCCATCTACTGCAAAACTTCATCACAGAGCAGCTTCTGTTACTAATGCAGTTCCACCTGGGGCACTTCAGAAGCAAGGTAAACCATTTCAGTTTTAAATCCAAGAAAAAGTAATACTTTTGTTGTAATACTCCCACAGAAGATCTGCAGCCTTTTCCCAATTAACCTCATGGTTTTTTAGTCTTAAACATCAACATCGATACATTTGACTTCTTTTGTAATGATTCTTGCCTTCTAAAACACCCTATTAGGTATGGTGCATTTATGCCTAATTATTTGCAGTATTCAGGTGCTTGTGGCTTATTCAGTAAAATTTGTACAATCTTTTTTTTTTTTTTAAGATGATCATCAGAAGGCTGTGTCAAACAAATTGCAAAAGAAAGATAAGTCAGATTCTGCTACAGATATTGTGACTTGGAACACAGCACATGAAGATGGAGGAATTCTTCCTTCTTC
>VXBC01006598.1:78086-94723 GCA_013399945.1 Ploceus nigricollis
GGCTGAGCAGGAGACCTTTTTTGGCAAAGACTTCTGCAGTTGTACCTCTCCAAAATATTGTGTGATTATTTCTGGAACCTGATCCAATTTGTTTCATAAAATATTTGCATTTTTGCCATCTTTATAAATCCTAATATGGAATTAAAATAAAATTGGGCTGTGATGGATTTTTTAGGTGTCATCTATCTCAGGGTATTCTATGATTCACAGAAATGTAAAGACCTCATTGTATCACTTACACACAGTTATTACACTCAGGTGGATTATTTAATCACTTACATTCTTTGTCAAAGTTTTTATTTAAGTCAGATTTTTTAAAAGCTGTAGGGAAAAAAAATCTTGATATATCCTGTATTTGTTTCAGCATTTCATAGCACCTGGGTTTTAAAACTTCTGGGTATCTAGCCAAATCCTGAAGAAAACCCTTTTTTTTCCCCTGCTTTTTTAGTTCATACTAGTTGGTCTTTCCTTTTATAACAATTTCTCATGTATCACATGTCAGTTATGAGATTTGTTCTTTTTGAGACTAATGCTCAGTAAAATGTCTCACTCTGAGTTAGTTTTCATTTTCGAGTTTGAAACTTCAGACTTATGAAGATGATGGAAGTATTTTAACATCTGTGGGTTTTAGATAAAATATATATTGGAAAACTTCAGGTACTTTAAANCAGATACTAGAGACCATAGTAGAAAACATGGAGCAGGATTTCAGAAATTGCAAAATGGTGAGTGCTAACTGTTGGTTTTTAAACAGTTTATTTTTTCAACTAAAGACAAAACTTCCATTTTGGAACAATGTGTTCTCAAATATGCTTAGTATCTTTTAAAAGATATTGAGAATATTNAGCGGGCTCCAGCGGTGCCTCCAAGCTCCTCTTCCTCCTTCTGAAGTGATGCGTGTGCGGGAAAACTTCTCCAAACTCATTCACTCGGACAGGTGTGATGATTTCGTAAGAGGAGAGCTGCTTCACCAAGGTCTCTGCAACAGAAGGCAGGAGGCTCAGCCTGACGCCGCAGCACAGTAGCAACCCCTCGCCGGCATCCGCACGGCTCCTGGCACGGCACTCGTGGCGCCAGCCCGGGGTCCGGCTGGGTTTTAAAACTTCTGGGTATCTAGCCAAATCCTGAAGAAAACCCTTTTTTTTCCCCTGCTTTTTTAGTTCATACTAGTTGGTCTTTCCTTTTATAACAATTTCTCATGTATCACATGTCAGTTATGAGATTTGTTCTTTTTGAGACTAATGCTCAGTAAAATGTCTCACTCTGAGTTAGTTTTCATTTTCGAGTTTGAAACTTCAGACTTATGAAGATGATGGAAGTATTTTAACATCTGTGGGTTTTAGATAAAATATATATTGGAAAACTTCAGGTACTTTAAACATAATGTGATCAGTAGGAGTAAAACTGTTCAAACAAATAATAGTGTTTATATGTATTTTCCTCAAAGTAAGTATCCAGAAGATTATAATTCTTACATGAAATTAATCTACTTGAGCTGCTTTGATTCCTGAATATTTTTGTTTTCAGTCAGAAAACTGCGTTAAAATGTTCGAAAGATTCTGGCAAGAAAAATATATTTAAAGTGGACTTTGCATAAATATCTGTGGTGTAAGTCTCAGAAATACCTTGAAGAAAGTATCATGACCTAGTTTTTGGGTTTCACTTACAGTTAGTGAAGCTGATAGATTCTGAAATGGCTGCTGATTCAGACCTTGGTGCTCATCCTGCAGTCTCTGAAGCTACTGGAATCATTGGTGCTGGTATGTGTCCAATTAATAGAAGGATAATAAACTTGCCATGGAATATTCATCTTAAATAACTTCTAGTTACCATGGACATTTAATGTAATCCCTAAAGGTGTTACTGCAATATGAACCAAAACTACCACAGAAACAAATAAAATAAAAGGTAGCCAATCTAAATACTGAGTTATAATATCTACTGGTTTTATGGAAATCTTACATCAGCTTAACTGTTTACTAGAGTAGATGTATTGAATGATTTATTGTTTATTTAACAAATAACTATGTAGTACCTACTTATAGCTGCTGGACTATGCCAAGAACATAGTCTAATCTACTTATGGAGTTAATACAGAGCCAAGTGGTGGAACCAAATCATGGCTATATCTGTAATCATACATAAGACGATGTTTAGGATGTCCTTTAGACTCACACAGAGCAACTCCTGGTCCAGTAATTTTCTTTCTGTGCGCAGGACTGGTTCACACAGCACAGTCCTGGGAACTGCCCTTCCATAGGGAAGCACAGCTGATCTAGGTCCAGGCTGTTGTAGGTGACAGATAAATTAAAAATGCCACACCAAGATATACAAGTGATAGTTTCTGCATTGTGAGGATTCACCATTGGTCTACACTACGTACAATTTTTTTTTTCCCCACAGAATCAGAACATCATTTGACAGGCATGATTTTTGAAGATGTTATAGATGACCAAAAGGAGAGCTTAAACTTGAAATATCCTATGCCCAGTTCTACTACAGTGGATGCATGCTCTCCTGCCTCTGCAGCCTTGACTTCTAAGTCTCCCAGTGGCCTGAAGTCACCTTCTGGTATAATCTTTATTGTATATTTTCCCCCTTTGCATCTTTTAAAAATAAGTAAACCTTTTCTTCATGGTGTAATACTTCCTCATGGCTGTTACACAGAATGTTACATAATGCCAATGACCTCATTAAAGTCAGGCATGAGTCTTTCTAGATTGCATTATTTAGAATGGCTTCATTGATGTGCTCTGATAATGAGTTTGTTACATGATATAACAGTATCGCTAAGCTTTGAAAATGGTTCAGCAGTGAATCATACTTGCACTCAAATTCACTGTTATTGAAAGAAAATAGTCAGCATTGGGTCTGTTTCTGAAGCCCATCACTGTGCTCATTTGTACTTATTTACCTAAGTGAATATAAATGACTCTGGTATCACAGAACACTCAAAGCTTCCTCCAAAAGCTGTTTTGATCATCTCTGTCACCTACCTATGTCTAGAGAGGTGACATCTCTTTTAAATCTAGCCTACATCAACAAAATAAATTGATTTATTTCTCTTTACATTAACTGTTATCTGTGTCTTAAAAGATTATTTTATGATGTCTAATCATTTTGAAAACTGAGGGTAAATTGATTTTTGCAATTATGAAGACTGTGGTAGCATTAAAAGGAGGAGGAAAAATCATTCTGCAAGCAGCCTGTTGCCTGAGGTTAAAAATGCAGTTGTATTGTTTTCTCTGTGTATTGCCTGCGTTGCTTGCAGTCAGGCTCCCAAAAGTGATATGTGCTTTGTACATGTGAATGTGCATTTGATAGCCACATTTACAGCAGCAATCTGTCTTAAAAGGTATTAAAACATGATTCCTGTGTCTGTATACAGCACAAGTGAAATCTCAATTAGTACACACACCCAGTTAAGTTTTGGAAACAGTAATAGAGTTTTCTAAGTATAAACTTGTTATTTGCAAGCTAAGAAAATTATAGGTGATACTAAGTTAAAACTATAATTTTTTGAGATGGAGAGATTAGTTTAGGAGAGGAAGCAGTGCTCTTCCTTCCAAGACAACCATACTGCTCTTCAGTTGCATCTTCTGAATTCCAAGCTTCTTCTGAGTACCTGGATTCCTCAAGTAAGTGTCAGTCATTAATTTTCCAAGAAACACTGTATAATTAATTGGAACAGACTATTTCCAATTAGTTGGTCATGGCAGAAAACTGTCAACAGTGACAATATCTTCCTAGCAAAACTACCCACAAAAGCCAGGAGCTGTTAATTATTGTTCTCTGGAGCCTCTGTGCTCACCTGGCAGTCAATGACGTGTTGTCTCACAGGCTGTTAAGCTTATGTACAATATTAATTTATTTTTAATGTCAACTGTCAAATGTCAATTGAGGTTGACATGTTTCTATATTTTATCCCACAGGCTGTTTAACATATGTATGATTAGTGTGTGTACAAATGCAAAGATATTACTAACAAGGATTGTTTCTGTTTCAGGTTCTCACATATGCAGAGATCTATGTCCTGGGTATGTATTTTGAGACTGGTGTTATTGACAGTTTACCAAAAAGGTGACTGTCAGGGTGGAATCATCACTTTATAAAAATCAAGGCATTAATTTTCAAACTTAATAAAAGCCCTTTTGTTAGGTAATTTCAGACATTTATTCTGACTCTGGTGGTGCCTGTTAGATTTACTTCATGCAAAAGCTCTAGAAGCAGTCGAAGTTCTTTTCTAGTTAATGTAGATGGTGCTGTTTTCTGTGTGCATTTGTTATTTCTGCTATTTGCAAACCACTTTCTCAGCAAAATACATGCAACTGCTGTGGGTAGTTTTCCACTAAGGCCAGCTATCACCAGAAGGTTTTTAAAGTCTTACTGTTTGAAAAGCATAAAGCAACAGACTGAAGATTTCAAAACCAGAAAGAGCCTATGCATTAAATAAAATGGTCTGACATATATATTTTTACTTTTAGCTACTGTTAGTCTTCTGGATCCAGTAGAAAAGAGTAGCTGGTTTCTTTTCTTTCTGGTCATTCTGCTCCATTACCTGTCTTTATTGCTTTGCTTGAAGCATAGCAGTAAACTGAATGTTTATCCTATTTTTCTAGTATTTTAAGTGAACTGGTTGTTGTGACTGAAGTAGGTTAGGAAGTGATTACATAAGGTGGAGTATGGGTGTGAGGCAAACTTTAGCAGACACTGATAGCTTGTAGTCCTAAACGATGAGATTTGTTTTTTACTGAGAGCAACTGATTGAAAGAGAGTAAAGAAGTGGGGAGAATTTAGGTGAAGCTGTGCTCTCACTGACACTGATTCTTCCTCAGAAGGTCATTGAGATTTGGGTACTATTGAAACTGGTAGCACCCCATAACCTTATCTCCTCATGGGCAGCAATACAAACCTTGTGGTGCTCCTGACTGCCAGGCACAGCCTCCTGTGGGCCAGCCATGTTCACACACTACAGCAGAGCTCAAGCATTTCAGTTGTGGATCATCCTTCTGATGGGACAATCAGGTCTTGCTCCTTCTATCCTCATCAAAGCTCACTCAAGTGTGCTAGCCTAGTGGAGATGTGGGGAAAGAATATTTAGTCCGAAGGCTCTATGTAAAACAGCCTGGATATTGTTGTTTTAAGTATAAAAGGAAGGGGTTTAGCTGCTTGTTCTTACAGGAATGTTCTACATTAATTTAGTAACAGCTTTTTCCCCTACCTAACATCAAGCTCTTTAGAAGATGCCCTGCAAATTACTGGTCCGAGTGATGTTACTGATGTGGTGAATGATTGGGTGGTAGAAAGTGACACCTCTCTGCTGGAGCTGGGCTTTGCAAGAGCACAGGCTGAGAAAACCTTTAGGTAATACCACGGCTGGTTTTTGTTCTGTGTTGCTTAAATCATTTGAACCCTGGTTATTCTTGTAGTTCATACCCTGTAAACAGTGGAAGCAAGTACGTGGTTTGATGTTGATGGGACTAGAATTAGAGCTTTTAATCGCCACAAATCTACTGGTCATTATTGTCAAATGTACTAATTGTTTTCTAGTATTCTGGTTTTGAAAGTCTTTCCTTCCCATTTGCTTGTTCCTTCTTCTGCTAGGTATAGGCTAGAGCACAGCTGTTTTTATATGGCAGACTCAGTTCAGACCTTCAGGTCTTTTGAAGCAGTTCTGAAAGACAGAACAGGAGTTTCCAGCCAGTGGCACAGCAGCTTCAGAAACTTCCAGCCCCAGATTCCAGCTTGTCATGCTCCCCTCCCTGTTGGAGATTTCTACACTTGCTGGACTGGCAGTTATAAAATCAGCTGTGTTTGTTCCTGAGAGAGGTCAAAGTGACAACTGTTTCCTACAGCAGTTTGTGACAGCAATTGCTGACAAGGCAAAATAATACAGCTGTTCACATCACCAATCTGCTGCATTGGTGATACAGTTCCCACCAAGCTCTAGTTCTATTATCTGAATGTAGCTGACAAGTGAAAGAAAAATTTTAGGAGATGTCTTGGAAATTACTTGTTTACCAGGAATTTATGTAGTAAAATTTTGCAAAAGAAAATTTCTCTTCTTTTTTGTTACTTATGCTTCCAGCTCTGTCAGAATTTTAAAGGGTTTTCAAGGTTTTTGTTATATCATGTAGTTGCCATTGTTTGCAATTTACAGGATGTGCTAGATTATTTCCTGTTTACATCTGCCCTCAGGGTTCTTGATTCTGCTTCTGGGCATTCTCAAAGAACAGAAAAGGAAAGGAAAGAGATACAAACATGGATGAAAAGAAAGCAAAAGGAAAGAATGAGAGAATATTTGAGGAAACTGGATGAACAAAGACAGAAAGAACATCATCCATTCAACCTGAGAAAGAACATGGTAAGAGTAACAGGTGTATTGAAGAGTAACTGTTACTTATTATACAAGTGTTGATTATTCAGGTTAGATAATGTAAAGGCTGGGAGTGGTTGGGGTTTTTTTTCCTGTTGTAATGTAGAGTTTCTACATGTATGATTTCATTTTACTGGAGCTGGCCATAGTTGTGTCAGGTAAGTAAACACACCGGTGTTCTTCACAGGCTGCAGTGGTGACCATTGGCTGCAGCGATATTACAAAGTAATGCAGGTGGCCCTTGACTGTGATGGATACAGCTGCAACATTCACTGATGAGAGATGTGTTTTCCAGGGAGTGATAGCTCCAGCAGTTCTTAAGATGTGTTTACACCTTGTTTCATCTTCCCACACGCCTCCCAGAGAATTTAAAAAGCGGAGTTCAGATTGCAGCATCCTTTACAAACATGGCAGGATACTGAGGGCAGCTTTCAATGTCATTCACCCACACAGGGGGTGCATGCAAAAATCGTAAGGGGTCAGCAGAGATGCTAGAATATGGCATATATGTCAAGTATCTTATGAAATTTTTTGTTGAAGGCTGATTTCAATGAACAGTCCACTCACAGAATTTTTTACATTTTGAATTTAATTAGTAAATACACACTTGATCTGGAAATTTTTCTGTGCTGGAAATACTAGAAAACTTTAAAAACCATACAAGAGCAGTTCAGAAGACATTTTCCAATCAATATTAACTCTTAAAATTTGCTTTTGCCATCTGGATGCCTTCAGGACCTGAAAAGACCCTGCTGAGTCACAGGAAGCACTGGAGTTACAGGAGATGAGACCTAACAACACCAAATATATACCTATACTTTCTACTTGTTGAGTTCAGGATATGCTTCCAGGCTGAAGCTCTACTTGTTTTAACTCCCAAGCAGCAAATATGTAACATACACAAGTTCCCTGTGACTGAATAATTCAGTTGTATTCACTGTAAGAAAGAGTAACAGATCTATGTTAAATAAAGTATTTCCCCTAAATTGTTTAAACAGCCTTTTTGAACTGACCTGGGATGTTCTTATGCACATGTGTGGAGAGAAGTGATTTAAGAAAAATGGGTCCTGCCTCTCTTCCTTTCCTGTGTTGTCAGCCCATTAATATACACTTGATGCTTTTGCTATGGGCTTTTCTCCTGAAATCATTAGTGGAGGGATTCTCTGCTTTCAGTGGATGGTTTGGGTTTGGTTTGGATTGGTTTGGATTTTTTTTTTAAAGAAGAATTAAGAACTTCAAATTGTACTCTAGCAAACACAGGTCAAAGTGCAACCTTGTCCAGTTTTATGTATCAGGACACATCACTGATTTTTAGGAAACTAGAGGTGAGGCCATTTGAAATTTTGAGCTTGACTGTGAGGACATCTCCTTAGGAGTGTTAATATTTTAAGCATATAAGGTATGGAAGATGTGACTGCAGGACTTCAGTATATTTTTTGAGACTGGAAAGTTATAGAGACAATCTTACTTGAATTTCCTGGTAGGGCCATATGCTTTCATATTGTTTTCTTTTTTTTTTTCCTGAAGAGTTTCTTAAGCAGTAACTTTCAAGTCAAATAAGTACATTTTGAAAGTGAGAGACTGGAATGAAACCGCAGTACATAATTAGTTAAAGATTTTTATACTTTCTTAAACAGCATCATAATCCTACTTCAAAGGATATTAGAATCTTCCAGAAGAAGAAAGAAGAAAAAGACAAGTAAGTTGCTTTTAAATCCTTATTTTTATATTAGTTTTCCAGTCTTGAGAAAGATGTAGAGATAGTTTTAACTATATTGCTTATGAAACTTCAGATACGAATGAAATTTCAACCAAAAGCATAAATAATTCACGTTTGCTTTACCATTTAGGAAAACTCGGAATATTTTTATCCTTTGACTATATTTGTTGCTTTCCAAATATCATTGTTTGTTTTCTTTCCCCAACAATTACTCACTCATTCATTCTATCAAACCCTTCAGTAAGAAATGTTTTAACTTTTTGCTAATGATCTCTTAAAAGGCCTAGTATATTTTCTGTGCAATCTTGTAAAAAATTTTCTTCATGTAGCCTTACAGGACTCACAAGCCAACTGTAGTGAAATGAGTGACAGCATGAGGTAATGTGTAATATTATTTCTCCACAGAGCCATGTTGTTTGAGCATTACAGAATCAGAGTATCACAGGCACTTTCTCTGATGAATGAAATGTCATCTGAAACAGTGGCATCACGAGCAAGTGATCACAGGACATTGTCCAGCACAAGATCAGCTCAAGCTTACAGAAGGAGGAAGGTGGCATCTAGTACAGGGTAACACTCTAAGCATTAAACCTGCTCTGTTCCACTGGTGTCTTTACTACCCTCCAAATTTTGTAGCAAGTTTAGACAGGAAGAGCTTGAGAGCAAAGTCATATGCTGGTGGAATCAAAGATACAATTTGTCTGGATCAGAGGAATTTCAAGTCCCTGTTCCAGGCTTGTTAAAACCAGTACTGCAGATCTTGGAGGGAGCCTTAAAAATACCTTTTGGAGTACCGAATAAGTCAACTCAGGAGTTGGACTGTAAGCAGTGTCCTAACCCATTCCACTCAACATCAATTCCTTTACAGTAAGGGTGGTTAGACATTGGAACAGGCTGCCCAGGGAGGTGGTGCAGTCACCATCCCTGGAGGTGTGACTGGACATAGCGCGCCAGGGTCTGGTTGACAGGCTTGTAATCCCATCAAAGGTTGTACTTGATCTTGGAGGTGCTCTGCAACCTTAGTGATTCCATGAATTCCACTGGACTATAACCAGCAATATAGACCTGAAGAGCATCTAACAACAAGCTAGAAGCAAATAAAAATTCTGCTGTGCAAACTCTAGACTTGTTCTCTTTCTTGTTAATTTTCCATTACTTAGGATTTTACGTGTTCTTACTTTCATACTTAGCTTATTTCCTTTTGAGGAGATGAGGGTATCTGAGTATTATGAACTGATAATATTTACTCAGTTTGATGGCATTCATGCTATGTGTGTATATGTGTAATACAGGTGTATATTACATTGTAGTTTTTCTTCTTACAAAAGATATAATTTTATGCTTTTCAGAATAATAGGTAGAACTTTGTACTTACAGGGTAATCCTTTAATTTAATACTTCTGCTTCTCTTTTTCAGTACAGTACCTTTTTTAGTTCCAGGATGTAGTCAGTGCTGTGCAGAGCCTGCTGGTGGTGTCCAAGGGAAGCTTAAGTGCATCAGCCCAGCCAGAATCAGACATGCTAAGGAACATCATGCAGGAATCCACTTAGGAGTGGCAGGAACTACTAACTAAAAAGTTTTGTTGGACCTAAAGTGGCTCTCTGTAAAGCCAGTTTGATGTGTCTTCACTGTGATTGCAGCAGTTCTGTTTCTGGTGAAGCTTTCTGGCCCCACAAGCAGTGTGTGATGCTGGTCCTCAGCTAAGTGGGCTGAATGTGATTTCTCTGGCTTTTATGTCTCTTCTGAATATGCTCTGTGAGGTCTGAGTTGTGTGGAGGTATATGGTACACAGTAGCAAGTATTTAAGATTTGTTGTGTCGGTCTTTTTGTCTTGTTTTAGAGGGCATCTGAACAGTCCTGTTCTGGCAGAAAGGAGCAGAAATGCTGCCAAACCTGGTTTTGGTCAAAAAGTACAACATTTCACCCCGGCTCTTGGTTTAACACAGTCCAGGGGTAAGAACAGAGCTTTTTTAATGAAGGCACATACTGAAGAGGATCTTCAGCTGACTCCTGGACTTTTGGGAGGGATATCTGTGTAAAAAATCAGATTTATAATCCTGTCCTGAGGCTTTTGCAATTCTGCTGCTATTGTTTTGCTAAATTATGAGAGTTACCTTTTCTTATCACTTCTTTCTAAATCCAGCGTACCATAAATTGCCATAGCAAGAGTACTGTGTAATCCAGGCAGCAAACTTGTAGATGAAAATTTCTAAGCATCTTTGAGTATATTTGATCTGCATTTAAAAAAGGAAATGCTTACTTTGTCTTTACAGGAAATGCCTGTATGCTCCTTCAGAAAAGTACCTGCAGAAGACGACTGAGAAATGCTACAAACTTTCCTGTTAAGTCTAGACACTGTAAGTTACACAGAACAATGATGTAGTGCTACATAATACAAGGGGGGAATAAGATGCAGATACAGCATTTGTTTAGAAGAATAAAATTCATAATTTTTTCCCCACTTAAAAATATTTTTTATCAGAAACTTGTGAAATGTTTTAATCACCTCTGTTTGCCTTCTGAACAGTTTTAGCCAGATGACAGTTTCAAGATTACTGAAATAAGTGTGCTTGATTTTGGTGAATTCCTGAAACACATGTTATGAAATCATAAGGGACAGAGGCTTTGAGTTTTATCTTTCATTTCAAACCCACAGAGAGAAAATTAATTAGCAGACCAGGACACAAGAATTATGCCTCTCCCTTACCTTTCTGTGCTGACTACTCTCTGAGCTCTTTAAAATAGGAATTGTCTTTGTTGTCCGTCTGTACAATATCCATCTAATATATCATTTTGTCATAACGTTAGCATGGAAATATTTGACTAAGCTTAACAAAAAATCCTCTTTGGATTTAGTGGTACTTTTTCCCATGCCTGTCTTTGTAGGTCTGGATCCACAGAAGATTGTTCCTAATCAAATTCTTTAACAGATACAGTACTTGTTAACAGCAGCAGAATTTCTGATCAAAGAATGAGAAGTGAATCACTCTGAGACTTAGGAAATACTGTGGCCTGATTCTATTCTGCCTTACACCAGAATTATACTATTGGCATAATTTGGACAGTCAAAGGTCAATGTATTTGACTTGGCAGTATAGGAAATACAGAGAAGTAATAATAAGCAGAAAGGCACTTTTCCTGAATCTGCTCTACTCATGTGGAAAAGTAATTTTTCTCCATTCCATGTATTCACTTTTTAAACTCTATATTCAGGCTGATCTTTCTCTGATTTCCTGGCACCTTTTTGTAACTGTTTTTCGAGTATATCACATCACTGCTAAGGGCTTCATCAAAGTTCCTCGTCTTCTGAAGAGGCACAAATTCAGAATTTATTTAGTTTAGTCCTCTGCCAAATCAGGAAGCAATGTGCTTTTTGTGGGGGATGGCACCACAGAGCCTGGATGCTGTAGGCACCGTGCATAGTCCTGTTCCACTTTATGTTCTGCCCTGGGAGGGCAGTTCAGAGCATGAGATTGGAAGGAACCAGCAGCCTTTTCTCACCATAAACTCACATCAGTTCTAGATAACAGAGCTTGCTGTTTTCATATGGATTTACACACAGCTTCAGTTCCTAGAACCTGAAGCTTCTATTGTTGAAGGAGTTTCAAGAGATTGAGATGAAAAGGCCAAGAAGTGTTACAGTGCTATGGTTGGCCTGTTTTCTCCTCAGCTGCTGAGTGCAGAGTCAGCAGAAGCTCAACACAAAAGCCTCCTCAAGTTGCCATTGCAGTTCAGACAGAAGATGTTGATCCTGACACTGATCGAGACATGGTGAGTCCTTGGACTGTGCCTGATCATATCCAGAGAATACTTCAAGATACTCATGACTCTGTGTTCCAGGTAGAGTACCTACTTATTCTATAAACTATTTGATACTTGCCAGTTAACACTTTGTTTACTTCTGCTTTATTTAAAATGTGGTTCTCTATTCAAAATATGTGGGTCAGATAGATAGAGGCATAAATGACGGGGCTTCAGCAGAACCATGTTATTTTTTTTTTTATAAGTGCAGTTTTGTGAGCCTTGAAATTGAATGTTCTTTTTGACAACTGTAGATGCACATTGCCTGTCCAGGCAACAGGCACCAGTGGGAGGGCATTAACAGGAAAATAGATTGCATTTGTTGCAGAATAATCAGACGCATAATTGGATTTCGACATGTTTTAAAAGAGTGGGATCATTTCTGCTGTCTACAAATGAAGCACAATGATCAGTTCACCTTCTCTTTCCTCAACAGGCCTCTGCAGTGCACAGCATGAGTTTCTCTCCTCTCAGCAGTATCAACACCGACAGTGTTTCTGAAAGCACAGGGAGCATCCTCAGCAAGCTGGACTGGAATGCAGTTGAGGCTATGATAGCAGATGTGGAGGACAAGTGAATAATTCTAAGCCACTGTGCTCTTCCAAATAGTTGCTGGTGTTTGGGTTTTGTTTTTTAAAATTAGTAATTGTTCTACTTAAAATGGACTGAGGCTTGTATTGGTTTAAGCAGCATGGAAGTTCTCACTGTTTCTAGCCTTGCCTAGATGAAGGTGAATTCCTTAAAATGTACTTTTCCTTCTATATGTCTTCAGGTCAAGAAGAACTAAATATAGTTGGTAAAGGCAGACCCACAGTCTTAAACAGATCTGGGTCAGCAGCTTTACATAGAAACATATATGAAACACAGAAAATGTTATTTTAAGAGCAGTGTACAGCTGTTTTACTTTTGCATTTAATATTTAACACTATTATGAAGTTATTTTTGTAACATAAGGGTTGTGATAAACTGGTTTAATAAAAGTGATTTTGTTTCTTCTATAAATGATTTACACATGTAGCACTCTATTGCTGTATACCACGAGGACTGTATGTGTACATGTGCACCACGCTCATATTTTAAACCCAGCCTACTTGTGCAGTAGTTTTGAGAAATCTTTAGAAGAGTCTGAGTGATTGATAGAAAGAGGTACAAATAGTCAGAAATGAAAATGAAAAATAGACTTTTGTTAGGAAAGTCAGGCAGCAGTGCGAGACACAAAGGGCAAGTACTTACTGGGGTAAAAATAGTATTGCTGTTCCTCCATCTGCAGGATGCTGCTGTTTAGAGCTCCTCCAGCAACCCCCAGGGGTTTGTAGAAAAATTTCCCCTGTGCTCAGTGACCATCAAGTAGTTGTGATGTCTGAACAGAAGCAGCTGTGGTGACTTTTTCCCAACAGCTGTAGTTTTTGTTTTGTAGTGAAGAAATATGAATTTTTCCTGAAAGTCAAAGGTGTATTAATTTCCAGTGGTTAATTACTGTCCTAGTTACAGTTGGGTAATATAACTATTACCCAAACTGTAATAGTTAAACACTCTAAAAATGTCATGTTTCCAAGCGAAACTGCATCTTGGCAAACATAAAAAGGTTCAGAGGGAGACTGTTACAGGATTACACGCATGCTGGGATAGAACTGACAGTTCCTGTAGGCTCAGAGGTCCAGACTAGCCATGTTTTTTTTTTTAGCAATCCTCAAATCTGCATCAGCTTTTCTCACAGGATTGACCAGAGTGTAAAACTCAGGACTGGGTTTGATCATCTTCAAATGAAAGGGGTCAGTGCCTTTGAAGAGCCAATCCAAGCATGAAACTGTGACTCTACCCAAAGTGTAATACTGTGTTTCTTCAGAGTGGCAGCAAACAAATCATCATGAAGCACTTTCTGTTCCTGGTGGAAAAATACTGTGAAAAATACTGGTTTAGCCAAGTGTGGAAGTCTTGTTATGCCCACAGCCATCTGTGAGAAGGAAGAGAAAACAGTCAGTCCATTTCATTTTAACAGTGGTAATGGAAATACTTTCTTGATGTGCCTCCAGATCCACAGCATCACAAATCATTAACACAAGGGCAGGGAGGCAGTTCAAAGACCTCCCATTCGGGATGTTTGCACTGAACTCACACTTTGCCTGAGCTGTGACAGCAGCAGAGCCTGGGCAGGCAGAGCTGCTCCTGCAGAACCACAGCAGTGAGCAAAAGGACTTGGGACATGTGAGAAGATCAGCAAGAGTGATTTCTTAACCAAGCTGCTTCCATGGACTCACAAATTTTTTTTTTGCAATTTCTCTTCTATGATGCCCCTTTTAGGGCTGAAGAGGAGGAAACTCAGATGTTTAGAATGTCTTTTTCTGAGAGAAGCAGATAGTCATTTGAAATTAAAGAAATCTTGAAATAGACATTAAAAAACCGTTGAGGAGGTCTGCTGCCATAGAAGTTATGAGGATCAAAAAATAAAAATCTGTTAAGTCATTGCAACCTTTTAGAAACAAATTTTTAAAAGCCCGTTTTCTCTAAAGTCCTAGTAAAGGTAGTTGAAATACAACTGTATATGTATTTACTAATCCAAACTGGTTTACAGTTTAATTGCCTTATTACTTGCTTAGTTTTGCAGGGCTGAAGTTTCTCTTGCAAAGCTGAAAGAGAAGTTAATGCTTATGTTCAAATTTGAAGGCTGAAGATTTTCCTTAAGCACCAAATTGCAGAACTTGAAACCTTGGAAAAGGAAGAAGTTGGTAAGTTTTACTTCTTTATCCAGCCTGCCTCATTTTTGCCATCCCTTTGGGGTTTTTTGTTAGTTTTTGGTGGTTTTTTGATCACAGCCTCTCACCTGTTCCAGTGACTCACTCACCACCTTCAACAGAAAATATTTCTTCTCTATATCCAGCCTGAGTTGATCTTTCAGTTTAAACCCATTGCCCCTTGTCCTACCACTACCTACGCTTGTAAAAAATCCTCCTCCAGCTTTCTTGTGAGGCCCCTGCAGGTACTGGAAGGAGTTCTAAGGTCCCCCCAGAGCTTTCTCTTTTCCAGGCTGCAAAATCCTAACTCTCTCAGACTGTCCTTGGAACAGAGGTTCTCCATCCCTCTAGTCATCTTTATGGCTTCCTCTGGACAGCAGGTCCCTGTCCCTCCCGTGCTGGGAGCCCAGAGCTGGATGCAGTGCTCCAGGTGGGTCTCAGCAGAGCAGAGCAGAGGGGCAGAATCCCCTCCCTCCCCTGCTGCCCACGGGGCTCTGGATGCAGCCAAGGACATGTTTGGCTTGCTTTTCCAGGAGTTTCCTGCATTCCTAAAAATACTTAACATTCCCAAGCAAATGTCTGTTTACACTGCACAGAATAAATGTTTAGAAACATTGTTCATTTTAATTTTGGGTTAGTGCCTGGCATGGGAAATCTTCAAAGTAATCGCTTTGGGAAAATAAAAGTGAAGAATAACGGACACAAACAAAATCCTCATTGTTCAGTTACAGTGTGTTTTGCTCAATGTGTTTGTCAGTGGTCTGGATGCTGGAGGTGAGTGCACCAGTAGCAGGTTTGCTGATGTTCCAGACTGGAAGGTGCTGTGGATTCTCTTGAGGGAGAAGAGGCCTTGCAGAGGGATCTAGATAGATTGGAGCACTGAGCAATCTTAAATGGGGTGAAATTTGTCAAGTCCAAATGGTGGATTCTGCGCCTGGGAAGGAGTAACACCGGGCACAGGGATGAAGGGGGAGAGGAGTGGCTGGACAGCTGCAGGGGGAGGTGGGGCTGGCCGGTGCTGGGCTCAGGGTGNGAACAGGCATCCTGGAGAGGTGGTTGATGCCCCAGGTCTGTCAGTGTTCAAGAGGCATTTGGACAGTGCCATTAGCAATAGACTTTAACCTTTTCTCAGTCCTAAAATATTCTTTGGATTAGCAAAAAGGTCTTTGGAAGTGGCAGTTGGATTAGATAATTGCTTCCAACCATAGCTATTCTATTCTAATCTAGTCTAGTCTAGTCTAGTCCAGTCTAGTCCAGTGTAGTCTAGTCTATTCTGTTCCGTTCCAATTTCTCTACTGTGATACTGAAATGCCAGGTTAATTTTGTTAACTAAGCAGTGAGAGAACAGTGCAGCACCTGCCAATTAATGGCAAGATACTGGGAAAAGTGATGAACTTTACACCGGGGGTCATTAACCCCAGCAGCTCCTTGTCATCTTTTACCACAGTCACTATGTAAGAAACATAATTTTAAACATTAAAATCCTATTTTCTTCCTTACACAGAAACATGTAAAAGTACAAATTCTCTTTGGAGTTTTAAACTTGCACATCTGCACGTCTGCATGTGCATATTACCCACTAGATACAGGACGACCCAGAGGTTTCTCAGCTGTGTTTGAGTTGGTGACTCTCTCTGTCAGCTCTGTAGCTGATGCAGGAGTACTGCTCAAACAGGGTGACAGCAGGATGCCTTTTGTTGTCATTCCCTGCAGGACACCTTGGCAGATGCCCCTTAGGGCTGGAGGTGCAGCAGGACCATGGCAACCCCTGCTCTGCTGCATCTGACACAGCCGGGATGGTGTCATGGTGTAAGAGAAGATCCGAAGTTTCCCTCATCTGCCTCATGATCATTGCAAGGACAGAAACTAAGACCCTGAAGACCCTGACTGGAGTTCTGGCCTGGTTGAGGTGGACGTTTGCCAAGAGATTGTTTGCAGGTGTGCTTGCTGTGCCGCCACGCTACACTGCTCCGAGCAGGGACTGGCAAGGAGCGGCTTGCTCTGTAC
>VXBC01006599.1:65833-78180 GCA_013399945.1 Ploceus nigricollis
GCCCACCCAGAGCTGCTCCCTGACAGCAGCTCTTGGTCACCAGCAGCCTTGGCTGGCACAGCCCCAGCGAAGAGCTCCAGGAAATGCTCCCCAGCCAGTCCTGTCCACACACCTGAGATGATCACTGTGGGTATCCTAAGGGACATCAGGACAAACAGAGAGAAGAGCCGAGATCAGCAACCAAGGTGGAGGAACAGCACAAGAGGAAAATCGCAGAGATGCCGACCTCCTGCAAGCTGGGAAGCATCTGATCCCACAGCCCAATGGGGCCAATCCCCAGTGCCCCTCCAGGACCCACCTAACCCAGCCAGTCCCATTTTTGGCACAGTCTTGGGGGCTTTTTTTGCTCCACGACTCTCCTTCCTGCTCCGCCTGCAAGGAACTATCCTAGAAATACCAGAAAGATTCCACCATATCTCTCTGCAAACTCATGGATGTTTCTGTCCAGACTTAAGGAGCTTTGACCTGGGTTTGCATCTTGCCTCTGTACTGCTCGCTTCTTTTTTAATGATAGGGGAAAGCATAATAGTTTATTTTAACTATGAAATATATTGCTATATTATGATGGTTATGGTAACTTTCAATTATGGTTTTGTACCCAACACGGTTGTTAGCAGGCAGCAACACCAGGCTGCTGCCAAAAATGTCTGTTTCTGAGTACAGCTACTACTGCCAGTGAGGATGGGGGACAGGGAGGCAGGGAGAGGTGCAGAACCCGAGTCATTATCCTTTATCCCCCTTGTACTCCTTTCCATGACTTGGAAGCTGACCTCTAGCAGGTCTGGATCTGTGTGTAGCCCAGTGACACCAGAGCTTTGCTTCTCCCTAGAGAAAGGTCAGGCTCCCCTTTTTTCCCAGGTTCTGGAAAGCCATTCCCCCAGGTTGTCTCCTCCAGCAATGGAGGGACTCTGCTCCCTGGGCAGAGCTCTGCAAGAGTCAAACTTCCCCTTTTCCTCCAGGATGGAGGCTCTTGAGAAAGCAGTGGTGCAGAGCACGTTTTCATAGAATTATGGAATCGTTAAGGTTGGAAAAGTCCTCTAAGAACATCAAGTCTAACTATTAACCCAGCACCACCAGCAAGCCCACCACTTGCCCAAGTGCCACATACACAAATCTTCCTCTAGCAATGGGGACTCCACTACTGCCCTGGGCAGCCTGTACCAGAGCCTGACCACACTTAACACACAAGAAATTCTCCCAATATCCAACCTAAACTTCCTCTGGCACAACTTTCAGGCATTTTCTCTTGTCCTTTCACTCGTTACTTGGGAGAAGAGCCTGGGACAGGTCCAGTTCACATTTCACACCCTGCCCTGGGGAGCTGCAGCTTTTGCTCAACCTCAGGATATGATGGCATAGGAGAACAAACCCTGAGCATGAAAGAGAAATTAGATGAGGTTGCAGAGACTGTTTTGTCTCAGCCTTCCAGCTGGGAACAGGCTGCCCAGAGTTGTGCCTGCCCCATCTCTGGGAGTGCTCAAGGCCAGGGTAGATGGGGCTTGGAGCAACCTGGTCTAGGGGAAGGTGTCCCAGCCCATGGCACAGGGTGGAATGAGATGAGCTTTAAGTCCCTTTCAACCCAAATTATTCTGTGATTCCATAACTCTGTGATCCTATGGACTCCCTGAGCCTCAGAGAGCATCACTTCCTTACCTCCAACCCCTGAGCTGCTGGACCTGATCCCTACAGGATCATAATTCTTAAACTGCTCTTTGGCAGCCACACTTTGTCCTGGCCAGTCTTCACAGAGCATGATGAGTCTGAGAATGAGCAGCACCTATGGAACCAATTCCTGCTGCTTTTGTCCAGAGAAAGCCTAAAAGTCCCTACACTGGCCCTTCCTGATCAGAGCTGCAGTCACTGCCATGCTGTCACTGTTACCACTGTCAGAGCTGTGCTGGTCTCACCCTTCCAGACCAGTCTAACCTAGCAATGAGCTGCCATGAGATCTGGATGCTCCTTACTGGACCCCAGACCTGAAATCTCCCTGCAGAAACCAGCTCTGATGGAGGAAAGAGCCTGGTTCTTCTGAGAGGCCAGGGCTGAGCCTCTGCTGCTGCCAGCTAGGTCTGGGGCTGCCAGGGCATTCCTGGTCCTCTGCACCACTCTTCCTTGGGCTTCTCCTGCCCACCATCTCCCAGGCAGCTCAGAGCCCTGTGCCTTGGCCACCAGGTATGTTTGGTGGGGGGCGATGGTGGTGATTGCTCAGCAGTTTGGGAAGATGCTGCTGCCAGGCTCTGTACTGCTCTGAGCTTCTTCTTACCTAACTCCAAGCTCCCTCCTAAAAGGTATCCAAAGGGTCCAAGGTTGTAGAGAGGGGATTTTGCAGGAGAGATAAAAAGCTTCTCCATGGCATTATTTATTTCCCTATGGGATGAGCCACCTCAGAGCCCCATGAGGCACCAGGCAGGGCTCCAGAACCACCTGCCCAGTGGGTGCTCTTGGCTGGGGGGCCTGGTGCTCTGTGCACCCAGCTCTGCTCCTTCTTCTGCCCAAAGTGTTCTTCCCCCCGCTGGGGTCTCAGCACTGCTGATGCACCTTCCAGTGGGAGCTGCTTGCATGTCTCTGTGGTCAGGATCCAGTCCCGGGCTCACCTTCCTCCTTCAGGGCCGGTCTCTCAGCTGGAGGACAGGAGTGGGGACTGGCCCATATGACAACAGCCCATCCCCACAGCATTGCCATAAACCCGAGCTGTACCCAGAAACAGGCATGTTTTAAACTATGGCTTTAACCTGTTCACTGTAAAAAGTGCCTTGGACTTTAATCTGAAGAGGTCACTATCTAGAAGTATTTACCTGTGCGGGTGTGTAAGGATGCAGCTCTCTGTGCAGAGTTACACACACAAATATATGATCTATACGTACAGCTATCAGTGCCTCAGACCCTCTGTTCCACAAGCTGTGAGAGCTCTTTTCTTTCTGCCCCTGGGGCCAACAGTGGAGTGATGTTGGAGGCATTCCTGACACAGGGACCCCTTGCCGAAGTGAAACTTTGTGCCACGAGGGTTGTGCTGGGTGCAGTGATTCCCTTCAGCAGTGCTGAGCTGTCCTGCTCATCCTGGGAAGCAGCTTGGTGCTCCTCAGGGTCTGTCTGCACAGTTTGGGAAGACCCCAGGGAAGGGGATACATCCCTGTTCCCTCGTGCAGAGGGAAGCTGAGGCTGCGGTCACATCTCTGGACCCCCCATGCCAGGAGCTGCTGGGCACTTTGTAAAACCAGGGGGAACCCCCAGATGCCTTGTTTTATGGGAGTGATGAGGGGTTTTCCAGACACCTGGTCCCAAAAAGGATTTTTGGTTCCCATGTTCTTGGGCTGTGGCTCAAGAAAGGAGTGTAGGAGGTTGGTGGCATGGCAGATGCTTCTTCCTCTGGCTCTGCACTGAGGCTCCCCATGCTCACCCAACTCTGCTCAAACATCAGAGCTGGGCTGCTCCCTCCAGTTCATCCCTCACCTCTAAAAAAACAAGGATAAAAGTTGTCTGGGGTGCAAAGGGCACACAAATAACTTTCCCAAAGTGAATGCATTGGTTGAGATAAGGGGAAGCTGGATCCTTTCCCAATGAGCACCACTCTGAGTCTAGCAAAGGGGCACTGCTGGCTTCAGCTCACTCTGAAGATGGCAAGCTGAGGGACTGGCACTCCAAATTCCCTCCTTATATGTGGGCTAGGAGGATGCCAACAGAAACAACTCCCCTAGCTAAACATGGTGTTGTGGAGCCAGCAGAGAAGGAGGAAGGTGATGTGAAGTAGTTAAATTGTGATGAATCAATAAATCAGGCTTTTTTAGTTTTGAGCTAATACCTCTAAATCCTAAAAATACCTCCAGCAGTCTGGGGGGGGCTCTCTGGTAGGTGATTAAACCCCTGGAGCTTCATTTCCAGGATTAATG
Source organism: Ploceus nigricollis (assembly GCA_013399945.1). NCBI lineage: Eukaryota > Metazoa > Chordata > Aves > Passeriformes > Ploceidae > Ploceus > Ploceus nigricollis. Next base: position 69,721 of record VXBC01006599.1, read on the forward strand.
GCTTAGAGCAGCAGAGCCCTGCGGTACAAAGGCAGCTGCAGTTCTCATACTGCCCACGAAGGCAAGGCAAAATATGTTAATCTTTATGTGCAGCATGAAATCTGTTTTAATTAATGGCTCAGGATTAAAGTTTCTCTGAACAGAAAGGTAATAACGGCCATAGAGTGGATCTCCACCTCCCTGTGTCTGCCCTTTGCTTTCCCAGTCCCAGGAGTGAGAGGGAGGAGGAGGAGGATGCCCTTGGTGTGAAGGTCTTGGCACCTTTACCCAGCCCAGTGCAATGTGCCTGCATCAGCACTGGAATGTGCAGTGACAGGAGGGGAAGAGCACTTCCAAAGAAAAGAGGAAAAAAGGAGGGGAGAAAGAAAAAAAAAAAGCTGTTGTTTTGCTAAATAGGTCCTTACACATAGAAGTTTTAAAAACAGTGAGGAACTACTGGCTTTCCACAAGGCAGAGGAAAATCCCAAGCAAATGGCTCCACAGGGCAGAGGTTTGAATCAGCATCTGCCTGCTGGGAGTGAGCAGGACGTGGGAGGCAACTCCTAGGGGCAAGGGAGGGGCAGGCAGGGAACAGGGGCTTTGGATGAGGCTTTGCCTTTGCAGGCAGGCAAGTGCTCTGGTGCTGAGCTATGGCCTCTAAATGCTGGCATTTCCCCAGTCAGGAGCTGGGAGTCTCACTCCCTGCAGAGACACTTTTGCTTCCTAGGGGATGGGGTGGGTGGTGAGAGAGCAGGAGATGTGGCTTCCAGCTGGGCAACCCAGATCTGGTCCCCAGCTCTTGAACCCAGGAAGAAAAATGTTCAGGAAACCCTCTTCTGCACTTGCTGCAGAGATAAAATGAGGTGGGGACCTGTCCTGTAGCTATTTCCATCTTGGATGTGCTGCTCCTTTTCCAAGGTAAAATTGAGGCTGCTCTGCTGCTAATTCATCTACCCAGCCTTGGTACTCCTGGCACCAAGGGGCTCATTCATTATTGTTAATTATCAGCGCAGTGTTGTGAGGTCTGCAGGCCAGAATATCAACCAAACAGCTGGGCACCACAAAAACAGCTCCTGAGCCCTCATAAGCCCAGACAGGGATGCTCCAGCTCTTGCTACAGGCCATTCCAATGGGATTAGTTAACTGCTGGAGCCTGTGGCAGTGCCAGGTCCCCTGCCCAGTGCAGACAGCAGGGCTGGGATTGTATGCAAGGGCTGGGAGGATGCTTTTTACCTTTTAAGCTTCCTGCTCAGCCACAGTGTTTGCACATCAGCTTCCTCTTCTCTCCCTGTAATTCCTGAGAGCACCTGCAAAGGATGGAGCTGCCTGATGAGAGGCCAGGTTAGTGTTAATAGCATCTGTGTCCCTTCACATGTTAAACAGATGGAAGAACCCATCTCAGTTTCCCAGAGGCTGCTGGCCGGGTGCTCCCACCATAAGAAAGGTTTTTCAGCAGGGATGGGCTAGAAAATGACACTTTGCTACTGAAATGATTATTCTGGGGTTTTCTGCTGGGGAGCAGTCACTGTGTTGGAACAATAGCAGCCATCACAAGCCAGTTGGTGGTGGGGGCTTTGCTACAAAACCTGCAGACAAGCTGTCACTTCATCCATTATGACATTTCAGTAGAACTAGCAACCCAGGGCCAGGAGTGGGGTCCAACTCCTGGGTCTGCTGGGGAGAAGCTGTGGGGGGACAGGAGAGCCCCCACAGCCACCCTGCACCAGGGGAAGCCCTTGCACATGTCACAAGGACCAAAGAATTAAAACCATGAGGTGGCATTGCCAAAAGCATTTGAGATGTGACCAGGTGCTGCAGGGGATGAGGTTTGACATTGCCACCTAACCTGTACCAGCCAGTGCAGAGCCTGTTTTCATGGAATCACAGACTGGTTTGAGCTGGGAGAGACCTTAAACCTCATATTGCCCCCCCCCCTGCCATTGGCAGGGGCGCCTTCCACTAACCCAGGTTGCTCCAAGCCCTGTCCAACCTGGCCTTGGACACTTCCAGGGATGGGGCAGCCACAGCTGCTCTGGGCAGCCTCTGCCAGGACCTCCCCACCCTCACAGCCAAGAATTCCCTCCCAATATCCCATCTAACTCTGACCTCTGGCAGTGGGAAGCCATTCCCCCTTGTCCTGTACCTCCAGACCTTTGACCAAAATCCCTTTCCAACTTTCCTGGAGCTCCTTTAGGGCTCTAAGGTCTCCTTGGAACCTTCCATTCTCCAGGCTGAACTCCCAGCCCGTCTCCAGTGCAGAGGTGCTACAGCCATGGAATTATCTTCATGGTTTCCTCTGGAATCTCTCCAGCAGCTCCATGTCCTTATGTTGGGGCCCCAGAGCTAGACACAGCCCTGCAGGTAGGGGGTCCCCAACACAGGCAAGGTTTTGAACATCCATTCAAAACTGAAGAGGCAAAAAGCAGAGAAGTAATTTCACTGCAAATGAAGCCGAGCTCTTTCCCATTTTAAAAATAACTGGATTTGTGGGAGAAGCGGTGAGCAGTTCCCAAGTGAGGTCAGGCACAGGCACAGAAATCCCTGTGAAGTCTCAGTAACTCCAGTTAATCCCAGCCAAGTCCCTTGCTGCAGCTCAGTGTGCAACAGACACTGACATGGCTGGCTCTCCTTCATCCTGCTCTTGCTGCCTTGAAGAAAGTTGTAGGAGCTGGAGTTTGCCCCCATTCCCAGGTGTGGAAGAGGCACTTTCAGCTTCACATGGTTCCCTGAGGTTCTTCTCCTCCCTCCATGCCAAGCTGTGCTGATACAAGGCCAGGGAAGATGCTGCTTTCTCCAAAGCTGGCACTGAATGCTGGTTGAGTGCAACAGGTTTTGTTCTAATTAAAGAGGAATCAATTAGGCTGCAAGATATTCAGCCACCTGGTGCTTCTGACTATTTTTTCCTCCTCCTTCTCTTTTTTCCTTAACATGCTGCTGCTGCCTCCAGGGAAGCCATGAATGAAGCAAGACATGTTCCAGTTTCTTGCATTCTTTTAGATTAAAAAATGCTGTTTTGGGAGGAAATCTGTGCAAGCCAACCAATTACAGTGCTGTACATGTCCCTGTGATCTGCAGCTGGCATCTCCTCTGCCATCCATTAGTCCCTCCAGTCAAGCCTCCTGTGTCTCCATCAGCACATGGCACTGACTCTGTCAGCAGTCAGTTTGTGCTGCATGAAAAAATGATCTGCAGCAATTAAAGAAAAAGCACTGGAAGAGGTGTAATGGGATCTCATGGGAGGCACGAAGGAGTCCTACATGCAAGGGAGTCCTTTGGAGACCCAGCTGTGCCAGGCTTTTCCCTGTGAGATGGTCCATTAGAATCTCTCTGTTCTCAACAGCACATAAATCAAGAGGAGTGGAGAGCAGCAGCTGCTGCCTTGGGCAGCTGTGGAGTTTGCTGAGCACTGAGCTTCAAGAAAAAGGGGAGGTCAGCAAGTACCTCAAGCAACACAGGTAAAAATCAGGCACTGGAGTGGTGGTAAGTGGCAAGGGAGTAGTGGTGGAGAGCTCTGTCCAGTGTGCATGTGATGCTTTTACCCTCAGGTCAGTGCTTTTCTCCTCAGGGCAATGCTTTTCCCACCCACGGCTCTGCCTCAGGGATGGATTGTGAAATCCCTTTGATTTGTCTGAGCACATGATAAAGCACCCTTGCAGATAAATCAGATTTAATATTAAATATGAAAGGGCAAAAAGGGGAGCCTGGGCTTGGATGGTGATGTAAAGGTCACAGAAGGGAGTATTAATGCCATGTCAGCTGACAGGTACTAAGAAGATCTTTGAATTCTGGGTTTAGGAAGGATTCATTAATTCAGCTGATTGACTCTCTGGAAACCACTCCATCAGACGTGCTAAGAGGAGTGAAAGGAACCCCTTCTCCTCACTAATCCCCCTCCAAGAACAAGCTGGGAGGTTCATGGTCTGTCTAAGGTCCCCATCTGACCTCCTGCAGCAATGCTTTGGCCATCACCTGAGTAAGGGAGAGGCTGACCAGCCTGGAGCCATGCCAAAGAGACACTGACATCTGAAGCATGATTTGAGCAGCCAGTCTTCCCACAGCTCCCTTCCAAGCTGAAGGAGCCCCTGGCCACCACGACACAGGGAGGGAGGAGCCCAAGGAGCCCACTCCAGGGGAGATTTGACCACACATGCTGTGATGGCTTTAAAACCACATGAAAAGAGCCCCTGAGCATCCAAGAACTCAAAGTGAAGGCCGTGCTCGCGTAGCACATCCTGCCACACAGGTGGCTGAGCCACAGTCTGCCTTCTGCCTTTTTTTCAAGGGTACCTTTTGTACCAGACAGAATAAAACCTGTGCTGCTTCCCACCACTGCAGCTCCGTGGGAGTCAGCGTGCTGGCTCCTTCTGCTGCAGATGTGCCAGGCCTACCTGCCTTTCACTGCTGGGCTCCACTGCAGCACACTGTCCATCCCTGGAGCACACTGGTGCCTGAGGTGGATGAGTATCACATAGACAGAGGTGTCAGGAGACCCCCTTCCCCTCTGATCCTCACTGGGAGCTCTCAGGATGAGTAATCCCCCCTTGATGTCTTGAGACCACAGACATGGCAGCTGCTGGGGCTGTACCAAAGCTCAGGTTCACTCCTTGGCTGAGCAGCAAGGCAAGAGCTTGTGCAATTCCCTGGACAGCTCTGCTGCTTCCCCAGCTGGGAACCTGTCTGTTGGAACAATAGAGAGCAAAGCAGGGGAAGAAGGTCCTTTCTGGGAAGCAGCTCCTTGCTCTGGTGCCCAAACAAGGCCACAGGCTCAGAATGGGGCAGCATCTCCCATGCATTACCTGCTCCATGTTTATAGCTACCATAAAAATCCATTGGAAGAAAATAAAGCATTTTTTTCCCTTCTAGGGGAACTGATGCTCTGGAGTTCTGGAGATTTTCCATGTCAGTTCCCAGCTGTACATCTGCAGACAGACTGGAGAAAGTGCAACACTTAGAAGGACGTGGGAACCAGCTCAGCCCAGTTCCTCACTTCATATATGAGCCTGGAGTGTTTGATGGGTGCTTCTGCAAGGAGGCCAAACCCTAATTGCACCTCTTACCAGTAGTGTGAGAGCACAGCTTGGCCCTGGGGCAGAGGGGATCAAACACCAGCACAGCAGGTGACAAACCACCACTCCCAGGCTGCCTTCCCTCAGAAACCACCATCAGCTGATTAAGAAGTGCAAATCTCTCATGTAGGAACAGGCTGTTTGCAAGAGCAAGGAAGTGATATTTTAGAGTGTCTAATAAAGGAGCTTAAAATGAAACTCTGCAGAACAATAGCCTGAGCTGATAACTGGCATCCGAGCAGAAAGTCAGGCGGGGGAGCTGTGCCACAATTTATTTCCTCTCTTTTCATTTCATAAGAGGGAAGCAAATCAAAGCAGACACCTGAGGCATCTCCAGCTGACGCTGGAGGTTTAGTGAATGCTGCCATCCTGCGGGGAAGCCTCTGCTCAGCCTGGGGAAAGCAGGAGGTTTGGGGCAGCCCCCAAAGAAGCAGGGGAGGAGGATGAAGCCCAGCATCCAAGAGCAAGTAATGGAGCTTTCTCCACCCTCCACCAAAATCAGCTAGGCAGCCTCAGGTAAGCTGGTTATCAGCTCCTTATCTCCACCACAAACTGACTCGTTTTCCCATGATTGCAATCTCCAGAGGCTGCAGCAGCTTCTGTCATGGCCAAGCAGATGCCACGGCTGTGTTAATGCTGGGACTTCAGCAGCTGGAGGTCTCCTGGTCTCCCAGCCCGTTCCTATGGAAACAGGTTGGGAGTCTGCCAATTTTCCATAAAGAAGGAGAAAGGAGAACGGGTTTGTGTGGATGAAGTGCCTGTTTGTCAGGTTTAGGGTGTTGTAATTCTAAAGGATACATGGCCCAACAATGCCAGCAGCACACGATTTCATGAGCAGCCTGTGGCACACCAAGGCTGCAGACAGCAGCACTGGAACCTTCCCGTTCCATCTCCACAGCAGCCAAGATGAATCACATCCATCCAGCTTGGAGCAAAGCTTGGGAGTGATCACCAGCAATTAAAAGAGAGTGAAAAAAAGAAAAAGGAACAGATTGAGGAGTCGGTAGTTGTGTACTCTGTGTGCTGTGGAGCCATTTGTTGCTCAGAGAAGTGGATGGGAGACACTGCTTACGTGCACTGTGACCCCTGTGTCTGATGGTTTGCCATGAGCCTTGCCCCAGGCAGGAGCCTTTTGCTCCCAGACCCTCCTGGGAACAGAGATGTGACAACTTCAGTGAGTGTGCAGAGTTCTTTTCTAGGTGAGGAGTCTCTCCATTACAGAAAAAAAAAAAAACATCAAAACCACACTACGACACACNAAGTGTGCAGAGTTCTTTTTTAGGCGAGGAGTCTCTCCATTAGAGAAAAAAATACCCCACCAAAACCACACTACAACACACAAGCCCCAAAATCTCTAAATCCAGAAATAATCGGAAAAAAAAAAACCTAAACCCTGAACAGTCCACAACCTTCACTGAACATGAGCAGCAGCTGAGCCTGGCAGTTCTGGGGTCTGACTCACCATTTCTGCACCCTGCTACTACTCCAAATGCTTTTGGAAAGCTGCAGGGAAGAGCCCACGGTGGGTATATGGTCCCCACCTAAAGGCACATACAGCTACCACTCCACTGGGACACACAGAGCTGCTGGGAGGACCAGGGTGCTCTGAGGAGCTTGTCTTTGTATGTTTTGCCCATTTGTGGACAAATGTAGGCAGATGGACCCTTAAAATTCATCCAGAACCCTCCCGGCTCCCTCCACACCCACCACTCTGGTAGGAGGGTCTGGGGACACCCAGATGATGGCCCTGCATGGGATAGTTGCTCCCTGGTTGTACCACAGCAGCAGAATTATAGAATTTCAGGTTTGCTGAGATTGGAAAAGCCCTCTAAAATCACTGATTCCAGCTATTGATTCCCCATCACTGCCAAGGCCACCACTAACCCATATCCCCAAGGGCCACATCCACTCAATTTTTGAACACTTCCAGGGATGGTGACTTCACCAACGCCATGGGCACTGGTGAATACCCATGAGTGACTTCCAGTGCCTGATCACCCCTTCCCTGAAGAAACATCCCCCAACATCCAATCTGCCCTTGTGCAACCTGAGGCCACTTCCTCTTGTCCTGCCACTTGTTGCCTGCAACAAGAACCCGACCTTTACGGCTGGTCCATCTAAATAGCTCGGCTCCCAAGCCTTAACTGGTTATGATCTATGCCCACAAGGATAAATACCACAGTGCCCATACTGCCCAAGAGGTGCTGCTCCGAGCCGCGGACAGCTCGGAGCCGTAGGAACGGCAGCGCCCGGTGCAGCTCCCGGCGGTACCGGTGCAGCTCGGGGCGGCACCCGCTCGGATCCCGGTGCCAGACGGTAAACGACACACGGCTGTGCAGCAGCAGGCAGGAACAGTCTGTGCTCTGACGGTAGTTTTATAACTCACACGGTCCGTGATGGTGTTTGCCCGGGAAAGGGAGGATCCACCGGCAGCAGGGGCTGTGCCTGGTTTGGGATTAGGGAGGGGAACGTGGCCATTTACCTAGAAAGAACCTCGGATAGGGTGGGATGCCACTTGCTGCACCTCTGGCATTAAAATAATGGATTAAAATGGGGGTGAGGGGAGTCCCACAGGAAGCCTGTGGTCAAAGAGGAGCTCCGCTGGGGGAGACCTCGATGAGGGGCACGGATAAGGAAGCTCCAAGGGAGAAAGGGACCCCAAAGGACACAGCGGAGCCGCACCACAGACAGATCCAATAGGAAATGGGTGTCCCATGGGCACGGAGAAGGGGAGAAGCCCCCCAGTCCTGAGGACACGGTGGCACGGCGGCGACAGGGACACTCGGCGCCCCTCAGGGCGCACGCGCGGGCCGAGGGTGAGCGAAACGCCGTCCGAGACGCGCGGGCAGCAGCGCCAGTGCGCGCCGCCGCCTCAGGCGGCCGCGCCCCCGGGACACAGCGGGGTCGCCGCTGCCTTTTAGCCGGGGGACCGGGCGGTTGTGCTGCCTCTCCCACAGCGGAGCGGCCGAACCGAGCCGAGCCGAGCCGGCACAGCCGTGCGCTGCCCGCGCCAAACATGGCCGCGCCCGGCGCCGGGGAAAGATGGCTGCCGCGCGGCTCCCTGCGCAGGCGCGTGGGGCTCGCGTGCGTCATCGGCGTGCGCCGGCAGCGGCGGCAGCGGCAAGGTACGGGGGCGCGAGGAGGGGGCGGCTGTGGGCCCGGTCCGGGTCCCCGTCCGGGTCCCCGTGGGTTCCTCCGGCCTCGCGTGTCCCGCAGCGGCTGAGGGGCGAGTTCCGGTCCCCACGGGCCTGCGTGGATCCCTCCCGCCCGGCGTGTCCTGCAGCGCCGCGGTGACACCGCGGGCCCGGGCCGCACAGGCCGTGGTGCGGCCTCCAGCGCGGGCAGCCCCGCGGGCGTTCGGAACGCGGTGTGAGCGTGTCCGGGCTCCCCGAGGTCCCTGTCGGGACCGGCTTCC
>VXBC01006599.1:80554-97704 GCA_013399945.1 Ploceus nigricollis
GCTGCGGGAAACGAAACTGAAACGGAGCTCGCAGCCATCTTGGCGGTCGCTCGGTGCCTCTCCGCCGGGACACGGTTCTGCGGGTTCGCCTCTCTTTTTTCCCTGTATTTTCTCATAAAATAATTTGGCGTGCGGATGAGACTGAGGTAAGAGCGTTGTTTTGTTTTTGTTTTTGTTTTTTTTTTTTAAAGCCCTCATCCTCTTTTTGCCCTGCCGTTGTAAACGGAGCTCGCAGCCATCTTGGCGGTCGCTCGGTGCCTCTCCGCCGGGACACGGTTCTGCGGGTTCGCCTCTCTTTTTTCCCTGTATTTTCTCATAAAATAATTTGGCGTGCGGATGAGACTGAGGTAAGAGCGTTGTTTTGTGTTTTTTTTTTTTTTTTTTTTTCAAAGCCCTCATCCTCTTTTTGCCCTGCCGTTGTCTCAGGAAGCACTTTGTGGAACGGGGTCACTGAGCAGGGGGGCAGCAGTGGGACTCCCTCGGAGCTGGGGAGGTGGGAACCTGTCGCTCTGCACTCAGCCTCCCCATGTTTGCTGTAAAAGTCCCAGTGCAGGCAGCCGAGTTTAAAGAAAGTGAAATTTAAGTTGACCTTGAGGTGTTTGGTGAAGATGGGGAGCTTTATGAAGATGAGACTTGGATCAGAAAAACTATCTTTGTGACGATAGGTGCTGTAAGGAGGTCACGGAGGAGCAGGCAGAATGGAGACCAGGCAGTGTGTATCATGTTCCGTGTCTTTATCCTCTCAGTTTTGTAGCAAGTGTTATCAGAAAATTAAAATATGCTGGGCTGGATTCCTTACTTTTAAAAAGCATATTAATAGTTTAGTCTTACCCCTGTACCCCAGGGGGGCAGCACGACTTTGTGTGATAGATGGAAAAAAATGATGGAAAAAATGATGGAAAAAAACTTGTATCGTTGCCAGCTGCACACCTATCCAATTTCTTTGCATGTTATCACTTTCATTCCCCTGTCGTGTGGTATTTTACCTCTACAGGTCACATAGTATCCAGGGAGGAAAAGACACTTGGCGTTTCAGACTGTTTTGGCCATGAATCTGAAAATAATTGCAAGCCTGTTGCAGCTCTGTTCTGTGTGACCGTGCAAGTTGCTCCAGCTCCTTGTGCTGCTCCAGCTCACCTCCTTGTGCTCCTTTACCTCCTCATGCCCCCATTTCTCAGGTTGCAAAGTAGGTCAGAGATTCTCCTCTCCCTTGAGGCAGGGCAGTGGAGCTTGCTGTGTTTCAGGAGTGCATCCTGAGCAGATCACCCAGCCCCGTGCTGGAATCAAGCATAACAGGAGCAGAGGGCTGCTCATGTCAAAGCTGCTTCTTGGGATTGATTTCACCTGCAGTTTAGGGCTGCTGGTTCTCTGCTGGGCAGCCAGAGTTTGTCCTTTGTGTTTACAGGACTAATTTAGACTCCTAGAAAAGCAGAAAAAAAATTGACAAGTGAGAAGATGCTTGAAGTGCCTCGGTAGCTGGGAAGCTGTTTAAACTGCATTTCTGGAACGTTGTGGTTGTGAAAAGATGTTCTGAGTTCCTGTGTTTTTTCTCCTCAGGGCGGGAGAGTGTGCAGTGAGTGGCAGCTCCTCTCCTGGCTCATCAGCAGCCTGGTTCCCACGTGTGTCCCAGCAGTGCGCTATGATCAGAGGCGCCGGGCGAGGCAGAGGCTCCTATCTCACCCAGCCAAGACGTAACTGCCCCAGCACTAACCGAGGTCTTTTTAACCACCCTCGTACCCCACAAGAAACTAATCAGGAAAGCTTTTTACGCCAGCAGTTCCTAACAGAGCAGGACGCTGAAGTCTCTGTGTTGCAGGGACAGGGATCACACAAGGAGTGGCGCACCAGAGGCGGGCGAGCACCGGCTCCTGCAGGCAGAGGTCAGCCCAGCTCCAGCAGGGCTGCAGGCCGTAGGTTCTTCAGCCAGCATCCACAGATTGAGACTCTGCCTCAGCATTGTCCTCCACAGCACCATCGTCAGGAGAACTCCAGGAGAGATTCTGATGCTGTGAGGCTGCATTTCCAAGGACTGTCTCTTGCTGGGCAAGACTATGAACAAGAAATTCTGACTGTTTTCAGGCAGCTTGGGGAGGGGAGGACTTGCACGGCTAATGATCTGGCACGTAAACTTAAAACTCAAAAGAAAGAGGTCAACCGTGTTTTGTATAAACTCCTCAGAGAAGGCAAGTTGCACAAAGAGGGACAGACACCTCCACTCTGGAGAGTTGCCAGCCCTAATTCAGGGAGAGAAAGAAACCCTACTGACCACAGTGCCAGTTGCACAGATCCAGCAAATTGTGAGGACAGAGGAGGAGAGCGGAGCACATTTGGCTTGGGCGACACAGAGATGGCTGAGACCAAGGAGAAAATCTGCAACTACTTGTTCAGTGTGGTGGAGACAACAGCTCTCAATCTTGCCAAAAACATTGGGTTTTCGAGAGCCAAGGATGTTAACGCATTTCTTAGCGCTCTGGAAAAGCTGGGAGATGTCCACAAGCAGAACGCAACTCCACCACGATGGTCCCTGACAAACAGGAAACGGGAGAGGATGCAGATGAGGCTGAAGGCCAGCACAATAATGCAGGTGGCAGATGCCACACCTCCTGAGTCAGGTCTTCCCTCTTCCTTTGCCCCTCCATGTCCCCCAGAGGTGACTGCAGCTTCGCCAGCAGCGATGAAAGAAGAAGAAGAAAGTGCAGAAAATGGACAGCAGCCTTTGGGGCAAGCTGGTCAGGGCAGTGTTGATGACACAGAAGCAGATGCATCTGAGGACACTAAGCCTGACTTCTCCAGCTTGAGTAATTATGATAACTCAGAAGACAGCAAGTGGACCACAGATGATATCCCGGATAATCTGAACGCTATCAGCAAGCAGCCTGATAAGTCAGAATGCATCATGAATCCTCAGTCTTCCCCCAGTTATGCTGCCCAATTCGAAAACACTTTGCCATGTACGCCTGTAGAGAAACTGATAGCTTGTCAGGAGAAGAACCCAGTGAGTGGCCTTACTGAATATTCCCAGTACACATACCAACACTGTGATTTCATCATGCTGGAGCAGAATGGACCCTCTCATGAACCACGGTGAGAAAATGTCCCGCCTTTTCTGAGCTCTTTTTCCATAAAATGATTTGACTTAAACAAAGTTCACCCACTCAACTGTCCTGAAGGGGCCTGCTGTTAATGTTTCTTTCGTTTCAGAAGGATTAGCCTAGTTGATTCCTTGCCTCAGCTTAAAAAATACAGCAAGGTTAAAATTTAACCCTAGGTAGCCCAGTTTTGGCATTCCTCATTCTGAGCAGCAAAGATGGGATTAATTTCTTCACTAGGTCCCATCTCAATTACTTGCCTTCAATTTGACCATATAGGGGGAAACTGGTATTTCTAAGCTTCCTCTAAAGATGCTTTCACCCTGGAAATGGTGTAAAGGGAGCCCACAACAAAGTGTTTGGGTGCAGGTGTCTTAAGTTAAACAAGGTGACCCCACTCTGGACATTTCTGTGTTGTAGCAGGTCGGAGCCAATTCTCTGAGCTGAGCATGTGGCATGACACTGCAGTTGGCTAAGTCAGTCTCTGGAGTCCCTTGCAGAATCATGGCTGTTACTGAGCATAAGTGAGACCAAGAAAATCTCCATATGTGCCACACTGGAACATGTCAATAGATCCGCTAGACAGGAAAATTGGCCTAATTTCTAAAGATGGAGTCCCAGGGTTTTGTTATTTTGTTGGTTTTTTTTTTTTTTTTAAGAAAGGATCTGAATGGATTCAGCACCATAATCTCTCTCCAGATGTGGTTTGATCCACTCTCCTTGGAAGCAGATTTCCAGGGCTTGGAGGATGGAAGATCAACTTGTTTGTTAGAGGTCACAGGCATGGGGGAGGCAGAAATGTCAAAGGCAAGAGGTTTATGTGAGGCAGCACCTTTCTAAGATGGATGCCCTGGATATCCACAGAGAATGCCAGAGGGAGGAGTGACCCCCAAAGGACCAGGTGCAAATGAAACAGTGAAGGCTGCTTTTGAGCTTTCTTATTCCTGGCCAGGAGCCACAACAGAGCTGCTGCCTGCATACAGCCATTACTTGTGGTGGAACAAAACAATTTCATCCTGTTCCTTCAGAACAAAACGTGGAGCTGCTCCTCTGTTGTGAACAGCTCTGGAAATGTAATGAAACAAGGCCCAGATGCAGTTCTGCTCGGGTACCCTTGGTATTTTTGTCTTCTGCTCATGACAGCCTGGATTTACTCTCCCATCTGGGAGCTGGCTGTTTCTTCTCCTTTGAATTCCAAGAGCAGCCTTGCTTGCTCTGAGAAGACCACACTTCTGCTTCTCAATATGCCCCTTTGGTTTTCTCTTTCAAAGGTTTAAGTTCCAGGCAGTGATCAACGGGCGCCGATTCCCACCAGCAGAAGCAGGGAGCAAAAAATTGGCTAAGCAGGAGGCAGCAGCTAATGCCATGAAGGTCCTGATGAGTGAAGTGGAGAACGAAAGGCATGGTGGAATTAAATGTGAGGAGCCATTTCCCTCCAACAGCTCGGAACCAGAATTGGTGAGTCCTGTTTTCTTTACTTTGTGAGGCTGCTCAAACAGTATTGAGTCTGACACTGATTTCCTCCATCTTCTTGCTGTAGCCTTTGCAGCTGGAGCCAGAGCTGTCATCTGCAGCAGCTCACCTCAACCTGCTTCCTGGGAAGCACCCTATCAGCATATTAATGGAGTATGGTCAAAAATCAGGGAACATAATTGAATTCCAGCTGCTCTCTCAGGAAGGCCCACCTCATGATCCTAGGTATGGGATGTTCTTGTCAGCTTTGAGGGAGGGTGGAAACTCTTTCTTCATTATCCTTCCCCTTCAGCATGCTGTCCACATTTCTGGACTTGTCACTGACCTAGCTGAGTGCTCCTCTTAGCCAAGGGTTCTGGGCATGGCTCATCCAAGATACCTAGTTCCAGAAGGAGACCCAAAGTGATGCCCTTTCTCAGAGAAAGGATGCTGTTTCTCCTGCCAGAGCAGGAGGGGTTCCAGTCCTGTCCCCTTCCTGGAGGTGCTCTACTGGAAGTGTTTAGGGCCATCACAGTAGATTTCAATTGAAGATAAATTGGAGATAACCCAGAAGGATTTACCTGGAAGTGGGACACGGGGATAATTACCAGGTTGAGACACCTATGGTTAACACTTTTCATGTACTATAATGTCCTGTCAGGTTCAGCTACTGTGTGAAAATGGGTGACCAAATTTTCCCTGCTGTGGTAGGAAACAGCAAGAAGGGAGCAAAGCAAATGGCAGCAGAAGTTGCTGTGAAGATTCTTTCTGGAGAGTCTGTACCCCATGTCTTGCCTGAACAGGTATAAAGAGCTTTTTTATAAGACCCAAGTGTTTGGAATTGGGTGTTTCCCCCCCTTTTATTTCCTATTCTGCTGGATTTCACCCCACAAGGTCATGTGGGGCAGAGGTTTGCTGCTGCTCTTGGCCTGCACTAAATGCAGCTGCTCAGTGTTTAACATTAGTCTTCTCCTGTCTAACTCTGACCTAGCCTGTTGTGAAGCCCCACAGTGACCAGTCCATGCACAATATCGCCACTCCAGATGAATCCAAAGTGGTGAAAACGAAGGGTGTTGGGGAGCTCATCAAATATCTTAACGTCAATCCTGTCAGTGGCCTGCTGGAATATGCCCGTTCCAATGGGTTTGCTGCAGAGTTCAAACTCATTGACCAGTCAGGACCTCCCCATGACCCCAAGTAAGTAGCAGCATCTGGCAGAAGGAAATTTTGTGCTGCTGCTGTTGTCCTAGGAAAAGGGCAGAAAGCTCAAAATCGCTGATGCCTTTTGAGATGGCAACAGGGCTGGTTGTTCCCTCTGCCAAATCTTGTCCCTCTGATTCCCTCCTCTCTCCATTTCGAGAATGTAAAAACCAAACTGAAATCCACAGGTTTCTTGGTTTGCTTGTAGGTTTGTCTATCAGGCGAAGGTTGGAGGCCGCTGGTTCCCAGCTGTGACTGCACACAACAAAAAGCAGGGCAAGCAGGAGGCAGCTGATGCAGCACTCCGAGTCCTGATTGGGGAATCAGAGAGGACTGAGCGCATGGAAGGGATGAGCATCACTGAGGTAAATCATCTGCCAAAGCTGGGGTTGTGTTTGTAGTCCTGCCTATCCCCCTCCTCTCAGTCCAGCCAAAAAATGCTTTCAAAATCAACTGTGATCCCTTTGTTCTCTACAGCTGTTGATAACCTGATAGGGTTTTCCTGAAGTGGGTTAGATGTTTCCTCAGGGCACTGGCATACCCTTCTGTCCTACAGGCCTCTGCTTTAGGGCTAAATTATTATCAGATTCTTCCACAAGCTACTAAAATGTGCTCCTGTGGTAGAGTAGGAGCATGCTTATTTTTAATTATATTACTTTTTTTATTAATTCTTCCAAATTTCTTTGTTCTGCATTAAAAATTGTGTGTCAGCTCAAAAAATTCATGCATCAGATAAATGCAAAGCCCTGATTGTGTCAGGATGGCTGTCCCAAACTTGGGCTAATTTAAATCACACTGGGAGTGTTGTGATCTCTGAAAAGCCTCATTCCAGGCAGCACAACTGGGCATAGCAGCTGGGGCTCTAAATAGCAAAGCCATCAGGGAGGATTTGTCAGTCAGCAGTGCTGGAGGAGATGAGTTGGTCTGCACTGGAATGACTGTGCACTCTCCTCACAGGCAGCCAGAGGAGGAATTCCTCCAAAGCCAGGAACAGATTTCCTTGGCTGAGTCTCTGGAAATAGGCTGGTTGGTTTTGTTCCTTCTTGCTTGGGGTTTTCCCTGGCATTCTCAAGAGGCCATTCCTCAGCCCGTGTCGCTTGCTGCCAGGGAGACAGCTTGCTTGCTGTTATTTCTCATGTGGCTACAGCAGAGCTCAAAGCCTTGGATGAGATTCTCCCAGAAATACCTAAAAGAACTTCACCTGCCCCTTGACACAGCACTGCCCAAAGCTCAAAGTTTTCTGTGTACTGCCTTCTGCTTGGAAGGCTGTTCTGCAAATTAGCTCATTCTTGAGCTGTGTCGTGTGACCTGCTCAGGACCTGTGCTGTTGTCCCCATCCCAGCTCCCTGTGAGTGGCAGCACCCTGCACGATCAGCTGGCCATGCTGAGCCACCAGCGCTTCAACTCCCTCACGGCTCGCGTCCAGCACAGCCTGCTGGGCCGCAAGATCCTGGCTGCCATCATCATGAGGAGAGGAGATAAGGGCTTGGGAGTGGTGGTCAGCATCGGGACAGGTATGGACAGCTTCTTCCAGCACTCTCTGAACTCTCCATGCTAGGTTTCCTTGTCAGAAATGCTCAGAAATGGCTGTTGCTGTAGGCTTCTTCAGAGAGGGTACAAAACGTTCCCAGGGCTTACATGGTGTCATGAGTGATCTGGTTAGAGAGAGAGAGAGAACAAAGCAAATGTGCCTGCAGCTATATTGCTCTTAATCTTTGCTTGCATTGCTGTGTCCTACTCTGTGCATCAGAGCATGGATTCCTTATGTGCCAGAGCACACGATCCCCCAGTTTCTCACAGCTGCACGTACTTCATCTCCCTCCCTGCTTTGCTGTCAGGCTTCTACCTGGAGTGATGGGCTGAAAAGCCCTTGGGAAGGTACAGTCCCCCAAAACTCATGGCAGTTTAAGTCTGTCTGTCCCTAAAGTGGAGTCCCTTTATTTTCTTAACTGCTTGTGATAGTGATTTAATAGGCAGGGTGCTCATGCTGCTGCTGCTGCTTGACAGCCCAAAGAAATAAGACTTCCTCCCTCTGTCTCTGAAGCCATCTTGACCTGCCCTATTATTTAATTCTTTATTTGTTTGTTTGTTTCAGGTAATCGTTGTGTGAAAGGAGAAGAGCTAAGCTTAAAGGGGGAGACAGTAAATGACTGTCATGCAGAAATCATTTCTCGAAGAGGCTTTGTGAGGTGAGAAAAGGGGAAACTCAAAAGGAAGAGGAGAGGGTCCTGCCAGGAGCTCTCCCCTTCTGCAGGGGTGTAGCTGAAACACACCCCTAGTTTTTTTGCTGTGCTGTGATCCTCAGACACTGTTTACTCATGTGTTGTTGAATAGAGGGAAGTTATTTCTGATAAGAAAGGGCCGTACCTGAATGATGCCCAGATAAGTACTGAATGAGAGACTTGCCAGGAGCCCAAGGGCTGCATCTGATGTACTTAATGTTAAGCCTCCTGCTGAAGCTGCTGAGCTGAGGTACAGGGTGCTCTCCAGTCTGAGCACAGCTCCTGCCACACCAAGCCACTGAAGGCTTGGTCTCCTGGCCTTTCTGGGTCTGGCTGTAGAAGGATTCAGGAAAACATACTGCATATGTTTGATTTGATAATGAACATCTTTTTCAGAGGCTGGAAGGGGTTTTCCCAACTAAACTACACAATTCTTTTCTTCCTCCTCCTCTTCCTCTCCTCCTCCCACGTTGACTGTGGCAGTTTTTAGTTTTTGAAACCTAAAGTGAGATGAAGCTGGACTGCTTGGTTAACGTCTGTCCTTCAGTTATGAACAAAAAAATCAGCTGCTTCCTCCAAGCCTTTGTGTGCTGCCACTGTGCTCTGCATTCCTCAGCAAGGGAAGGTGTTGAGGGCAGGTCTCTGGGAAGTGATGAATCAGGATTGCATCTTGCTTACTGTCTGTTTCAGCTGTTAATCTTGACAGCAGTGGCTGCTCTGGCACAGCAGAGTGAACTCTGCTTCTCCTTGCAAAATCAGTCCCTGCACAGGCTCTGCTCAAGGACTGTCTGGGAGGCTGCAGTTCTTCTTTAGTCCTTGACACGATGTTGGAGACCTCAAGGTTTTCCCTGGCCAGAAGCAGCCATAAAAGACCCATCAGTGTAAACAGATCATGGGCTCATTCTAATACCACTTGAATTCAGCTGCCTGCGGGGTTGTTCACTTTTAATGCAAACTTGCTGCTGACTAAAGGTGCTGTTAACAACCTTGAAGTCTTCTTCACCCTGGGATCAGATGCATGCAAGCAGCACCCAGCCAGGCTCCTTCTTTTCTCCTGCCAGAGCTTCCCTCAGCTTCCTGGACAGGATACTGCTTTTCTACTGCTTGTCCTCTGCATGGCAGAAAATCTGCTGAATTTTTTGCCCTTTTTGTGCATCAGGCATTGTTTGTTGGCTTCCCGGGCATCCTCAGCCACAGCTCCTGGTCTCTGCTCTTCCATGTGGCAGGAATGGGTGACATGGGACCCTGCCTGTCAGTTGAAGCACTTCTTGTCTGAGAAGCAGAGCAGCCTTTTGACAGGATGGTGTTTTTTTCAGGTTTCTTTACAGTGAGCTGATGAAGTATGACCCATCTAATCCTTCCTCTGCAGAAGAGAGCATTTTTGAGCAAGCAGGAGGAAAGAAACTCAAAATAAAGAGCAGTATTACCTTCCACCTCTACGTCAGGTTGGTGGGGGGGGTTGAATGACTGGTGTCAGCAGCACTGACATGCTGCTGGTCCTGGCTGTTTCCTTTACAGGGAGGGTTTGCTAACCAGGGAGCCCACAATGTCTCATCCAGCACCGTGTGGAGATGGAGCACTCTTTGATAAATCCTGCAGCGATCAGGCGAACGAGATAGGCCAGCCCCAACATCAGCCTCTCTTTGAGAACCCCAAGCAAGGCAAGCTGCGGACCAAGGTGGAGAACGGTGAGTGCAACCACTCCCTGCACCATGGGGTGACTTCAGTCCTCTCCTGGGAGCCTTTCTGGTGCTCCAGAGCTTCCTTATCCCTCTCTGTGTGCTGTTGTGGGATTTGAAGCATTCGGGAACCAAAAGAGGTAGATGGAAGGCTTTAGAGAGAGTCCCTTTCCCCTTCCCAGGAAGGCTTTAGAGAGAGTCCCTTTCCCCTTCCCAGGGAGGCTTTAGAGAGAGTCCCTTTCCCCTTCCCAGCTCTGCCTCTTGCACTGCCACGCTTGTGAAGTTTGCAGCTGAAGTTTGATGCAAAGCTCAGATCTAGGTCTGTGTCCTGCCTTTCAAGCAAAGTTCTATTCTGCTTCAGCCATGTTGAAAATTACTCATCAGTACCCAATACTGAATGCCAGATTGTTCCCTGAACCTGGTGTCAGACTCTGGGTATCCAGAAGTTTCTTGTGCAGTTGCTGATGGGGTTTTGATTTGTTGAATATCTGACACTATACAGAAAAGCTTTCTTCTTGTCTTGTGCAGGGGAAGGTACCATTCCTGTGGAGTCGAGTGACATTGTGCCCACGTGGGACGGGATCCAGCACGGGGAACGGTTACGAACCATGTCCTGCAGTGACAAAATCTTACGCTGGAATATTCTTGGCTTGCAAGGGGCATTGCTGTCACACTTCCTGGAGCCAGTTTATCTCCACTCTGTTACACTCGGTGCGAAACTCTCTGTCCTCTCGGGGTAAAACTAGGCTGCAGTGACAGCTCGTCTCACTCCCCAGTGTGATGGCAAAGTTTGTTTGTGGAGGGTGTAGGAGTAACAGACTGAAATGTCTTTCTTGGCAGAGCTGCTTGAAAATGCAGAAGGAGTCTATGGATTTTAGGCTGTGGGTAGAGTCGGTGTCTCTGCAAAGTTCTGGATTTTTAGGAGGCACATGTGATCTAGGAGAGTGAGACAAAAACTGCATGTTTGTGTCTTCAGTGAGAAATGTTGCAGTCTGTAGACCATTGTCTTACACACCCAGGATACATGTAGCTATGCTGATCCACATGCTGTGAGCTTTCAGGAGCCTGTGAGCAGTGCTGCAGTTTTTGGGGTTTGGCCAATCCATCACCTGTGCCATCCTGTTTCCTCACACCTTCACCTCTGTCTCCACAGGTTACTTGTACAGTCAGGGTCACTTGACCCGTGCCATCTGCTGCCGCATGGAGAGGGATGGGAGCACACTGAAGGAAAAGCTCCAGGCTCCATATCACATTAACCATCCTGAGGTACTGCAGCTGTAGCACTTCTTCATCTTTGTCCCCCATTCCTTTGCCTGTGGGTTTGGGGGTCCCTGAGGCGCTCTGCAGGGAGGGTTGTTGTGCAGCAGACCTCCAACCAGGGGCAAGAATTAGTGTCCAGAAACACAGAATCATACAGTCAAGGGATATCCTGAGTTGGAAGGGACCCACAATGTCTCATCAGGTCTAGCTCCTGGCCCTATACAGGACAACCCCAAGAACCTGCCCTCTTTGTGTCACCCCACAGTTTGGGGGTTACTGGTGATGTCTTAGGCTGGAAAAAAGGACACTAAAGTTGCCTCTTTAGCCTTCAACTCAGTCAGAACCTTTTCCTTGTGGCTCTGGAAAGTTTGGGATGAGCTAAAACTGTGAGGGATGAAAGGGGCAAGAGACTCAGGCAGCAGGACCAGGTTAAGCTTCCTTCTTGTGCAGGTTGGGCGAGTCAGCGTGTATGACTCTGCAAGGCAGACAGGCAAGACGAAGGAGTCCTCGGTGAACTGGTGTCTTGCTGATGAAAGCGAAGTTGAAATCTTGGATGGCACCAAAGGGAAAGTAGATGGGTAAGAAGAGCCTTTCCTGACACTGCCTTTTCCTGACACTGCCTGGGGGAAGCGAGGCAGCTCTGAGGTGGGGAGTACACGCTGCACTGTTACAGCACCCTACACATGGGGAGGGTTGGAGAGAGGAATTTTAAACAGATGTAAGCAAGCACTCCTGAAGGAAAACAAAATGTTGCCCCACCTGGACCCTACCACTGAGCCCTGCCAAGCCCAGAGCTCCTCCATCATGGGATTTCCCCTGAGCCTCCTGCTTCTCTTGGCTCTTCTCAGTGTCCTGTCCCTCATTGTTGTCACTGTCTTCCCAGTGTGAAGCTGGAGGTGTCTCGTGTGTCCAAGAGGAAAATGTTCACCCTGTTCCAGCAGCTCTGTGCAAAGAACAACCGCAAAGACCTGCAGGGCTTCTCTGTGTACTCGGATGCCAAGGAGGCAGCCACAGCATACCAGGCAGCCAAGCAGTGCTTCTTCAGCACGCTGGAGGAGCTGGGCTATGGCAGCTGGATCCGCAAACCCCAGGAGGAAGAAAATTTCTCTGTCCTTGATGTGTAAGGAAGCACTCTGCAAGGAGTGGGGGGTGAATGTGCACCGGCTGTGCATGGCAGTGCTCATCCTCCTTTCACCACGTTTTTGGAGTGGAATCAGGACTGTGCAGCAGTTTCCTCGTAGGCCTGGCTGCCTTGTCACTGTCAGTCAGACCCTGCATTTTTAAAATGTGCATGTAAATGATTCTCCTGTTTTTTAAGCAAGGGCAGGCTCAGTCCCCATTTGCTTTTTTATAGTTTTGTCCCCCCCTTTATTGTTTTTTAAAGAAGGCATGAGAAACCAGAGGAATTTTCAAGACTGTGAGCTTGAAACCTTTGGACCATGTACTGCAAATCCCTCTGGCAGGTTTTGAGGCAAATTTTCTCCTTTGAGATTAAAAAAAAAAAAAAAAAGTCAGGCTGTTGACTGGTTTTCTGTGTCTCTGTTGGAAGATGACTGGCAGCCCAGCCAAGCTGAGACATGGGACTGACCTCTGCAATGTGCAGCCATAGGACCAGCATAACATTCTGCATTAATAACAAAAAAGAAAGTTTCAGCATTGTTGGCCATGGGTGTGTTAATTCCTGCTGAGGTAAAGAGGGGCCCGTGGTGGGGTTTGGAGAGGGGCAGAGATGAGTTAGTATTTGCTGGATGATGAAGGGAGTCAGGTAGAGTTTGGAATTGAGCCTCTTACCTCAAGCACAGGGCTCATTGGGCAGAGCTGAGCCCATGAGGGCTGGGCTCTGAAATGCTGGGGCAGGGCCCTCCCAGCTCCTTCCCTCACTGCTAGCTCTAGGACAGGGTGAGGTGCCTTGTCTCTGGACACCAGGGGTGGCTGCAGGCCCTGTCCTGTGTCTGTGTCTGAGCTGAACCACGTGCCAGAGATGCTGGTGGAAAGTGAGAAGTAGCAGTGCTGTTGCCATCCAACAGCAAGTTTTTTGGGTGTTGTTGAAGCAGCCCCTTTCCCTGTACAAGGCAAATGCTGGCTTTGCCTGGGATGAGAGCTGTCTGTCCTGTCTCATGAGACAAAGACCAAAGACTTGTTAGCATGGAAGTACAGCCCAAACTGAGGAGCCCTAAGGCTGGGAGCAAGACCCCAGCTCTGGCTGTGGATCTCCACAGGACAGCTGAAGGCAGCCAGGCTGGGGCCAAGCAGGGTCACCACTTGCTGGAAGTCTGGCTGTCACATGTTCACCCTGCCTGCAGCTGCCCGTGGGCATCCACTGCCACACAGAGATGTGAGGGGAAGGAACTGCCTTGGCAGCCAGCCCAGAGCAGGCCTGGGAGGCTCCTCTGTCTGCAGCTGCTCAGGGAGCTGTGCCTGAGGCTCTGGGGGCTCCTGCTGTGCTCCCCACACCTTCCCAATACTGATAGATCTCCACTCACCACTGGGGCACAGCAGGACCCCCCATCCTGCACTCACTCGAGGTTGGACCAACAGCAGAGGAGACACAGAGGTGGCATGAACTGGGACAAGCCCCTGGCATGGGGCTGCTTTAGCAGCAAAGCTCTTAACACTTAGTTATTGGGGCACACCCCTGAGTTCCAGGAGCAGCAGCTGCAGCAGCTGGGATTTCTCTGGCTGGGTGAAGTGCTGGGATTTAAATTAATTTCTAGCGTGCAGCTTCCCCTGGCCCTGTGTGTTGCCAGGCCCCGCCAACACCACTCCCCCGAGCCCCAGGGATTAGTGGTATTTATAGCAAGCACTCCATCTTATTTTTCCCCAGTGAGGCCAATTCCTGCTGGCCAAGGGAGTGCAGGCAGTGCTGCTGGCCATGGTGTCAGCCCAGTGACCCACGCTGGGGCCTGGTTGCCAGCAGCTCCCAGCTCGGGTTGATTAATTGTGTTTTCCTTTTCCTTGTGCAACTCATCTTGTGCTTGCTCTTGGCTCCAGCACACTGAGCCTGGAGTGGAACAGAAGATGATGGAGCTGGAGCAGCCCCTGGCACTTGCTGCCCTTGCCTTGCCTGCAGGTAGGACCTAAAAATAGCTTCTTCCTGCTTGGTCCATGTGTTCACCTCGGAGCCAGAGCTGGGCAGCTCTATCCTTCTCCCCATGCCTCCACTCCTGCCCTGTCATCTCCTGGGAGCCCCAGAGCTGGCACAGGGGTTGGCAGCACCAGGCTGGAGCCAGGGGCTGCCCACTGAGGCTGGGGCTCTGGCCCCACATGGCCTGAGAGGAGATGCAGTGAGTGATTGGTGCTCCCAGGAGCAGAGGAGAGAGCTGAGCATGTCCCCACAGATCAAGTTTCATGCTCCTATGCTCTCTCCCTCAGCAGCTGGGATTTTCCTCTTACAGAGATGATGCCTTCCTAGCCTCTTACCTTGGTCACAGGCAGCCAGAGTCACCCCAGCCCTGGCTGCATCATCCTGCTCCCTCAGGCCTGCAGAGCACAGTGTAGGATGAAATGACACCAGATGGAACCAGCCCGGTCCTGTGGGAGTATTTATTGGTTTGCAGGGGCTGCCTGAGCCCAGCACCCAGCTCTCTGGCCCTGGGACTGGCCATTCCCCATGCTATTTGGAGGTGGGGGTGCCCTGGCCAAGCTGCAGCAGGGAGTTGGTGGTGTAGTTCTGGAAGAGGGGCTGCAGGAACATGCCAACGGTGCCAAAGACACAGACGAAGACGAAGATCCATAAGAAGAGGCGGTCGATGACCATGGCCACATACTTCCAGTCCTCGCTCACCTGCACGGGGCCGGGAAAAATGCTGGGTCAGGCTGGGGCATTAAGTAGTGCCTGACACTGCCCCGACTGGGAATTTGGCATATCCTCAGAGCCTCGAATCTGCTCCCTCAGCACTGCAGCTCCTGGGGCTGCCTGCCAGCCTGCTGTGGGCCTCATGGGGCTCACTCCCCCTGCTGTCACCCGCACCGCTGAGCCCAGGAAACGTTTCCCCAGTGAGCAGAGCCGGGGGGGGACTCTGCAAAATCTGCAGCCTGACTGCCGGGCAGGGCCAGGCCTCCTGGGAGCCTCCTGGGCTTTCAGAGCAGCTGCTTCAGCCTGGGACTGCGGTGGTGGGTCAGGGATCAGTGCTGGACCTCACTGGGCATGGGGCTAGGCAGGGACCCCCTTGGTGCTTGTGCACACCACTCCTGTGGTGCAGCCATGAGCCAGAACACACTCTGCACCCCCCAGCTCTGGCCACCCCTGAGCACTCCCCACTCCCAGACCGCCCACCTCGACTTACGCTCTGATCATCATCCTCACTGCGCATGTGGTCAGCGATGAAGCGCACGCCGTCCACCGCCTCCTCCAGCCCGCAGCTGCAGCCCGCTGCGGGCCCCGCCGCCTGCCCCTGCCGCTCCCGGTAGCCGTTGAGCCCCTCGGCCTTGGCAGCACCGGGGTTGGCATAGCAGGTGCAGGTGCGGGCACCGGCCTGGACGAAGAGAGTGGCGGCGGCGGCGCGTTCCTGGGTGTGCCGGCGCTGGCGCAGGCGCTGGCGTGCGCAGCTCTGCCGCGGCTGCTTCATGAAGAGCAGCGCCGGGAGCTTGTGGAGGAAGAGGGTGCGGACCCAGGGCGGCATGGTGTGCGTGGTGGGCGAGCGGTGGTGCACATTGAGGACACAGACGCTGGTGACGATGGAGAAGGTCACCAGCACCATGGTGAACATAAGATACTTGCCCACCAGTGGTACGTCCAGGGAGGTGGGTGGCACGATCTTGGAGATGAGCAAGAGGAAGACGGTGAGGGCGAGCAGGACGGAGATGCAGAGCGTCATCTTCTCGCCACAGTCAGACGGGAGGTAAAACACAAGGATGGCCAGGGAGGTAATGAGGATGCAGGGGATGATGAGGTTGATGGTGTAGAAGAGCGGCTTACGCCGAATGATGAAGTCATACGTGATGTCCACGTAGGTGGAGTCATCGGGGTTCTCGTTGCGCCGCCCTGGCAGCGCCACGATGTCCCACTCGCCGCTGGGTGTGAAGTCATCCAGGCTGGCCACCTCGCTCTTCAGCACCAGGTCGATCTCGGTGCGGTCGTAGGTCCAGGAACGGAACTTCATGGTACAGTTCTGCTGGTCGAAGGGGAAGTGCTTCACCTCGATCTTGCATGCGCTCTTGTAGATGGCAGGTGGCAGCCAGAAGATGCTGCCATCGTAGGAGATCACCGCGTTGGAGTAAAAGGAGACCTCGTACATCCCATCAGCGCTGGGGTGAAGAGAGGTGCTGTCAGCCCTGGTGTTGTCAGCCCCAGCAGTACAACACAGCACCCTGCCCTGGGTGGGGTTGGGGAACACATAGCACCCTCAAAAAATGACCTACTTGTTGTAGAGCACCACATCAGGCAGCCAGATGTGCTTGGAGGGCAAGCGGACCTTCTTCATGTTGTCAAAGTCCTCAGGCTTCCACGTGAGGCGATAGTCCTCCCACTCCTGGGGACAGGTGGGATCAGCCCAGCCCAGCCACAGGACGGGGGCCTGGGGCAAGGGGGTGGCTCGGGACAGGGGGGACACAGGGGTCCCACCCAGGATGTATGGGGGGCNAGGGGGTGGCTCGGGACAGGGGGGACACAGGGGTCCCACACAGGATGTATGGGGGGCTATAACAGGGCAGGGTAGACATGAGGGTCCCACACAGGATGTATGGGATAGGGATGGGTCTCAAGGCTGGGGAGTCCTGAGACAGGGTGGACATGGGGGTCTCAGGGCCACATCAGAGTGCAGGGTGCCCACCTGGGTCAGCCAGACATTCGTGGTCATGATCTGCTCCCGCTCGTGCTGCAGAGAAGAGAAGGGCCAGTCACCCAGGGTGCTGGGAGGGTTTGGGGCCCCTCACTTGCCCAGGGAGCAGAGTCCTGGCCAACTCACCACGCTGATGAGCTGCGCCAGCGACACCATCAGCTGCACGGTCACCAGCTCGGAGCCATTGGTCGCCGGCCGGATCAGCTTGTTGTAGCGGGCAGGGTCCAGCAGATACTCCACCAGCCGCTCCTCCGTGTCCGTGCCCAGGCTCCCTGGGGCATGGCACAGCCTGAGCCCCACCGTGGCGGGCAGGGCCCCCCACAAGGCTCCGGGGACCCCCCGGGATAGAGCCTGCCCCCGGTGTGGGGCTCTGTGCCTGGGGTGCACGGTGATGGGGCGTGGGTGCCACAGCCGGGCACGGAGCAGGGAGGGCCGGGGGGAGAACCGTGATCGCCTCCGTGAGGGGCT
>VXBC01006599.1:132084-156283 GCA_013399945.1 Ploceus nigricollis
AAAAAAAAAGAAAAAATACAAATTCTATATTACATACAACAGGAAAGTGGCTGAAGACAGACAACGCAGAGGTGCCTGCGGCCTGCCCTGCGGGGCCCTGCTGGGGCTGGGGGCCCGGGCGCTCCCCGCCGCAGGGCTCTCTCCTCCCTGGGATCCTTCCTCATCATCGGGGTCACGGGGATTCTCTTCCGGAAGCAAGTGGTGGCGAGGGGCCCGGCCTCAGTTGGCGCCCCAGCTGTAGCTGTTGTAGGCGGACTTGTTGGCCTGGGATTTCTGGGGGATGGAGCTGCCTTGGCTGCGCTGCCCGGAGCCGCTCTGCGGGAAAGGGCAGAAGGAGAAGCGGGTGGTGAGTGCAGGGGAAGCACCCCCAGCCTATCTGCAGGGTGACACTGGCATGCCTGGGCTCCAGAACACAGCTCTGGCCAGGTGCTCTGGGCTGTGGCTCCTCAGCAGCCGCTGATCCGCCTCGGCCCAGCTCAGCTCCCTGGCACTGGGGCAGCCTGCAGCACCTCGCAGCTGCACTGTGTGTGCCCCAGCACCCTCCCTCGGCTCCACACCTTGCTCCAGGCCAGCAGCACACAGCAGGGCTGTGGGCAGCAGGGAGAGAGGAGACGGGGAAGGGTCGGTGTGGTTGTGTCTGCGCGCGGGTGTGTGTGTGTGTGCACGTACTGACTGAGGGCCTCTCCTCGCCTCGCAGGGCCATGGGGGAGAAGGAAGGGGCTACGTGATCCTGGGGAGCCTTAGGGGCAGGGGCAGAGCCCACGGCAAGTGCAATGCATTTTCAGAGAGTTCATTACCTGATCTTCCTGCTGGCGTTGGCAGCACAGTATCATCTGCAAATATGGAAGCTGTTGCAGTACCAGGATATGTAAAATAAAGGGACAAACTATGACAGTAGAAATCCATGGTTAGACCTGAAAGCTCCTGCAGGGTCGTGGCTATGGCGAGGAACCCCTTTGGTGCTGGCCTGTGCAGCTGCCCCTCTGAGGATGGAGGAGGTCGGGGGGCCCCAGATGTGTCTGCATGAGGGCCATATCTGGTGCAGCCTGGCAGCAGGGGGGTTGTGCTGAGTACCCACCCTGGCAGAGCACACCCCAGGCCTTCCTTCTCACCTCATCCTCTTACCGGCCCTGTGTGTATGTGCAGGTGTGAGCATGTGCCTGTCACTGCATGTGTCCGCCGCAGAGCATGAGGGAGGGAGGCAGGGAGGGAGAGAGGGACCAGGGAAGTAAAGGGGCTGAGGTGCCAGGGGTGTTGCTTACCTGCCCATCCTGCTGCAGGTGGTGGTGGAGGATCTGCGAGTGAGGCTGCTGATGCGGGGTCAGGATGTGCATGAAGGGGGTGGGGGGGTACGCTGCTGCTGTCGCAGGGTTGATGGGGCCGCCGCTGCCCAGCGCTGAAGGCAGGTTGAAGGAGGCTGCTGGGGTTCCAGTGTGAAATCCCTGCTTCTCGAAGGATTGCTAAGAAGGAGATGCCAATGGCAGAATAAGGGCAGGGAGCCAGGCTGGCAGTGTGCCCCTCCCCATTTCTACACATCACAGGCCCAGAGTCAGCCTGTGGTACAGAGAACAGATAGAATCTCTTCCTATGGCTCTTTCTGGGCTTGGAATTGCTGTAAGCTGGGAAAGGTCAAGCATTTCCCTTCTCCCTGGCTGTCTGATTCAAGGGGAAGAGACCTCATTGCCCAGAGAGGCTGTCTCAGAGCTTGGCTTCTCCTCCCCAGCAAGGCAGGAAGCATACAGACACCAACCTGAGTTTTGGAGTAGACAGAGCCCGAGATGTCTGGCACGCCTGTGTTACTGGATGTCACGGATACACCTGGGGAGAAGGAGAGGTGGGTGTTAGGCAGCAGCCAGTGGGTCAGCAGGAGCTGCTTGCTGCTAACACCAGCAGCACCTGGTGGAGAGCTCCAGTAGTCAGAGAAGATCTGCAGACAGACTGGCCTGGCTGCCCAGGCCCTGGCATGACCACATGCAAAGCACCCATGTAAGTTATTTTGCTCTGGACACACGCTGTTTCAAAATGCCTCCAGAAGCCAGCTGAAGGGCTGGCTGCCACCCAGAGAAAGACATGGAAAACAGCAGGTGTGAGGAGAGCTGGGGAATGCAATGGACAGAGAGGGAAACAAACCCACAGCAGCAAGAACAGCCCAAAAGCTCCTCCGGTATAAAACAGGCAATTGCATGTAAAGGCAACTCAGCTGTAGGCTGGGATGGCTGGTGCAGGGACTGACAATGCAAGCCCCATGGGGTGTTGGCTGTCCATAAAAGAGGGTGGCCCCCAGAGGACACCTCAGCCATCATTTAATGCCTGGAAAAAGTGCTGAAATGAAAGCAGTTTGAAGGACTCAGCACCAGGTGACCTGTACAAAGTTGAAATACCTTCTCAAAGAGAAAATACTATCTTGAAGGGCTCTAATGCAGTGAAAAAAGTGACAAAAGGAATTTAAAGACTGGTAGAGGGAGCCAAATGCAGCCCTGCCTAAGTCAGCCAGACACCAATCAAGTACCAAGACAGGCAGCAGGTTCATGACCTCCCTGCATCTTTCAATCAAGGACACTTCCCTAGAAAGTGTCTGCCAAACACTGGTGGGAAACAAGTTCAAATCCAGAACAATTGCTGTTTTGTTAATCACAGATTATAGGCAGATAAAAACCCACGTACCAAACCATTCAGCAGCTTAAGCTTCTGATAGTAGTCCAAGGGCCCAGACAGCTGATTGTAGAGCACAGAGGAGGGCACGAAGTGATCTGTAACCCCCAAACCTGCTCCAGACCTGGATGCAGAACAATCCTGGGCCTTTCTAAGGATAATCAAACTACTTGGCACCTCTGGAATTTTTCTGTAAGACAGCAGTCCCTATCACAGCCAGTAAGTAAGGGAGTAAGCCAGTAAGGGAGCAAGCCCTGCTGCTGTGGAAAGTGCTCCTGTGGGTCTCTTACCAGTGCTGTACCCATGAGAGCCATAGCCACTGGGCTGCTGGAAAGGGGTTGCTGATGCATTGACGCTGACATTCACACCATGCTGCTTGGAAGAGGTAGGAGCAACCTACGGAACAGAGAGGAACAGAGTGAGAAGAGGCTTTGCTGTGCCACCCTTCTGTCCAAATCCACACCTTGCCTCTGGGAAACTCACAGGGAACACGGCGGGCCCATACTGGAAGGTGCTGGGGAGCCCTGGTACCCCTGTGTAGTATGGCAGACTGGTGTAACTGTAGCCAGGAGGCAGCGCCGGGTTCAGGAACGTCTGCTGCGTGGTGTGGTGAGTCTGGGTCTGGCTCTGCTGAGGCTGTGCCAGAGTTGTTGCAGGAGCGGGGGAAGAGGCATCACCACGGCCAAATTTTGTTAAATCACCTGAAACAGACGAGGTGAGAGTGAAGAACAGATGCTAGATCCTGGCCCATTTCAACTCAGCCCAAAGGTGATCCAGTCTTTTGATAAACAGTGACTTCAATCACACCCCCTCCCCCACCACCTCCTGCCAGTGCCGAGGACTGTGGTCCTCAGACTTTTGCACACTGATAAGGTGAAGCTGTTAATTGCTCCTTGGCCCTAACAGGACTACAGAGGCAAAAGGAAGCCACAGTAGCTAAGCCCGCAGTCTGGCACTGGATAAACCTGCTAGCAGAGCCTGATGCTAGAACTGTCCCTCATCTGTCTCCATGCACCACCAGCAGGACTGAACACAACCCAGATCCTTGCCTGGGCTGTGCAGGGCTTGGCTGCAGGGCTGGGGGAAGCTCCCTGTTCTGATCTTGATGAGCACTCGCTTGGCTCTTCCATGCAAACACTCTCCTATTCAGAGCTCACACAATGCTCTGAGCTTTCAGCCTCAGCTGGGCAAAAGCATTTCCACACAAACCAGCTCCTGCCAAAGCTGAGGAGAAGTGGTGCTGGAAAAAGAGTGAACCTCCAAGTGCAGCAATTCCTAAAGCATGTGAAAGCTCAGCACAGTCACTGCCCACTGCAGACTGGCAGTGTGTTAATGCACTTACCAAGGTCAGTGCGAGGTCATGCACCCAACTGGGTGCTTGGGCTGAGTTTGACAGCTCCCAAATTTCTCACCTGCTTTCTCCATAAGATTGTCCCATATAAAAAAATTAATTTCTCCATAATTTGTGTTTCTTTTTATTTTTACTCTCAATGCTTGAGAAGCACTGCTTACAACCTGCCTCACAACCACCTGGAAAGCAGTCCCTCAGTTGTAGGCCTTGAAGAATCTTTCAGCCCTTCCTCACTCCCTTTCCAACTGCCCCATTAAGTCCTACTTTGCCCACCTCTTCCCAGTATCAGACCTTGACACAACCAGATGCTCAAAGGGAAGGCAAGAATTTAGCTGTGAGAAGCATGCTCCAAACCAAAAGTAGTGCAGGAGGCACAGTGCAGGTGCAGAGGTAGGTCCAGTGGACAAAGACACAGGACACTAGTAGAAGCAGCACAAACCCTGATAGGATGGGAATCAGAGCAGTCTTTTTTCCTACCAGAGTATGGATTGCTGCTTAGGCTGCCATCTCTTCCAGTCAGTGGTGTGGTGGGTGTAGGGAATGGGATGCTGTAGTAATCCTGATGAATAAAAACAAAAAGACATTTTATCAGCTCTGTCCAAAGTGCAAAGCAGTATATTTGGGAGACAGGAATTTCTGTACTGTGACAGCAAGATATGTCTGAGTATTGCAGTCCAACCAGCCACATCCAGGCTGATCATGACCTACAGCAGCCCCAGGTTTTTGTAGCATGTACCATCCCCCTCATCTGGCTATTAGAAGAACCAGATAAGGTCTACTGGTATGCAGCTCTTAAACTGGCTGGACTTTCCCCCCCTCTTCACAATAAAATGGACATGTCCTGTTGCTAAATAAAGCCCATTCTCATCAGGTATTTAGTCACTGGCTCTGTCATGGGTCAGAGGTGAATCTCTATAATAGCCCTGCTGTTGTAACTCGTGCTCCTTGGCTCCACAATGAATACTGCCACATGAGTAACGCATGCTGGCAACTGCCCACGTGCCAAGGAGCAACTGATTAGCTCCTCACTGCTGCTGTGGAGAGCTGCATATCCAATCAGCACCT
This sequence comes from Ploceus nigricollis, assembly GCA_013399945.1. Classification (NCBI taxonomy): domain Eukaryota; kingdom Metazoa; phylum Chordata; class Aves; order Passeriformes; family Ploceidae; genus Ploceus; species Ploceus nigricollis. Next base: position 137,153 of record VXBC01006599.1, read on the forward strand.
CATTTTGCCCAGCTCTTCAGCTGACTTGTCTCTACCCAAGCAGCACCAGTGGAAGTGGCATGTCCTTGTCATTCTGCAGTACTCACCAACGGGAATCTCGTCTGGAGCATTTGCAAGTCATCATATCCATACACCTGTGGCTAGAAAAAGAGCCAGAGATGACATTGGGGACATGGATGACATAAGGAAACCCAATTTTAGATTAAACATTTAGATAAATATGAGAGAAAGCCACAAGTAGATGGTCAGCAGCCACATGAGCCACCAGGTGCAGGCAGCCAGAGCCTCGACACAGGTTGATGCTGTCAGAAGTTTCTGTGAGTTGCTCAAAGGAAAGTACCCCAGACCATAAAGCCACTCAACAGTTTTTCTCTGGAAATCATCCCAAAACTGAAATCTGTCCTCACCTTTAGGAGAGGGTGTGACACACACCCCTAGACTTTGTGGCTCTTGCTACCCTTGCCCTGACTGCCCTTTGTCACACCATATTTCTAACACAACTCTGTGATTCCACATACTGTGCTCTGCCCAAGGGCTCTAAAAAGGCTGGAGAGGCTGCAGAGAACAGGCATGTAGACTCTGCCCTGGGGTGATCACAACACACATTTACCTCCACGGGCACATGGAAATCATGGAAAGAACAGCAGGTCCAAACTCTGCCTGTCCAAGGCAGTCCTGCTGGGCTATGTCACAGCTTTTAGTTTCCCCACTATGCTACGTCCCTCCCTGCTGCAGAGGGGGCTGGGAGGGACCTGGTGGCATGACACCACTGCAAAGTTCCACTCACCGGATAGGCATGTAGCAACCCTGGAGCCATGATGTATGGATTAGGCAACAACGGTGGGACTCCAGGAGGGAGATTGGGAGGGGCTTTTCCTGAAAAAGGAGGAGAAAGGAAAAGTTCCACAGTGAAGCAAGCAGCAGAAGCTCACTCTCTTAGCCCTCACACCCTTCTCTGGTACAGCAGTAGCCAGGAAAGTACCTGATGTGGTTGCAACAGAGCTGCGAGTCGAGGCCGTCACTGTGGAGTTGCTGCTGAGGCTGAGGCCCAGGCTGCTGACACTGCTGAGGCTGGATGAAACGCTGACAACTGGTGGGGCAGCTGACACCGTGCTGGAGGAGGTGGAGAAAGTACTAGCAGAAGAATGGAGGCTTGCTTCACTCTCCACACTTGTGTGCTATGGAAGGAAGGAAGGAAGGAGAGTCAGGGGATCAGGCAGATGGAACCAAGTGCACAGGTACCACAGGACATTTGCTACGCAGAACATTATGCACCTCTGTCTGCATCTGGATGTTTCTGCAGTGAGCCTGGCTTAAGTCCGAAGTCCTGACAGCAGCCAATCCCTAATGCTTACAGACCCCTCTCATGGTTACATCCCAACACATCTGTCCGATGAGCAGAGCAGGGCTTGACACCACATTTGCAGCAGGGTGATTTATTCTGCTGCAAAAGCTCCAGCAGTAGAGATATTTGGTTCCACTGCATCAGCTACCAGTTTGCTCTGACATGTGGCTGTGACTCTGCAGCACCTTCAAGGGCTACTACAGGCTCAAAAGAAGGTGCTGCTCAGTCAGAAACAGACAGGGTGTCAACAGCCTTGAGTCACAGGTGCACAGACAGTGTTGTGACATAACCCCCAGTTGTCTCTCTCCACACAACATCCAAACTCCAGCAGGACAGCCAGCAGCCTGGCAGCTCCTGTCACAAGCACAGCCCCAAGGTCAGGCACTCCAGCAGACCCTGCCAAGCCGAGCAGAAATGGGGTACACAGTGAGAGATCATACCCAGACTCACCAGAAGGGTTGAAGTTGATGTTCGCCCAGAGGATGTGGATGAGGACAGACTGTTCTGCTGGGTGGGTAATGCACTGACAGGAAGAGAAATAAAACGTTGTCAGACCAAGGTGAGAGAGTCAACATCGGTAGCACCATCCCATTTCCCATCTGCTTGAATGGGATGAGTCATCTTAGTCTTCCTCATTGCATGAGACAGACTGATGTCTGCTATAGATTCCTGCTTCTAGCTCTGCTTCTTCAGAAATCCACCCCCTCCCTCCCTCACCTGCTGAGCTGGGCAGTGGTGGTACTGGGGAGCTCCTCGCTGTGGCTCAGGCTGCTCAGAGCTGTTGAGTGTTGGCTGGCTGTTGTCAGCAAGGACGATGCAGACACCCCATCGTTGAGAGGTGCAATACTGGGAGCAGAGGGGGAGTCGGATTTCACTGCAGGGCCCGTAGCACCTGAGAACAAAAGCTTTGAGTTAAGGGCAGCCACTGGCAACTTCCAGAGGGTAACACAAGGGCAAGGATCAGCAAGTGCTCAGCTAGAGGAGCTGGGAGATTTGGGGCCTCCCTCAGTGCTGCCAAACAGTTATACACTTATGATTGTGTTCTACATCTCACTTTACACCCCAACACTACCACTGGCTCTGCAAAGGGCTTCAAGACCTACAGATGAAGTGCCTTCCACAGACAAAACAGAGTAAGTTATTGTCATAGGTGACCCTTCAAGGATCTCAAGGATCAGCAGAAAGCTGAATGTTTTGAGGCAAACAAATAATCTGAACAGCAGCAATTAGTCCAGCAAGGAAAAAACTTGCTATCAGCACAGATAAAGCTTCTCATTCAAAGCAGAGAACACGAGCACAAGAGATACAGGACACCCGCTGTACTGGCAAGACTCTTACCTTCAACAGCCTGTGTGGTTTGTAATGGCGTGGGTTGTACAGAACTGAAACCATTCTGAGGAAGAAGAGAAAAAGGAGTACTGGGCATTAGAGCTGCACATTTCCAGAGGAAGACCTAGTGTCATCTCTCTCTCACACTCCCTTGCACAGTTAGGAAAAGGTCCTGCTACCAGCACATGTCACCAAACTGTGTTTGGGTCAGTCCCAAGGTCTAGCCCCATGCCAGCATGGTCCCCAAGTGTGTATTAGAGAAATCAGTGCAAGAAGTTTCTCTGCAGCTGGTAGTTAAGACTGCCTCAACATTCTCAATTCCAGTTCATTACCTAAACCTAACATTACTGAACTGGTGTGCAGCATACAAGAACCAAATCCATAACACAAAATTCTTTGTCTCCATGCCCCTCTCTAGCAGAGTAACTGTACATGACACAACACATCCCCTGCAATCAACTTGACTGCTGTTAACCCCAGTGGTCCAGGCCCAGGCACAAAACACAGTAGCCAGAAGAGAGCTCTCATTAGAGCCCATGAGCCACACAGTGTGGCTGAAGGATCACAGAACCATTTGATAAGCCATTCAGCTTTCCCCAAGACACTTCACACGTGAGGCTCACTCAGCACAGTGGGTGAGCAAAGCTGTTCTCTTACCTTAGCCTGGGTCAGATCTTTTTGGGGCGAAGAGGAGATAGAATTTGGGTATCGCCTCGTCTGGGTGGATCTCTGCTCATACAGTGGTCCCTGAGCACTGTTCTGGGAGGTAAATGTTGCTGTCTGTATTGTGCCACTCTGGTAACCAGACTCCTGGCTTTGATTGGACGAAATTGTGGATGAAGATTCACTACAAAAGGGAAAAAAAAAAAGTCCATTCCTCCATTTTCCTCTAAAACAGCCCTGCTGTAAGCTGCTGGCCCAGACTGGGCTCTTCACTTCAAATACTCAAGATAAAAAGCCCCCAAGCATCAGTATAAAGGCACCACATGAAGCAGCCAAGCCAAGAAACATGCCCAGAGAGCAGGGCTAGCCCAGCCATGGACATGCAGCTGCAGCCTTGCTTCACACACTGCTATGCCTTAGGCAACCCTTCATGAGCTGCCACCACTCAGGTCCCAGTGCTCAAAGGACTGGCCAGTTACTAAGGGTCAGCCCAACAGAAAACAAACACACCATCACTGAAAATACTCCTACCCCACTGTGTCCCAGTTTGCCAGGCAAAAAGATGGACAAAGCACTCAGAATCTGTTCAGCAGAGACATGGAGCTGGGGATTCCCCATCTGTGTTTTCACCAACACAGTTTAAGGGTGGCAGAAAAACTGTTTTCTGTGCAAGTACCGCAGGCCAAAGAGCCACAGAGCTGCCCAATGAGTCTGCTGGCAACTTGTGCTTTGCTGTTGCATACAATGTCCCCCCTTTGTGACCAAAGCACAGTCAGAAAGGGTCTACTAGTATGCATGACAACTCAAGTCCACAGGATCAGCCAACTTCCAAAGCTGTCTGCTTGGATTAAGAGGTTGCTGGTCCTCACCTGGCCGAGCTGGTGTAGAGGCTGCTCTGAGACTGGCTAACGGCGGTGCTGGTTGTGGGCGTCAATTCATACTCAGCAAGAACAGGCTCTGAACCAAACTGTAACGCCCCAAACTGCAGGTTTAGCCCTGAGATATCTGACGAGCCAGGCATTTCCACCGCAAGTGCAGGAATCTGCAAGGGAGGAACAACAGAACGGGTCAATCATTCCTGGTGATTAGTCCAGAGAATGACTTTATTACCCTCATTTCTCTGCACACAATGGCAGTTACAGGCTTGCAGCCCCTGAATTACACCGTTCAACCCAGGCAGGCACACAACTCCATCACCCTCACAAACACTCAGTGCTAACAACAGGAGGGCCAAGCCCAGACCTTCCCTCAGCAGCCCAAACGGCCGTTTCTGCAGCTCTAACACAACTCCATTGTCTCCATCCCCACCACTGGCCTGCACCTTTGATGTTAACGATGCTTTTTTCTTTTGCTGCTTGAGCTTCTGCTGTGCTGGCTGGGGACTTGAGGACTGGTTGTCCGAGGACCCTGGAGACATCTGGGGAACCGGGTTGGTTTTGCTGGGCAGCGGTGAGGATGGAGGTGCCGGCGTGGTTGTGGAGGCAGTCACCACAGGCTGCTTCTCCTGCATGAACACTTCTATCATGGTTGAAGTTGATGTGAAGCCCTGACGCTTGGTGAAGGGACTATGCACAGAAGAGTCTGTTGGGTTCTTCAGATCTATGGGACAAGACAGCAGGGTTTGTTTCCTTAAAAATAAATCAAATTCTGACGCTTACCAAGAAAAAGAAATACTTTTCCTCTATGTTTCATCCTGAAGCTTGTTAGAGAGCAGAGAACTTAAGCATCACACTCCCAGCCTCACACTCTCACTATCATCAATGCCAAGCCTTTTTAAGCCCTTCTTCCCTCAGCTGCTTCCACCATCCCTACAGGACAAAGCCAGCTTGCACAGCAGAAGTCCTCCATTCTCCAAGAAAACCTGGGCTCCAGAGTCCCTCGTGTGGAGACACTGCGTGTCAGAGTCCTGCAGGCCACTTCCTTCCCATCTCTGTTAACAGTCCTGCATTCCATTGCCTCACCCTTCTCCTGCAGGGACTAGGTACCTGCAAGCAACATCACTGCTTGGGGCTGCCCACCCTCAGGTCTTTGCACCACCTTCCTTGTCTGACTAAGCCTTTCCACAGTTTATTCAAAATCAACTCTATTCTCTGTCACTCTCCTCTGAGGCTTCTTGTCTGAGAAGATCAGAAGCTGCCAACACTGACTGTCACTAGGACGGGGCTCAATTTTTCTTCAGCTTAGATTTGAACCAGAGCCATTTTCCTGTAAAAAGCACAAGCTGAAGGAAATGACACCAGCACTCAACCACAGCAAAATCCAGCTTCTCATCTGAAAAGAGCCTCTCAATCCCTATTTATTCCCCCATGCCAGCCCAGCGATAGAGTTACTTCTTGGCATTTAAGAGCAAATCCCCTTAAAACTCCCTTAAAATATAGTAGGAGTTTCAGCAGGGAGAAGAGACTGACAAGAGCTCCTATTTGGGAGCTATTCTCCAGAGGTGCCCTTTCGGAACTTTTTCTGGCACAGCTTTACACTGGGAAGTAGTTCTGCACACTCTGAGAGGCTCGGGAACACCAGATGCCTGGCCCTGAAACTGTCTGGAATGACAGATTTAACTGTTCCAAGTATAAAAGGAACAGGACTCACACACACACTATTATATTTTAGTCTCAGTCACAGCTCTCTTAATTTTTCCAGCTCAGCTAAATTGGTTGTGAACTTGTGAACAGATCCTCTGCTGAATCCCTCCCACTGCTGCTCCCAGAGTGCCCCTGCAGTTCTGGGGGAACACGTTCCCTCCCCTCTGGGGAGCCGCGCTGCTTCTCTTACCGTACTGCACCAGAGACGAGGTCTGTGTGGTGGATCCCATGTCCCAGGAAGCAGCAGTGGTGCTCCCAGCAGGCTGGGTGTGCTGAGCTGCCAGCTGAGCCAGTGCCTGGGCTGTCTTGAACTGCTCCAGGAACTGTGACCCTGTGGTACTGCTGCCTTTGGCCTCCCCGACATCTCCAAACCCTTTCCCCAGCATGCTCACCTGCAATTTCAGCAAGGAGATGAAGTCAGTGTCTCCCATTGCTTGGAACTTGGCTCAGAGGACATCTCTGAACATCAACCCAAACACACTGCACCCTGCTGCTTCTCACTGGGTGCCTCAGCTCAACACTCTTGAGCTGCAAATGCACACACACTGCTGGCAGAAAGGACTCGTGTTTCTTTGCCAGCCTCCATCGTGTGTGAACACAGGTATGCTCATCTCTTGCCCAACCCATGCCATGGTACAGTGTCACAGGGTGTTACAAAGGAAGTTAACACACAGGATCTTAAAAAACATACTAAATTATTCTCATGCATTCAGTTGCACTAAAGAAAAACACCAGGAGACCTTGGCTTTATAGTTCATGTGGTTCTGAAAATCTTTCCTCAACTATCTCACCATTAAGTAAACAATTTTTATTTCTTTTTGCTGAAGTTACACAGAGCAGCATCTGCCCAAGTCTATGCACATCCCTGACTCTGACTCAACGTCTCCTTACTTCTCCTGTCAGTGGATGCCAGCATTCCATCCCACACCAGTTCCCAACCAGTTCTGTTTCTCAAACTGTTGGAATTGCAAGCCCTGGACCAAAAGAGCTTTTAGTTTCCTTTAAGCAGGAATGAAGCATGTGTTGCAAATCTGACAAGGGCAGCAGGGGAGGAATTATCACAATTATTTCAAATTGAGTTAAAAACTTCAGGCCACTGCTTTTAAAGCAGAGTAGCAAATTATTTCACTCTACCAGCCCCAAGCATCAGGACTTTATTTCCTATATTACCCAAACAGACACAACAACAGGGGATAAGCAACCTCAGCCAAACACCCACTGGCAGAGACCAGCATTTCCTTACCATGCTGTGGTGAGAGAAGGAGTTTCCAGAGGCAGGCTGGGATAGAGCACTCTGTTTAGAATTGCTGAACACCAGTGGCTGCGCCAGGGAAGGAGTCTGGGATGACTCCAGGTTTGTTGACTCATTCTCCATAGAAGAGGGTGTCTTTCCTAGCAGGACTGCGAGATCAATTCTGGGTAGACAAAGACCCACTGAGGTTACCAGAAGCTCCCACCTCCATGAGAACAGTATTCTCCCTTGAGCCTCACAGCTTTTACTTTAGACATTGAAGGAATCTGCAGAACACTAACTCACAACTGCCAGTAGCAACCTCAAAAAGACAGACTGACCAAGCAAGACCCTGCATGGCCTTTGATTTTAAATTTAAAACAGCAAAATACCCCCAAACCTCAAGAACCAGCAATAGAGCCTAGGAAAATTTTAATCCAGGATTAGGACCCAGTAACTCCTAAGTCAACTCTTCCATTTAAATCCACCCCATCTCATTCAGAGCTGCTGCATTTTAGCTAGCTAATAAGGTTTAGTTGAAGACGGCAAACTGTTCCAAGACTCATGGGCCACTTTTCCAGGTAAACAGCATCACCATGGGCTCTCACCTTTGTCCAGCTGTGATTGTCACATTCTCGGCAGGCAGAGGCACTGAAGACACATTGGAGGCTGTGAAGATCTTTGTCTCTGACAGCTGAAAGATAAAAAAGGAAAAAAGAATCCAAAAGTGAGAACAGCATCTCAGAACAGTCCCTATGACACAAAGCACGTGAATGTTTGAGACAAACAGCCACAGAAAAACTCAACATATTCAAGTGCTTAGACTGAAACTTCTCTAGCATTTGGCTTCCATCAGAATCAGCTCCTATTTCATTTGTTTCTTCTCAGCCAAATGCACAAATCATCTGCCAGTGGAAAAAAAAAACCTCTCAAATACTTCTACAAATTTCTCATAGTCCATAAATCTCCTAGGGCTGCCCTAGGACTTTGGGCTGCTGCTCTGAGTCAATGGCATGCAGCACAGACCTGCAAAAGCCCCTGCACAGTAGGTGCAAGCACTGGTAGCAAAGTCAAAGAGAAACTTTGGATCCATAGCTAAGCTTCCAGTGATCTGGACTCACTTGGATGATCTGACCAACAGACCAGCTATGGAAGGGAAAATAATATTGCTCAAAATCTGGTGGAGCTTAGTGATGACCTGTGAAACATGGCCTGAAACATGTCTGAACATGAACAGCTTCTATTCCAGTCTGAGGAGCTGCTACAAACTGAACAGCCAGAGTTAAAGAAGTAAATCCAGAACTCCTGGGAGCATCTCACACACACTCAGGGTAAGAAAGGCTCTCAGAAGCTCCCTTCTAGCAGAGACCTGACTGAACAAAGGAAAGCTGCTCATATCTCCAAACACAGCAGCAGTGCCTGGCAAACAAATGCCTGCCATGCTTGCCCATTCTGTTAGCTGAGCCAAAATGAGCACACAAAACTAACAGTCAGACTAAAATGTCCAACCCTGCTCCCATCTGCAAGAACAGAAGTCCTTCCTTGATCCAGAGAGGGACTGAAGCTCATTTCAGAAGAAACTTATAGATAGGCATTAACAGAAGGTGCTAACAACGTCCACTCTCTCCTGAAGGAGATGAGGTAGAGAACACAAGGTGGTGAGACACACCAAAGAGCATGTCAGAAGGTAAAGTCAAGAGCTTCTTGTCCATTCAAATCACAAGGACCAGCAGAGGCACATGATGTGCATGAAACCATGAAACTGCTGCTAGTGTGATCAAGTGCAAGCCCTCCCCAGCTGCCACACCACCAGAGGAGTGGAGCAAGAGCCCTGTGTGGAGTCAGGCCAGTTTTTGGAAGAATTCCATCTTGCAGTTACAGGAAACGAGAGGACCAGCCTCAATGCCCCAGGAGATCTCTTCCTGTCTTGGACTCCTATGACAAGCTCTATAACACATATCCTGTAGAAGATGCAACAATTACTTATTCATCATAGCTCCTGGGGCTGGGAGCCTGCCTGGGGTTCTGTCCACAGTTTGGGGAGGATGGGTTTGAGCTCCCCTGGCAGCTCTGTGTGTACAGAGAGGACAGCAGGCTGCTGGCAGATGCACAGAGGAGATGGGTTCAGAAAATACCTACATCTTCATTCCAGTCCTCCGTGCCCCACTCTTCTGTTGCTGCCCTCCATGCACCTGTAAGGACAACAACAGGTACAGAAGTTATACATGCATCAAAGCTCTACATCCAACAGCTGGGGGAGCACTGGGGAGCTTTGCAGGCAGCCAGGAGGATTTCTATTTGCCAATCAGACAAGTTAAAGCAGTCAACCTCAACCCAGGTATTACGGTCAAGGTACCGTGATGGGATCGCCTCTGCCTTGCTGGTACAGGCTGGGGTGAAAGAGAGGGACTGCCAGGCTGGCAGCACATCTTCCCAACACCCAAAAGGGAAGCTGAGCTCTGCAAGGAAGCCCCAGCATCGTCCCCAGCCTCCTTGTGCCATTTTCCTAGTTTCCCCTTGTACTGCAGTAGCTGTAGGTTTGTGCACCCACAAGCAGTGTTACCCCAGCAGCTCCTCCCTCATGGGCTTCCTGCCAGCTCTGGCACAGGATCTCACCATCCAGGGAAACCTCAAGTTTCTATCAAACTTAAGGATAACTGAGCCATTCCCATGGTTCATCTTCCACCCCACCAAAAAAAAAAAAATCTTGAAACCTCAGCGCTCCAGAACCTCCTGTGCTCAGGCAAATGGGATTCAGAAAAGAAAATTTATGAGATTCCTGCATTTTCTGTGACCAGTTTCAGAGATATGCTCAAAGTGTGCAGCTTGAAGTACCAGGGAGAAAAGCAGGAAACCTCAGCTGCAACCCACCATAGCACAATTTAGGTGAGCAAAAATTTACCAGAAAATAGAGTTTTGCCTGGCTGCATTTTCAACTTGTTCCAATCCTTGCTTCCATCACAGTTTAACCTCTGTACTTTGAATATTATGTGTCAGTTTCAGACTCCATTTAACAACTAAAATTTGGTTTGGGAAGAGAGCTTTCACATCCCCAAAAACCTCAGAGCATAAAGCCAGTCCCATTTTGTGCAGCTTATTTTCAGTCCACACAAACCAGGTCAAGAAAATCTGACAGCACCAACAGGGTTAATCCTGAAGACACTTACTGGATGGAACAAGCTGGTATCAGCCCTTTTACAGCATAAAACAAAGTGTGTGGGGAAGGAGAACATTCTGAGCTCTTCTGCAGGACACAGATCTCCCCATATAGACTTCACTTGTGTATTTAAACAACCACTTGTCTAGACTTGGGGGAATCTAGTGCATAAAATAAGTATCAGTGAATTATTCTTTTTTCATTGCTTTTTTGTCTTGCTTGATGAATTGAGCCAATTCAAGAAGACTCCCAGGATTTACTTTTTTATATATTCAAGTTTGAAATACAGATGTTAATACAACAATACTTGCCAGAGTGCCAGAAGTCTTAAGGCACACTACCCCTTCCTCCACAGCCAGAACCATCAACACATTCAATGCAAAACACATCTGCAGTTTAGAAACCTAAATTCCCACAATCCTTAGATTTTTGGTGCCCTCACAGCAGTAGTGGGAAGGCTGCTTTCCAAATTTTCATGGATCAGAAAGATCACTCTAGCCCAAGCCTGACCCAAGAGGTGAAGTGGGAGCTGGATGTGCCTGCAGCTGGCCCAGAGAGCAGGAAGACAGGAGAGCTGCCCCAAGAGCTTGTGCATGCAGGAACAGAGCATGGGGCTCTTAAGTCTTGTTTGTTTGGGGAAAATAAGAAAAGCAAAGCAGCACTAAAAGCAGAAGGAAACCCTGCAGATGAAGAACAGCCACTGACAGGGCTTTCCCAGCAAGTCTACTCCTCAAATACCAGACACTGACTCAGCATGGCTCGAGCTCCTCACACACAAAGGGGCAGATGGAGAATCAAAGACCTGCAGGAACACTCCAGAAAGCTCCCCACTAGCACATCATGGGAAGCTTTTTTAAAGAAACCAACTGTATCACTCTCCATCAAGCTCTTCTGAAGGGCAGAGCTGCAACACAAGCAATACCCTGAGCCTTCTAACACTATTTCAGAAGGGTTGTCTTCTGAACAGCAAGCCTTCCTCTCTGCTTTCAGAAAGCCCTTCAAAAAGCTGCTGGTCTTTAAGCTCCTCAAGCCAAGAAAAAGAGGAAAAAATAAAATTAAGCCAACAACATGTGCAAATATGAATGTGAAGGAAAAAAAATCCCATTGTGTCTCCAAGTTTTTCAAATCCCTCCCCAAATACACTCTCTCTTTATTTTGAACTGGGAGATAACCACCCAGCTTGCTCCTCCCACAGCCCAGCAGGCAGTCTGCTGCCACTCAAGGACTGGATCCAGGCTTGTCACCCTGCACTAGGAAGGCAACACACCCAAAGGCCCCCACTCTGCACCTCGAAGAAATGTTAATCCAAACAAAGCCAAAGGGCAGCAAAATCACAATGGCAGTGCTGGAGCAGGTGGCCTTGTGCTGCCTGTGGAAGTTAAAGATTAACCCAAAATGCTCCAACACAGCAGAAGCACTCCATGTGTCTGCTGCTTTCAGGCCCTTGCACCAGAGACTCCTCAGCCTCAACACTTCTCCTCCTGCTCTGACTTTCAAGAGTCAAGTTCTTCTGGAAGGTCCCTTAGCCTCAACTTCAAAACCTCAGGTTAGATGGAGGAGACAAACAAGATGTTGGCCTTATTATGGACACAATGGAATTCTGTAGGTGTAAGGCAAACTGCATCCCCCCATGGGCATCTCTTGGCCTCATAAGGACAATGGTATATGAGCAGGAAACAAAGTGGCCAGCACAGAGCAGCTCTGCCATCAAGCATCCCTGTCATCTCAAAATCCACCATCATCTTCAACTGCAGGGAGGTGAAGAGGAGCAGCCAGGCAGGCTGAGCATGCCAGAGCAGCCAAAAGCAGAGGCAAAGCACAGAGAGAGCTCAGCCAGACCAGCTGCCCTGGCAGCAGTGGTGTGACCCTGAGCAGGAACAGCAGGGAGGCCAGAGGAATGGCACAGGGACAACAGCAAGTCACAGCTTTGGGGATGTGAGACAGAGGGAGTATGACTGAGCTGCCTCACACTTCCTGCCCTCAGGTGGGATACTCTGTCACCAGCACTGCAGACACAGAGCTGCTCTGGGCATCCAGGAGCAATGGCTGAAGTTAAAATTTGCATAATCCATAGGAATTGGTGTTAGCTTCTCCCAATTTACATTCAAGGTGTCAACGTTAGTAAAAGCACAGTCAGAACAGATGTCAAATATTAATTAAAATCAACAAATTAAGAGAGAGAAGAATGACATATCCACAGATATTTCAGATTTTTTAAAAAAAGCTATAAAGTAAAGGTATCCGGGGCAGTTAGTGCACCTGGATGTATCGTACCAGGAGCAGTGTCAAATTTTCGGGGATAATTTGACCCCTCACCCCCAATGAAATCAAGTCCTGAAACAAAACAAAAAGAAAAGAAAGACAACCAGTGAAATTTTGACTTTAAAAAGTGTAGGTGAGTTTCATTGCCCCCATGTACACCAGTCACATTGTACCTGTGGATATTATTAATTTAAAGAGATGCCTGTGGCTACTAAATTGGAAACAAAACAACCACACACAACACAGGTGACCAGTGGTGTTGCACAATAAACTTTACAGCTGTGTTGTAGTACTAGAGCAAATCTGAGTTGTTCATCAGAAAAATCTTCAGTTCTCCCCCTAACCACACTCTAACCCACTTCATTCCACAATTCCACAAAACACCAACACAGGGAAAATGAAAACCATTCAAACAGAAGCCTGTTCCCACTAGACAGTTGAACTTCCAGCACACAGAGCTGTGTCCATCCCTCTGGTATTTAAAACCCCTTCTCAGCTGCCAAGAAGATGATCACTCTGTCTGCTGGTGTTTCACAAAAACACCCTCCTTCCACAATAGCTGTTTTCTGAAGGAAAAAAAAATGAACAAAACCCAAACAAAACCCATGAAAACACAAACGAACCACCCCCACCCCTCCCCCTGACACCAACAGTATGCAGTAAGAGGTATCCCAGTTAACAGGACTTTAATTCTCTCTTTCCAAATCTATCAGTTTTTCAGCAAAATCAAGAAGTATGGAAGGGGTCTAAAGCACCATTAACACAGGTGTGGATGCTTCTTATACCCAAGACATGGTATTTACTTAAATACTCAGTGATTGTGGAAAAATAGTTTGACTTTGCAGTGGTGCCAGATTGCTCCATAAAAAAGACAACAAAACCACCAGTGAGCCCTGCCCTCCTCCCCCCTGTCCCCCCAGAAAAGGCTATTTACAGTCAAGGACTGTGACTGTCCCATTCTCACACTGCAAAATCTGAGTTCACCTGTGTCTCAGCATTGTGCATACATGAAACAAAACCCAGAGCACAAGTTTTCCAATGCAGGAGAATGTGCAGAGGCAGCTGGGTGCTCAGAATCAGCCAGCAAACATGTTTGCTTCAAACAGGGAAGGAAGCAGAATTGCTTTCAGCTCATTTCTGTAACAAAGTCCTATCCCCACCACGGTTTGAGAAAGATGACCATGACACAGAGAATGCTCTCAGTATCAAAATGAAGAGCAATACATCTGACTCTGAGTAATTCTCAGGAGAACCCACCAAACATTTGGAGATCTTGGATCTGCTTATCACACTACAGTTTATAAAAAACACCTTTCCTTCCAAGTAGTAGCATGATTTCTACAGGAAAACAAATAAAGGCAAGTGTTCCTGTGCCTCTGCCAGGCAACAGCACCCACAAGCTCACCCAGAGCAATCACCCAGCTCCCGTTTCTAATGTGCAAAGGGTGCAAAGTATCAGGGTCACCGAAATCCATCTCTGAACCAACAACCTGTTCTTCCATCCCTGAGCCTAAGACCTGCCTAGAATGTCCTCACTGCAGCTGGATGGATGCAAAACCCACTCGTGCTCTCAATACAAGCCAGCACACAGGCATGTGAAGACTCTTACTTGTGCCATCGTCCGGCTCAAAGCTCCCGGTGTTGTTCCACGTGTTGTTGCTATTCCCGTAGTTCTCATCCGTGCTGGCCGGCTCGGCATAGTCAGCTGGGTTGAAAGTTCTGTAAGAAATACAAGGATGGAAAAAGCATTTTGAAAGCAATTGATTTTATTCAGAGCATAACACATATCACAAGGCAGTTCTCTCAGCAGAGAGATGCTTCAGCTACACCAGCCATCCCAAACTTAAGTTACCATGATGCAGTTTGGACCTTAGTAACAAAAAAAAACCAAATAAAAAACCCAAAAAAACCCAAAAAGAAAATGGGAACAGAAATGACTGACACAAACAGTACCATTCATGCACAGACTTTTATTTTTGCTGTGGTTTGTGTCAGTGAAACTTACCCCATGCCTTGGGCAGAAAATCTTCCCCCTCGCCGTCCAGAGCCACCTGTAAATACACACACATGCACTGCTGTCCCTTGGCTCTACATCACTGGGAAAATAAACACTTGAACAACATATAGAGCTCTGATGCCCAGAATATGAAAGTAGAGAGGATCTTCCTAGGTTGATGGGATTCCCAGCAAGATCTTTCGATGTATGGGAGTGACCTCAGCTGGCTGGCAGCATGATTAGCAATGCATCAGTCCAGGCTCAGATGAGGTTTCCAGCTGGCACAAACCAGAAGTACTGGACCCCAGATTCTGATTTCTGCAGTATGTGACCCCAGCAACAATTCCTAAGCAGCAGATTTTGGGGTAAAACTAATTTCTGCCCCAAATATTTAAAGTCCAAACCAGTGGTGGTGCTCAGATACACATGCAAGAATGATGAAGATGCAGGTTCTGTTGCTAACAAGCCATTGGCCACCTGCTAAAACAGTTAACCTTGAGTTTTTTAACTTCCCACCTCTGTAATAAAGCAGGGATTTTTTTTTTCCTAACTCCATAGACGTGATGCAAGAACTAGGTGCTGTTTCTAGCATCTTTAACATGAAAAAGCAACATGTAGGCACTAAAAGTAAGCACGAGAACAGAAAAATCAAGTGTATATTTTCAGTTTGGCAATTCCTCCCATAAAAGAGGCTTTGGAACCTCATGGGATATAGATATACTGATTCTAATGATATACTAATTCTTCTCCTCCCACCCCCTGAGGACCTCACATCCCATGTGTACCTCGGCCTCGGCCACGTCCCCGCCTGCCTCTTTCCGTGCCTCTTCCAGCAGATCCTCCACCACTCTTACCACCATCCAGTCCATTCTCCTGGCCCCGAACTGAAACAGAACAATGCAAAGACAATTTCAAGACTCATCCGGCTTTAGCGGGGATACCAGACCAGATCTCAAACCCCAAAATGCAGTGGCTGTGTGGGGGAGCAGACCACCACATGCTCCCTGAACTTTTGATTTAAGCTGATGGTAAGTGAGGGCATCACGCAAAGAATCATCTCAGACAGGGGAGCACTGAACAGATCCACACACACACGGGTGGTTTGCCCCCCACATGTGTCTGCCCAAAAAGCTCTACTGACAGCTGTTACACAGCACAGTGCTTCAGGGTGAGGGTTTTGGGGGTTATTAAATTTAGGGCAGGTCCATACACTCTCTTCCACGGGTGGCACCTCGCCCTCGCCTCGGCAGCCCGCCACGTCGTCTGCTGAAATCCCGCTCCCGATCCCGGTTTTCTTTGCTTTCCTCACTGGGTTCCGTCTGTCCACTCTCCTTCTGTCCTGAGACACCTTTCTTCTTCCCAACCATTTCCCAGGAATGCTGAAGGTTTGCAGAGGGGAAAGAAATTAATCACAGTTAGATCAATGAAAGGTGCAAATACACCAAGATTTAAACATGCTGCAGAGAATGTAAAGGTGTCTCCTCAAAAAATGGTTTCCAGATCAATTTTTTAAGGAGTCTATCAGTCTACATACAGCACATCATCTTCCTTCAAGCCAAGCTTTCTTACAGTTGACTGGCATGCAATTCGAGGTAACAGGAGATGAGTTATTCTATTTCTGCAAAGATCTACTAAAATTCTTCCATAGAGATGGCATGATACTTCTAGAACTCACAGCATGGATACATTTACCTTGCTTAGGGGGGAAAAAGCCTGCCATTTCACACAGGTCACCAGGAGCTCTCAGAATAACCCAGGTAAATGTTTCATAGTGATCTGTAGTCAACCTTTGGGGCAGGTTCTCTCAGCAGATGCAAAGTTATTAACAAAACCTCTCCCTTAAATATCATCTTAGATGGAGAGAAGCATCACAGAATTTAACCAACAGGGAAGTTCAACTGCAAAACGTTAAGTCTGCCTCCAGCTCACTGCCATGGGCCTGCACCCATGTATCTTCTGACAGTTGCAGTGGTTTCAGACTCTTAAACTGATGCTGCACACTGTTAGAACAACTAAAAATAGCCTTAAGTCATTGACAATCACCTGAAAACACAACTGGCAGAGAGCTGGGTTTCAATGGCAGCATGCAGGGACAGTGACAAAAAAACCAACAACATAGTGGCACAAACTGCCATCAAACCCAAAAGTCTTCCAAAGTCTTTCTCCATAGGTATCTGGCTCAGAAATAAACTTTAGAATTACAGCATTCCAACTTATTTTTCAAGTAAGTTTTTTTTTTTAACCAAATCTAATCTAATCTAATGCTAAAATCATACCTTCTTCCTTTTCTGTTTGAAATACAATACATTACCAGTATCTAGCTCAGCAGGTAAGCTGTCTTCAGCACCAGAGCACCAAAGCAACTAACAAGTAACTAACCAAGCAACTAACTAAAGTCTGTTTCTTTTAAGAAAATCCCCTTTCTGGGATTGCTGCACAAACCAGATCCAGGTCAGAAGCAGCTCCAAGGTGCCTGAGCAATGGCAGTGCAGGGGCTGCCTGTGCTCAGTGATGCTGTGACCACAAGGCCACTGGGCTGGATCAGTGGCAGCCCAGCAGTTCCTCTGCCAGCTCCCTGCCCTGCAGGGCCTCCTGCTGCTCATCCAATAAAGGAGGTGCTGCTACACAGCTCCATGTGCTGCACACTGTCCTGGATGCTACTCTCATGAGCAAAGTGTTTCTCAAGGCAATTAAATTGCTGTGATAGCAGGGGTTTGTTCTCTGACTAGAAGTCACTGATTACAAAAGATGTGGAGGAGAAAACAGCTGTGGCAGAGCTGTACCTCAGCAATGCACATCCCTGTCATTCCCTTTTCTAAAAGGATTTCCAAAAGCTATTTTATTCAACTTTCAATGGGAAGGGCTTTCTAAAGACAAGGAGGAACACATATGTGTGTTGTACAGAACTTGTCTGAAGCCAAAGCAAGCAGAGAACCAGACATGGGAAGCAGCTGCAATACACAAAATATAGTCTGAGGTGTCCAGCTCATCCAAATACCCCCAGGGCTCATCACAGGCAAAAAAATGAGCTAAAACATAATATTCTAAAATGATATTTAGACTCTCAACTCAGAGTTGAGTTGGCTCCAACCAAACCAGGGTGCCAGGAGGATATGGGATATCAGCAGTGGTTTGGAAGGATCTCACATTCCCAGGCTTTTTCTTGGGCTGTAACAGTACTTGCATCTCTGCTGTCTTTGTCACAAAAGGAATGACACCCTGCATGCAGGAAGGTTCCTCCTAAGCAAGCACTCTTGTTCTTGGGGCTGACCTCAGCTTGCCTGAGACAAATACCTGCATGAGAAACAACAGCCAAGCCCAACTCCAAAACAACAAACAGGAAAAAAGGCCCTCAAAACCATGGCACAGGGAGTAGCACAGAAGGCAGTCAGTGCATCACTGAGAAATGATTTTTTAGGGCCAGAGATAAAAAAACCACGTTGCTCTGACAGAAAGGAACCCCAGCTGACACACACCTGCCTTTCAATGCAGGTTGCTCAGCCCTGATGGGGAAAGGCAAGTTCCTTCATACTCCCTGGTATGAAAGCACATACAGATGCCACCTATTATTGAACATACTATTGTTGAACTGCTTAGATTCAAAAGTAATAGGAAGGAAATTACTTCTGGCATTTTCTCGTCTATTCCTTCAAACCTAGGGCCACTCTCACAGCTCGTGCAAGCCCACAGAGAGCAGCATTCAGCAGCCAGCTCACAGTCACACTGTGCATGCTCCTGTGGCTCTCCTTATCTTGACATTACTGGATGCCTCACCTGCAAACAGGCAGTTAGACTGAGCTAGGCCTCAGCAGATTTACAGGACCTAATCCTACCGTGTCCGGATTGCCCTCCAGCAGCACGTTGATGGCTCTGTTGACATCCCCATTGCAGTCATGCAGAGCAATCACACACTCATCCTGGTTCTTGCCTGTGATGTCAATCAGCTGTAGAGAAGACAACACCATGGTCAGCACCTTCCAAACCAAGATGGCACCAAAATCTCTATGGGTCTCTCAGGAGGCAAGTGAGTGGAATCCCAAACCAGAAACCTTTCAATAAAAAATTGAAGGGCTAGGGAATCGTCCCAGTCTTCTCAGCTTAACTGTGTTCCTCAACAAGAAGTGGCTGAGGGTGTGAATTTTTGAGTTGCCATTGTTTCACCATGACCCTCCTTTCACTACAACCTCCTTTTCTCAGGATAACACTGTTACCTGCAGAAACAAACTAAAAGTTCAGCACAACGGAAGTTGCTGCACCCACATCAAGGCAATGCCAAACACAAACACAGGCTGGGGGAGAATGGATGCAGAGCAGCCCTGAGGAGAAGGATTTGGGGGTTTGAGTTAACATGACCTGGCCATGTACACTGGGAGCCCAGAAAGCCAGTGCTGTCCTAGGCTCATCCACAGCAGGGGATTCTGCCCCTCTGCTCTGCTGACATCCCCCTGCAGAGCTGCCTCCAGCTCTGGGGTCCCAGCACAGGAAGGACAAGGAGCTGCTGAAGTGAGTCCAGAGGAGGCCACAGAGATGATCCAGGGGCTGCAGCCCCTCTGCTCTGGAGACAGG
>VXBC01006599.1:171552-197793 GCA_013399945.1 Ploceus nigricollis
CGAGCCGCGGGGGTGCCGGCGAGATGCCGACCCGGGCCGAAGTGTCCGCTGGGAGCGGGGCTGTCGCTCTGTGTCCGTGGCTCTCTCTGGGGCCCTGGGGCCCGCCCGGGGTGCTGAGCACACACCGAGGCCGGGGGGATCGGCCTGTCGTTGTTTCGCTGTTACCGGCGTCCCGGCACGGACAGCAGCGGGGGAGGACCCGGCCGGGGGGAGGGGGAGGCCCCGGCCATCTTGTGCGGCCCCGAGCCCGGAGCTGCGCGGGTAAGATGGAAGGAACGAGCGGGCTCCCTCGGGATGCGGCCAGCGCAGGAGCCTCTGGAGCTCTGCCGAGCCCCGCATCCTGCCCAGAGCCCGGCGAGCGGGGCTCTCCGCTGCCCCTGACACCGGCAGCCGCGGGGGAAGGCAGGGGCTGGGGTGGGAGTGCCTGAAAGGGAGGAGGGAGCAGCGACAGCAGGATCTGAGCTGGCAGCGCTCTCGCTCAGCGCCGGGCTGGGAGCACCGGAAAGGCCGGGGACAGGGATGAGGTGACACGGGCAGGACCTCGAGGTGGCCGCCTCCCTTGGGCCTGGGACACAGGCAAGGCTGGCGGCGTTTTGGGGACAAGGATTGGGGTGACACCCGGCAGGTCCTTGCTCGAATCTAAGCGTGACTCTCGTTGGATTTGCAGTGACTTCGCTGCATTTGAAGCGTGAAGCTGAGCGCTCCCCCCGAGTGCCCGAGCCTGTGTCTGTGACAGCGCTGTGGCACTGCCAGGAATGGATCGGGCTCTGCTGCCCAGATCCATGGCAGAAGCTCCTGCCACTCCCAGGCCTCAGCTGGCTCTTTCTTTGCAGCCACATAAGGAATTCTCCCTGCAATAGCAGCATTGTCACGGGTACAGGCGTATTTTTCCCAGCTCCCTGAACCTCCTTCAGGGGAGAGAACCAGTGCTCCCAGTATGGTGCCCAGGGCTTGCCTGGCCCCGGGTCCTGAGGAGTCCTTTTGACTCTCTTGGGGCAGCAATGGTGAGTCCCAAAGGCCTGGACGAGCTTCTCACTTGATTTGCTGGGCTCCAGGTGCTCCCTTCCTTTGTGAAGGAAGCATGGAATAACAGGAATGCGCCNTGGAGCGGAGGGACCGAGCATGGCCGGGGCCACCACTATCGAGGCGGTGAAGCGCAAGATCCAGGTGCTGCAGCAGCAGGCGGACGATGCGGAGGAGCGGGCGGAGCGGCTGCAGCGGGAGGTGGAAGCCGAGCGCCGCAACCGCGAGCAGGTACCGCCNAACAGGAATGTGCCACTTGTAGCAGGGGTGCCTGGAAGTGTCACCCCGTGTTCTGGGAAAGCCTGACAGTTTCATCTGTATCTAGAGAGAAGCAGCAGAACAGGAGGCGTAAGGACTCTTCTGCAGCAGGGGAGAGGCACTTCCTCAAAATTAAGGGTGGTTTTTGGGTGGGTTGAGCACTGCCTGCAGGAAGTCAGGGCTGAGTGATGCAGTTCAGAGGGTCAGGAAGCAGAGGCCCACTGTACTGGTGTGTCTCCCTTGCCTGGGAGAAGGAAGGAGGAGGTCCTCAACAGCTGGTAGCCCCTTTAACAGGGAGAAGATGCAGTCGGGCAGACTCCTTCCTGGTTCTGTTTAAGGTGTTGTTGTGTTCCTCTTCAGGCAGACCACTTCCCCTTTCGGCAGGGTGGGTGTTGGCTCTGGGCACCAAAGGGGTGTGGGCTTCTCCAGAGCAGGGTGTACCTGCAAGGGAGCTCCTCTGAGCTCTCCCAGCCTGGTCTTGGAACCTGCCAGGGGAGCCTCAGTGCCAGTGGGGGGAAGAGCTGGGACAGCCCCTCTGGGAACTGGATGCAACCGGTGTTGGACCCCACTCTAACACTGGCGCCTTTCATGGCTCTGCTCCTCCCTCCTCGGGCACGGTGTGGCCGGGAAGGGTGCTTTGTTATGTGCAGCTGGGGTATTTCTGTTTGTCTGGCATGTGCCTGTGCCCGGCTCTCTGCAGAAGATCACAGTGCTGCCCTGGAATGGCTGCACTCCTGCCTGCCTTTGTAATGCTGTTGGGGAGCAGGATTCTGGACTCCCCCAGGGAGCTCCAGTGGGATGTCAGAGTCCCCTAAAGCATCTGGGCTCCCCTGGGCTTTGGCTGGAGTGGATGTGGCTGTAAGCAGGGGCCTCATAGCCAATCAGGTCATGCCCCCAGGGTCCCAAAAAGATTGCAGTAAGTCTCTAGTTGACTGTTTAATCTGGGTCTGATCCAGAAGAGGAGTGCCATTGAAGGGATTTTCATCCTTGGCCTTGAGGTGCTTTGTTTTCAGCAGCACTGAAGGGCAGTTCCTGTCCTCTGTATCTGCCCTGGCTGTGCCCTGACTCAACGCTGGAGCAAGCCACAGGGTGATGGCAGTGCTGTATTGCTTTACTGAGCACAAGTGGCTCTGCCACACGAGTGACAAACTGAGCACAAAGCTGCGTGGTCTGTGTTCCCCACCATCTCTGTTGCCAGCACAGCGCCATGGGGGCTGGCTTGTACCTTGTGGCCTCTTTGAAGGCTGACTAAGACATGGATTGCAGTGGCTGGGGGGTGGGATGGCCTCAGTCACATTTCTGGCAAATGTCTGCAGGCTGTCAGCAGTTTCACCAGCTCCCAATGTGTATGACTGAACCAAGGCAGCTATTGCTGGGGAACAGCCTCCTCGACCTGTCTCAATACTGGAGAAGGCTTTTGCTCCTTCTCTGGATTGTTAGTGAGTTGCTGGGAGGAAGGAAGCCTCCAGCACTGCAGGCTCTCTGCTGGGGCTGTGGGCTCTGCAGCAACAAGCCCTGGGGCTGGGCAGCACCTGTGACCAGCCCAGCTTGCCAGCACCCAGTACAGCTTGGCACATCCCTGAGCATGTTAATCCTTCTCACCTTGCTGGTGAGAGGATTTGCCTCAAGCAATGCTCATGTCCAGATCACAGCAGTAAAGTGACTCTCTGCTAAGTGGCAGCTGTCACCACGCTCTGGCCTGGTGGATAAACACTGATGAATGGCCTGGCAGGATCCTGGCAGCTGCAGAGGCAGCCCTTGGTGTAAGTCATCTCCTTAGTGTTTATAGCTTAAACTCAGAGCAGCACAGGCTGACAGCGAGAAGCCTGCAGGAGGGCTGCAGAGCTAAGTGTGCTGCTTGCCTCTGGGAGAGTGGCTAAAGCATCCTGGGTTTGCCTTGGGGTCCTGTGTGCTGCTGCTGACCCCATGGCAGATCTCAGCTGCTAAACCTGCCCAGGCTGAGCATCTCCTCTGCTCCCTCCAGGCTGAGGCAGAAGTGGCATCTTTGAATCGCCGTATCCAGCTGGTAGAGGAGGAGTTGGACCGAGCTCAGGAGCGCCTTGCCACAGCTCTGCAGAAGCTGGAAGAGGCAGAGAAGGCGGCAGATGAGAGCGAAAGGTGAGCAAGGACTCCTGCTTGCACTCTGTCAAACACTGAGGGTCCGGTGCCATCAACCCTTGGGGCTTCCCAGAGTAGGGGTGTGGGAGTCAGTGCCTGCTTATGCAGAGCAGCTAAAACAATGCTGGTGAACCTGAGGCTGCTGATGGCCTTGATTGTCCTGGAACCTGGGGCTAGGGAGCGAGGAAGTGCCATGTGCCACCGTGCATCCCTGCCTCCAAAGGAGGAGAAATACCTGGGTTCAGGGACACCATTGCCTTGTAAAGGTGGCTGCTGGTGGGGCAGCCTCTCTTCCATCTGCCTCTGCCAGCATGCTCCCTAACTGGCAGATGTCCCCTGACCTGGCCTGTGATTCAGAGGGGAGTGGTCCACTTCCAGCTGTCTGATGTGCTTCCTTCTGCACACACTGTGAGCAGCCTGCCATAAAGACAGACTTGGCTCTTCCTTCATTCCAGATGGGGAAGTGCTTGACTTGGCTGTGCCGAGTCCCTAAGACAGCTGAGCTTGTTCTCAGCAGCATTTCACTCCCCTTGGCTTGGGAACCAAGTGATCTGCTGGAGGAATGTTCCGAAGAACAGTTAATTCCAAGCAATTGAGGTTGCTGTATTCACATCAGCCCAGTGGCCTCTGCCTTCCTCTGCCACCTTCTGCATTCAGAGGAATCATGGCTTATCGAGAAGCACTGTGCTTCCAGGGGACTGCTGTTAATGCTCTGGGACTCATTGCACTGCTGGCTTGTCCAAGATTGTTTCACACATCTCCCCTCTCTGTGCTTGCTTTTGGGCAGAGGCATGAAAGTCATTGAAAACAGAGCTCTGAAGGATGAGGAGAAGATGGAACTGCAGGAGATCCAGCTCAAGGAAGCCAAGCACATTGCAGAGGAGGCGGACAGGAAGTATGAGGAGGTGAGACACTTGGGTGCTCTAGTACAACTGACCTGGGCCAGGAGACTTGAGTCCTCTTCCTGCTGACAGCAAACCTAGGGGCAGAGCCTGGCTCTCAGCAGAGCCACATCAGTGCTCTGCTTGGCCAGAAGCTTCTGACAGCTCCAGTGGCTCCTGCAGGCATTCCTTCCATTCACTGCTCTGCAGAGCCTACAAGCACAAAACTCTCCTTCTTCCTCTTGACTCTGATTGTGTTTTCCAGGTTGCTCGGAAACTGGTGATCATTGAAGGGGATCTGGAGCGTACTGAAGAGAGAGCTGAGCTCGCAGAGTCGTGAGTAGTCTGCTTGCATGTACCTGGCAGGTCTGCCTCTGCATGGGAACTAACACTGCATTGCTAACCTTGTTACACAAGGCCTGAAGCACAGGGTGAGTTTAGGTCTGTGAAGCAGAGGAATGAAAGCACTTCCCTCCCTGAAACAGGATTAGCTCCACCTAGGACACGGAGTTTGTGATGCGATTTGCCTCGGGTGGAGACACTCTGCCCCTTTGCATGGACTCACTCCCTAGTCATGGAGGCTGGAGAGCCTTCCTCTCTTCAGCATTCAGCAGCACTGCTTTGTGTGTGCAGTCACAAGATCATTCACATTGCTACATGGCACAGTGCTTGTCCTGAAGTGGCAGAGGCCTCCTGGGCCAGGGACTGAAGTGGCATACGGGGTGGCCGAGGGCAGAGCTGTGGCTGAGGCTGGTCTCTGGGCCTCTCCAAGTATTTGCAGTAACCACTACAGGCTTCTGCACTGCTGAGCAGAAATCTAGGCTTCCTCTGCTCAGAGCAGAGACACAGATCCTGGTGTTTGGGCTCTTTTCATGTATCCAAATGCTTTAGCTGATCCTTGAGGAGCTGGTCAGGGCCTTTCTGTGCTCTGGGCCTTGTCTAACACAGTTGGTGTGTATGCAGCAGCAGCAGCAGCAGCACTGTGCTTCCCGCCCAGATGTGCATGTTGTGACCATGACTTTTTTGTGTTTCCCCCCCACACCCTTTTTTGCTCTGTGGTGGTGTGGTTCTGGTGCTCCTTTTGACCTTGTCCCCACCTGGCTTGTGCCCTTGTGTGACCGTCACTAACAGTCATTGCCGGGAGCTGCAGGAGCAGATCAGAGTGATGGACCAGAACTTGAAGTGTCTGTCTGTTGCCGAAGAAAAGGTACTAACCTTTCCCTTCTTGAACCATTAAACCAAAACTCATGTGGTCTCCTCGCTATGCTCCTCCCCTCAGCTTAACTGCGTCTCTCTCTCGCTCTCTCCTGGAACATTCTGTCTTCTCTGCCCATAAATATCCCTTTCTGAGTGGTGGTGGCTGTCCTTCTGTCCATCAGAACAGCTTCCCTCCATAGAGCAGACTAAACGTGAAGCTTCTCCTTGGAGACTCCCATTCTGGCAGAAACCTGTGTCCACATCTCACTGCTCAGCTCTGTGCCCCGTGCATGTGCTGGCAGAATATTTCAAACATGAGCTCAGAGGCAAAAAGGGAACTTGCTTTCTGCACAGGTGCCTCAAAGCAGGGTCCTATCCAGTCTGATCTCAGACAGCCTCCTAAAGAACTTCCTGATCTTCCCTGCACGTGGATTCACTTCTTGTCTCCTGTCTTTCCCTCCCATTTCTTCTTTTCCTTTTTTTTCCCCCCTTTTCTTACAAAACCCCACAGTAAATGTTCCGAGCTGGAGGAGGAGCTGAAGAATGTCACCAACAATCTCAAGTCTCTTGAGGCTCAGGCTGAGAAGGTAGGGCTGCCTGTCCCAGGGCCAGAAACTTTGCTGTTGTGCTAGGAGGGTAAACAGCAGAGCACCCACTGAGGTGGAAATGATTCAACTGCAGTCTTAAGCAAGCCAGGAGCGCTGTGCTTGCTCTGCTGGGAGGGCTGAGGTGTTTCACTGGAGGTTCATGGAAGCTGGGGTGCGGGAAGCCTGGCTGCCCTTCCCTGCCTTGGGGCAGACTCAATCAGCCAGGATGTTTAAGCTGTTAAAATGTTAAGATGAGAATTTTTCTGCATCCAAGTTTGTGTTCCATGCATGATGTGAGACTTGCCACCTGACCCAGTCCTGTTGGATTTGGGTGAGGATGTGAACAAATCCCAGGTGGAAGGTTTTGTTGGCATGTGTGCTGCAGTGAGAAGTTTATGCTGCCCTCTGTAGTTGGGGGCTCTCTGGAGAGGGAGGTATCTGGGGCTGCTGACTGCTGACTCCTTTTCCACAGTACTCTCAAAAAGAGGATAAATATGAAGAAGAGATCAAGATTCTGACTGATAAACTCAAAGAGGTGAGTGACCATGTCAGGATGGCCCAGCTGGGTGAGCTGGCCTCAGCTTGACTGGGAAGAGATGTGAAGGGTGGGAGACTCCATGTCCTTGGACTGGTGCCCTTTTCTGTAGAGCTGTTGCACTAACTGGGGTGTCACTGTCTGGCAGGCAGAGACCCGTGCTGAATTTGCTGAACGCTCTGTAGCCAAGCTGGAGAAGACCATTGATGATCTGGAAGGTACATTCTGGGGATAGGAAACCAAGGAATGTGTGTTGAGTGAGAAGCTAAGGAGGGCTGTCTCTCAGGTAGCTGGAGAGCAGACAGGCTGCTGTGCTCCTCATTACTTGGAGCACAACCCCACTTGGCCTCCAAGGTGAGGCTTGGCAAGAGTCCTGCCCTGTGCCTCTGCTCTGAAAACAGTTCCCCAGCTGTGCTGCAGCAGGTCTCAAGCTCTTGATCCAGACACCTGGCCTTATCTGGATAGCTTCTGTATTTTGGTAGTGATGTCCTCAGGAATGTAACTAGATCCCTGTGCTCCAGCTTAATCCAATTAATTTAGGAGTGGCATAGGAAAGAAATACCTGTACTTGTAAGAACTGGTCACAATAACATACTTGTGTGCAGAATATCATGTGCTGGCTACTGCAAATGGGGTCTTGCAGGTCAACCACAGGAGTCAGTGAGTCTTGAAACAGCCCCCACGAAGTCTCAGACTCCCCAGTGTGAGTCCTGAATCAAGGTTAAATCCCCATCAGTTCAGTCCACGGGGTAGTCAGCCTGTGCCAAGGGTGAGTTCCTTTCCTCCTCCCATTCCTTCACACAGTCCTTCAGGAACACTCCTGAGGCCAGCCATAGCAGAACCTTGCCCCAAGCCACAGAAGGAGAAGGTTTCAGCTGCCTCCCTTAAATCTGGGACTGTGGCCAGATTCTTTTGTGGATTGCTGTGGCTGGAGTGGTGGTGCTGGTAAACCAAAACCCTTACAGGTCTCCTACCTTGACCACAGGTGTGCCTTTGTGGTCTTTTAGTGCCAGGTCTTGGAGATACAAAGCACTATCCTACTGTCTGGAGTCACTCTAGAGGTTTATTATCTAGAAATAGCAATGGTGTCAGCTGAGCTGTTCCAGAACTGCAGCCAAGCAGCAATCTGAGCCACCTCATGGTCCAGGACAAGCTTTTATTTGGAACTGCAAAAAGTCCTCCAAATCCCTGCATGCTCCCCTTGAAACCTGTTGATTGAGAGTTGGCTCTGGTCTACAGCCTTGCTGCTGAAGTGACCTAGTTTATGACAACTGACAAAGTTCCCCAGGCTCTGTGAGGCTGTTAACAGCATGCCCAGCTGTACTATAGCCCAGGCAGCCAGAGCTGGAGCTGTCTGTGCCAGCTCTGCAGGGCTCAGGGATGTGTCAGCACAGTTCCAGGCCCACCCCTCCCTGGAGGCAGAGAGCTGCCTGTCTACTCCATTATCTGATGGAGAACACTGGTGTGGCCAGTCTGCTCCCCCACCTCACTGCATCCTGCAGGATTGGAATTTCCTCTGATGCCCAGCTCTATTACATGACTGACTTCTGCCAAGCCAGTCTTTGCATTGAGACACAGGTGAGAACAAAGCACCTCAATTATCAGTGCTCTCCTTAGGTGTAACAAGCTTCTCCCTAAGTGGATGGAGTTGCCTTTCCCTGCTGCTCCTCCTGACACTGGTTCCTGCTGACCTAGCTGGACAGCTTGTTTTTACAAGGTGATGTGGTTGAGTGCTTGGCTCTGCTGCCCTTGGAGCTGGATTGTAATCCTGGAAGGCACTTGCGGGTCAGTTGGTCCTCAGGCTGCTGGAACCCTCCTGTTCATTGTTGGGGATGAGCACGGAGTCATGATGGCTCCACATCTAACTTCATTTTCTTCTGTTCGTGTGTACCATCCTGCTTTTCCCGCCCCGGAGTGTTGGAAGAACTCTTTGCCTTCCCTCATTATTTTCCTTTTGTTCTCCTCCTAAACCTCTTCTAGATGAGCTCTATGCCCAGAAACTGAAGTACAAAGCAATTAGTGAGGAACTGGACCACGCCCTGAATGACATGACTTCCATGTAAATATGAGCTGGCTGGCGTTCGCCTCTCGCTTCAGCAGGCTGGGCCGCCAGTGCTTGCTTGGTTTGCTGTGGTTTCTGTAGTTGGAGAATCGACGGCGCTGTGCCGTCCAGGTTACTTCTACAGATCTGCCCAAGGAGCCCCAGCATGCCGTCCTCTAACTCTAGGTCCTCGTGGTCTGCATGTATAACCAAGTGCTGTGCTGGCCTGAAAGGGTTCTGACTTAAATTTGAGTGCAATTCCCATTCCCACTGGGAAAGGCTTTCTCAGGAAATGTGGCTTTGTCATCTGCTGGAGCCACTGGGCCATGGTCTCAGGATTCCTTCTGGAAGAGGCTGTGGATAGTGCTCAGGTGGATTCCTTAGGAATTGCCACAATAGATGGGCCAGATCATGAACTGATCTGTGGAAGTAGCTGAACTTGTGTGTTTCTGCAACTTCGCTCCTCAGCTTTGTGTTCAGATCTGCAGTGGGTGCTGCTAACAACTGCTCCGTCTGGTCCTCGCACTAACCCAGGAGAGGCCAGGTCCTCACCCCACAGAGAAGAGCCTTAACACGAGTGTCCCAGAGTTCCCTAAGCAGAGTTTGCTGTGCACAAACACTGAGGCTTTTCTTAAAATTAGTGTTTCCTTCTGTCTCACACAGATAAGTCTTGTGGTTCCAAACTCCACTTTGGATTTGTCTCTCTGCTTGGTGGCTTGTTCTGCATCTGCACCTGGCATTCACGCTCTCTTCATCTCACTCTGAATTCCAGTACCTTTTTCCAGTTACTGTGCACTGGGCATCCCTGGGAATGGGTGCTGTAAAGACACGGAAGCAGCAGCAGCAGCCCCCCAGTTCTGCTGCACTTGCTCCCAAACAAAGCTCCCTCTGTGTGACCTGATGTGCCAGACACAGCCTGCTCTGAGGGGCTGCCCTTTCTGTGTTGGGGGAGCGGGGAGGATGTTGTTCTCATCTGCATATCTTGTGTGGAGCCATAAAGCTCTTTTTGTATTTCTCTTGCCTCTTGCTCGAGCATGATGTCACCTTTTTTAAGGAAAACAGTTCCTGTATAAATGGCTGTTGCTTTTGAGAAATGGGTTTCTAGTGACCACTTGCTGCTTTAGAGTAACTGTCTCAGCATTGCCTTCAAACTGGTGTCACCTTCGGTGGAGCACAGACCTCGCTAGCACGCTGGATTTTTCTTAGAGGTGTGTTGCTGGCTCCCAGATGTGATGGCAGCTTTGCAGACAGGGCCTGTGGGGTCAAACTGGAGGCTGGGGGTTGCAGCAGGAGGCCCTGGAGCTGTGCCTGACTGAAAGACACTCCTCATTCCTGCCTGCTCTGGAGTGTTCACCAGCACTGGTTGCCAAACACTGGCTTGCAGTGGGAGGTCACACACCTGATAGTCGCTAGCCAATAAATACTGTGTGAGCTCTGGCTGCTCTCCACTGGGGCAGAACTGTTTGGGTGTGAGGTACTGCCTGTGCCAGGGGGAAGGATGTGTGGCCTCTTGCTTCAGGAATGAGAAGGCACTGCAGCAGGGCTGTGAGCATCTGAGCCAGGGAATCTTCTGCAGAGCCCTCCCCACGCAGGGGCTGGGGGCTGCAGGATCCTTCTAGGAGCGTGGCATGGAGCTTCCCACTGAGCACTGCCACTGCCACTGGGCTGTGAATGCCTGGCGTGTGTCACTGCTGGTGCTGTTGCTAGTTGATGTGGTATGATAAACACTGGTCAGCCTCTCGAAACGGTATGTGCTGCCTCATGGTGGTTGGTCAAATACTTTTTCCTTTCTGGATCTGTTCATCTGCCACAGTGCCCGAAGAGCCCTTCGTGAGCAGAGTTCTGATGACATGGGACACTTCCCGTGGCTTTCTCAGGTTTGTGCCCTTCTGGTCTCCACGTGACAGCACTGGCAGTCAGGATAATCTAGGCACACTCACCTGCCCCAGCCTGTCCCACTCTGTCTTTGGTGGAAGGGGGGAGCACTCAAGGAATTTCCAAGTGTGAGCTGACTCTCATGGGATGTGGGGCAGTAGCTGTGCCCTGTAAGCACAAAGCAAGAACCCAGAACTCTTCAGTAACCCAACTGCAGCTGGAGTTGAGGATCTGGATCCTGTGGGAGAGGCAGGGCTTCTGTAAATGTGAAAGCTTCCAGTCCAGTGTTCCATTGTCAGCTCTTAAGACAACAGGGATGCCATCATTGTCTGTCAGTATCTGAAGGGAGGGTGTCAGAGGATGGACCAGGTTCTGCTCGGTGGTGCCCAGCAGTAGGACAGGCAGCACGTGGACACTGATGCCCAGGAAGTTCCACCTGAACATGAGGAAGAATTTCTTCCCTGTGCTGGTAACTGAGCACTGAGCAGATTGCCCAGATACAGTGTGAAGTCTCCCTCACTCGAGATATTCCAGAATGATCTGGACACAAAGAATGATCCTGTATGAAGTGCTCTGGGGTGACCCTGCTTGAGCAGGGAGGTTGGACCAGATAACCCACAGTGGTCCCTTTCAACCTCACACCTTGTGTGATTGTTAGTGGGTGGCAGCCTGCCCTTGGGAAGCGCCTCTCTCCTCACAGGGAGGTCTGGTTGACTCCTGACTCTTGCTGTGGGGAGCTGGTGGCTCTGTTCTGCTCAGTGGTGTTCCCAGGAATGTTATCTAAGGCTGGGCTGTGGCAGGCCTTTCCCCACTCATCCGGAAGGAATCCACTCTGGGTGGTGGATGGGTATGTGGGTGGGTGATGCAATGGTTACCCTGGGAGGTTTTGGAGGCATCTGGTCTGACTGGATTGCTGGGCCTGTGCAGGCTGGTTACTGTGAGCTGTGCTGTGATGTGGGAGTGCTGCAAACACAGGTTAACTGACCAGGAGGGCCAGCTCCTGGGGCTCCCCACGTCCTGGGGCTCCCTGAGTGGCAGGGATAGCTGGTGAGGCTGCCCTGGGGTTGGGCAGAGAAGGGAGCAGGCCAAACATGGCGTAGCTGCTGCAGACCTGGGCAGGTGTTCTATGTGGAGAAGCTGTTCCTGAAGTCTGGGAAGTTAAGTCATGCTAAACACTCCAGTCTGCTACCTTGTGTGGGTGAGTCATCAGGTCCCTGTACACAAGCAGGAATGTTTGCTTGAAACCTGTGAGCTGTTGCACCAAGTCCTACTGAGCACAGTTCACTCTCATCCTCTGCCACTGGGGAGACCCAGGACCAGCCTGGATCACTCAGGTCTGGGGACTGGCACTGGGGCTGCTCAGAGCCAGCATGGAGCCAGAGTCCCTCACAGCAATAGCAGCTGTTGTGCAAGGCATGGGCCAGGATGTACCCACAACTTCCCTCAACTTCCCAATTGTGGTAGGTCAAAAATCATTGGCTTCTCTGCCTGTGCCTTGGTCCCTTGGTGGCTTTAAAGAAGGGACAATCAATCAGCATTACTGCTCTCCTGCAGAGCGAGGTGCAGTTAGAGCAGGTCCTGAGGACTGAGAGAAGCTGAGTGAAGCTGAAGTTGAGTTTCTCCCTCTGTGTGCAGGTTACACTGGAGGGACTGAGCTGAGACTCTGGGGAGGGCAACATGCTCTGGCTGCTCCATGTAAACCACTCCACTTTGTGGAATTTTACCCAGCTAGGTCTTGTTCAAGAGCAAAATATTCCGAGATTGAAAGCCATGAGGAATGGTGTAGCTCCCCTTCAGGGCGTGCCTGAGAGTCTTAGGACCTCACAGGACAAAGATTAGAGGGGAAGGCCAAGGCCAAGGCTGTGCTCTAGGCTCACTCCCCCAGCAGAGGCATCACACTGTGTCACTGCAGGTGGTGCTGGTCACTTCTGCCAGGCTGGAAGATGATGTGTAAGGTTTTTTCACTGCCTGGAATTCCCCTAAGTGCAGGAATTGGAGCTGTCAGGCTGGGAGGACTCTGCCCATGCAAATGAGCAGGAGAGATGCTGAATGTGTTCTCTGTAGTGGCTGACTGTGGCTGAGAGGCTGTGTGGCAGGACATTGGCCACCCAGCCCTGAGAAGTGACAGATCCTGGAAAGGGACCAAACGTGCTGATGAGCATGAGTGCTTGAGGATGTGTGTGGCTGCTGGACCTCTGTGGGGCTCTAAGGACAGGGACTGCAGAGGCCATGGCTGCAAAGGCAGTGACAGCTTGTGCCCTGCTCATGGAGTTGTTCTGGGGCAGATGTAAAAGAGGACTCTGTGCTCCTAAAGTCCCTCTGTCCTGTACCTGAAGCAGTTGCTGCCTCCAGTCCTAACTGGGTTGTTAGTGTGGCACCAGGTGTGTTCTCAGAGGAGGGTCTTCCAGGCCAGGGATGAGATGTTTTCATTCTCAGTTCTTCTGGTGTGCCTGTCCTGCTGTTCAAACCCTGTCAGTCCCACTGCAGTGTGGCGTGGCTCCCTCTGGAAGCTATTTCTGGTACAGCTGTGGCAGGACTCGTTTCTGCAATGTGCTCCACAGGCTTAAAGCACATCCCAGATCTCTGTCCTTGCTGGGGTCCAGCCCAGCCCTGCCTGCAGGCTCCTCTGCTGGTGTCTCTTCTTCCTTTCTTTGCCTTTGCACATCTTTGGCAGCACTTTCACTTCTGCCCACACTTGGCTTCCTCTGTGAGCTTCCTGAGCTGAAGCACAAATTAGAGAAAGACAAACCTTTGGGAATAGCCCAGGCTGTCCTCAGAAGCACACATTATGGAGACAGCTTGTTTGATGTGCTCATCTTGGTGCTCTACTAACCTTCCCTTTCTCTCTTTTTCTCTCTTCCTCTTGTTTCCCTTATCCTGTCGCTGCTGCAGAGCGCCTGTACAGCCAGCTTGAGAAAAACCGCCTGCTCTCTAATGAGCTGAAGTTAATGCTGCATGATCTGTGTGACTGAGAAGGGGCCCACTAATCCCATTAAACAGCTTATTGCGACCACCAGTGCTGTGGACCACAGTGAAATCTGATCATTAAGACTGGCAGACTTGCGAATTTTATGCAATTGCTGCTTTTTAATGAGGCACTTGGATTTATCCTGTAATTTATTTAAGCATTTTTTTTAATATATAAAGGTAACCTCTATTCTTGGTGAAGTCACCCCCAGACTTGGCTGTGTTTTGACCAGTCTTGTTTGCTTGTCCAGGGGGTCCTGCCTGGCTCCTCCATGGAACCAGAATAGCTGCACCCCCCCAAATGATGGGTGGGCTGAAGTTAGACTTATGTCTGCTTGAAGCTGCCTGTCAAGTGCTACAACTTAATTTACTATTAGCTGAATGACTGTAGGATTTCCTGGTGCATGGAATGATGGCTTCTACCAATAAATGACTGACCTTGTGGTCTGTGAGACACTGCACATCTGTAGTACATTCCTATTTAGGGGAGTCCTAACTGAGAAGGTTTGGGGGCAGCAGTAATTTCCCAGGCCTGACCCCAGTGCAGCTACAGAGCCCTGAAATGGGTTGGGAAAGCTCACAGACGTCTTGACAGCAAGTGCCAAAATGCACAGCCTGAAGCTGTGTCCTGGGTGCCTGCAGGGAGTATTTAAATGCTGCTGTTGCTCATGCTCGAGGAAGGCTGTTCTCTCTCTCTGTGCAGTTTCTGGCCCTGGGGAGGTTGGGAGTGGCTTTGGGAATCTGCCTGTACCTAAAGGACATTTTTCCACAGCCTGTCTGTCCAGTGTCCCAGCGTGTGGATGTCTCCAGTGATATGGGTGGGCTCACCTTTGGAGTAAAGCCTACTTAGAGCACTAGCTGCTGATCTGCTCTCCTCCTGGCTTAAGGAACATGTGAGAATTGACTGCACAGCTGCCTGTAGTGTCGGGCAGGGTGCAGCTCCCTCACTCCTTACTCTGCCTATCACTGCCCCAGCTCCTGCCCCGCTGCCCTTTGGGCTGGTGGTCTGCTCCCTGCTGCTGGGCTTGGCATCCCTGCCCTGTGCTGAGGGGAAGGGGGGCACAACCAGCTGTAGTTCCAGGGGTGTGTTGCTCTTGGGTGCCTTGCTGGGCCACGTGTGTCAGCTGTGGAAGCCCTGGGAAGAGCTGGCTGCAGTCAGAGAACGCCTGCATGTGAAACACTGACCAGAGCTCTGGCTAAAGGTGCACCGTGGCCATACTGAGTGGGAGCACCAGCAGTGTGAGAGGCGAGGGCTACACACAAGCCAGGTAACCTCAAAGCTTCCAGCTGCACCCAGCCAGGCACTCCAGCCCAAGGATCGCTGCAGCTGTGTGTGGGGAAGGGGCTGGCACAAGCTTTCTTTGGCAAAGGACTCTCCTTTGTTTGATGTTGATTGGTAACTCTCGACTCTTGTTCCTGCCAGATAAACTGAAATCCACCAAAGAGGAGCATCTCTGCACGCAAAGAATGCTGGACCAGACCCTGCTAGACCTGAATGAGATGTAAAGGATCCCTGCCACTGCCTCTGCCACGCCATGCCAGCCCAGCTGCTGCTGCCCTCTAACCCTGGGACCAGAGTTTACTTTCTGTTGCCAACTTGACCAAACACAAATCTCCTTTGCTCCAGGGTTAAAGGCCACCAGGTTGGGCAGAGCTTCAAACAGCATCATTAAGGGAAGTAAACAATGCAATAATGTTTGGAGAGCATGTTTGAGATGTACACATTTTGTAACTACCTTTTTTTGTAGCAACCATTATAAACATTCCAAATAACGTGTGAGGCTGGTGAGCTACACTTCAGAGCTCTTGGCTTTAAAATTTGGTATTAACCTTCTGTTAATCGGCTCTGGGCCACCCTGCTTTGGCAGGGCAGGAAACGGATATGATGGTTCTGGCTGTGAGTCAGAGTAGCCAGGCTAGGCTGACAGCCTGTTGAGAAAACTTCCTTTTCCAGGAGCTGTTTGCCAAAAGCACAGTTCAGTTTTTCAGCTTTAAGGTAGCTCTGTGTTGGGAAGGAACAACTTGGGTGAAAGGTGTCCTTTTTTTGGGGGTTGTTTTTGTTTTTCTTAAGCCAAGCCAGTCATCTGAACAATTGAACGAATTGAACCTTCACAGGGATTGTGTCCCTTCCCCTCCACACCTGAAGGGCTTAGAGAAACCACTGTCCCTGTAACCCATTGCTACCCTGGAGCTGACTTTGCCTTCACTAAGTGCTGATGCACCAAGCTTCACTGCTCATCACTGGGTTACACTTAACTTAAGTACAACAGCCTTGTGTCCTTGGAGAAGTGTTTTTGCCTACCTGGAGGGAGGGAGCCAAGCCTTCCCTCCTGCCCAGGACTGCTCTTATTGTCTTAATTGAGTACAAGCCATCTTGCTGTGCATTGCTGATGTGTCGTGGTTGTGAGGCGTGAGTGTGGCAATGTCACGCTCGCAGCGTGTAGCTTGTGGTTTGAGCATGCTGCCTGGTTGTAGCAGTTTTTGGGGCCAATCTGGAGACAAAAACCATATCCAGTGTTTTGATACTAAATTGAAAAATTGTGTTACTGTCTTTTGAAATAAAAACTGATCCCTCCACATGGCTGCTGGCTGCAGAGCTTTACTATCCAGGGGATGAAGACTGGTGTACGTGCCCATCCCTTGGGGGTGGGACCAGGCATAGGGTAAGTAGCACTTCCCAGGGCAGGAGTACAGAAGCAGGACTGTGGTGATGAGTTCCTCAGTCAGTTTGGAGACAACACTGAGTTGGGTGGAAGTGTTAATCTGCTGGAGAGCTCTGCAGAGGGATCTGTAAAGCCTGGATCTGGTAGTGTGACAGTCAACGAGGCCAAGTGCCAGGTACTGTCTTTGGGTCACCACAACCTGCTGCAGTGCTCCAGGCTTAGGGAAAAGTGGCTGGAGAGCTGGAAAACAACCTGGGAGTGCTGGTTGACAGCAGCTGGTGTGTGCCCAGCTGGGCAAGAGGCCAAGGGCACCTGGCTGGTACCAGCCATGGTGTGGCAGTGGGACCAGGCAGTGCCCGTCACCTGTGCTGGGCACTGCTGAGGAAACACAAACCCTGGGGTCAATTTTGGGCCCTCAAGAAAGACCTTGAGGGGCTGGAGTGCATCCAGAGAAAAGAACGGAGCTGGGGAAGGGGCTGGAGCACCAGGAGCAGCTGAGGGAGCTGGGGAGGGGCTCACCCTGGAGAAAAGGAGGCTCAGGGAGGACCTTCTGACTTTGTACAACTCCCTGACAGAGGGTGCAGCCAGGAGGGGTAGGCTCTGCTCCCAGGGAACAAGGAACAGGACAAGAGGAAATGGCCTCAGGTTGTGCCAGGGGAGGTTTATACTGGATATTAGAGAAAATTTCTTCACAGGAAGGGGTCCAGCCCTGTCACAGGCTGGCCCATCCAACCTGGCCTTGAACACTTCCAGGGATGGAGTAGTCACAGCTGCTCTGGGCAATCTGTGCCAGATCTCACCACTCTCACAAGGAAAAATTTCTTCCCAATATCCCTGCATTGGTTTTGCATAGCCTGGTTTTTGGTAGCAGGGGGGCCACAGAGTTGGCTCCTGTGGGAAGCTGCTGGAAGCTTCCACCATATCCAGCAGAGTGAATCCCTGATGGCTCTGAAGATGGACATGCTGCTGGCCAAAACTGGGCCAATGAGAGAGGTTGGTAATGCCTCCAAGATGACATATTTAAGAATTAAATCAAAACAAAGTCACACAGTTTTCTCCTAGTCAGAGAAGAGGAGAAGGTGAGACTATGTGAGGGAAACAACATGATGACACCAAGGTCAGTGGAGAAGGAGCAGCAGCAGAAGAACTTGGGTGATGAACTGACCCAAAAACCCCCATGCCCTGTTTCTGTGCACTGTCAATGGGAAGGAGGGAGGGGCTGGGGGGGAAGAAGGGGTTTTAAGGGCTTATTTTACCTCTCATTATCCTCTGCTAATTCTGTCAGTAATAAATTCACTTTGCAACCTTAAGCTGAGCCTGTTTTGCCCTTGAAGTGTTTTCTCCCAGTCCTTATCTCAATTCATGAAACTCTATGTTAATTTTTTTTTCTCTCCTCTACCCAGCTGTGGCAGGGGAGGGTGAACCAGTGACTCTCCTGGGTGCCTGGCATCGGGCCAGTGTCAAACCATGACAATTCCATCTAGCCCTGCCCTCTGGCAGTGTGAAGCCATTCCCCCTTGTCCTGGCACTCCAGGCTCTTGTCCAAAGCTCGTCTCCAGCTTTGTTGGAACCCCTTTAGGCACTGGAAAGCTGCATTTTCCTGAGCTAGGGAAGGTTTGGAGAGCAGAAGGGACCATCTTGAAAAAAACCCAAATCTTGAGCTCTTCCCATGGGGCTGAGGGGCTTTGTCCTGCCTGTGCTGGGCAGTCAGAACAGCAGGGCTGTTTTCTGAGCTCCTGCTGTTGACTGGTGTCAACACCAAAACCTGGAGCAGAGGGACCATCAGCTGAGGGACAGTCAGAATTTAAAAAAAGTTATTTTACAAAATTAGAACTTGCCCTTAAACATGATGATTTTGAACATTGCTGTCTTCTGTTATGGCACCTCGAGGGTCTCGTGCTCCTCCAGCAGCTGGGTGGTGAGGATGGGCACTGTGCAAGCTGTGTGCCTGGCACAGCACACTCCTCTCTTTGCTCATCAGAGTCCCCTTCAACACAGAGCTCCAGCTGGATCTGTTCTCCCAGTGTGTCTCCATCCTCTTTCCTAGCTATGACCAATCTGATTGTAGTAAAAGAGACTGTAAAGGCAAATAGGATATTTTGGAGCCTGATTCCAAGTTTCTCCAAATGCTTCAACTTCCCTGAGGAGTTACTTGGGTGCTCTGAGGATATCTGTATTCTCTTTTGATAAAATGAAAATAAAGAGAGAATTCTTGCACACCAACAAGCTGTTAGCCTATTTGCTCTTCCTAATTGCACTGTGTTGTAGAAGCTGGATTTTTAGGCAAAGTAAATTATAAGCTGAGTTACAAATCCCTGATGTTTCCTTTTTCTTTGTAACAGCATCCTTCCCATTGGCAGTGGACAGAGCAGTCTTCAGGCAGAAGCAGCTTGCAAATGCAGTGATTTGTAAACTGAAGCTGGCATTTCTCCACTTGATGGGCTTCTCTCTAAATCACACTAGTTAACTCAACTGCAGACTAACAGGAGTGGGCCCCAGAGCTGGGAAAGCCTCTGTCAGGATTGCCTTTGTGAGACTTCTCTGCTGCTTGCTGGTTTTTTCACCGTGGAGTGTTTGGATTCAGGAATTAGTTGTCAAATGATTTGGATACTTAGAGGATGAAGAATGAGAACACTTCTGCTTCAGTCCCAGAAGAGTTTCACAGTGCCCATTGCTGCCACTGCCCTGTGCCTGTTCCTCACAGAAATCTGGGCTCTGGCAACAGGAAGATGTGTCTGTTACAGAAATCAGCATTGCTGCCACTCTCACTGCTCTGGGACAAAGCCTAATGCAACTTTCAGGTTTCCAAACCAATTTAGAAGTGCTTCTACTATTAATCCCCAGATTAATAATTTTTAAAAATAGAGTTGCATTTCTTAATGAAAACCATGTTACCAAGTTNAGAATTTAAAAAAAGTTATTTTACAAAATTAGAACTTGCCCTTAAACATGATGATTTTGAACATTGCTGTCTTCTGTTATGGCACCTCGAGGGTCTCGTGCTCCTCCAGCAGCTGGGTGGTGAGGATGGGCACTGTGCAAGCTGTGTGCCTGGCACAGCACACTCCTCTCTTTGCTCATCAGAGTCCCCTTCAACACAGAGCTCCAGCTGGATCTGTTCTCCCAGTGTGTCTCCATCCTCTTTCCTAGCTATGACCAATCTGATTGTACTAAAAGAGACTGTAAAGGCAAATAGGATATTTTGGAGCCTGATTCCAAGTTTCTCCAAATGCTTCAACTTCCCTGAGGAGTTACTTGGGTGCTCTGAGGATATCTGTATTCTCTTTTGATAAAATGAAAATAAAGAGAGAATTCTTGCACACCAACAAGCTGTTAGCCTATTTGCTCTTCCTAATTGCACTGTGTTGTAGAAGCTGGATTTTTAGGCAAAGTAAATTATAAGCTCAATTATAAATCCCTGATGTTTCCTTTTTCTTTGTAACAGCATCCTTCCCATTGGCAGTGGACAGAGCAGTCTTCAGGCAGAAGCAGCTTGCAAATGCAGTGATTTGTAAACTGAAGCTGGCATTTCTCCACTTGATGGGCTTCTCTCTAAATCACACTAGTTAACTCAACTGCAGACTAACAGGAGTGGGCCCCAGAGCTGGGAAAGCCTCTGTCAGGATTGCCTTTGTGAGACTTCTCTGCTGCTTGCTGGTTTTTTCACCGTGGAGTGTTTGGATTCAGGAATTAGTTGTCAAATGATTTGGATACTTAGAGGATGAAGAATGAGAACACTTCTGCTTCAGTCCCAGAAGAGTTTCACAGTGCCCATTGCTGCCACTGCCCTGTGCCTGTTCCTCACAGAAATCTGGGCTCTGGCAACAGGAAGATGTGTCTGTTACAGAAATCAGCATTGCTGCCACTCTCACTGCTCTGGGACAAAGCCTAATGCAACTTTCAGGTTTCCAAACCAATTTAGAAGTGCTTCTACTATTAATCCCCAGATTAATAATTTTTAAAAATAGAGTTGCATTTCTTAATGAAAACCATGTTACCAAGTTGTTGTTGGTGGCTCTTGGGAGCAAACCTCGTGTTTTATTTCAGGTTTCACCATCTGCACAAGAGACAGGAGGACGCTGGAAGTGAAGCTGTATTTGGTGGCTATGTAAGTTTATGACACCAAAGTGTATTTATCTGATGGGAATATGTGTTTACTTAACAACGAGCAGCTGCCAAATGGAGTGCTGTGGGTAATTGTACTACAGATTTTAGCACTAATAAGGAAATAAGAGAGTAGGAAGGAACTTAACCCTCGCTGTGATGTTATCTCAGTCTCTCCCTCACACACAATTCTATTCCCATATATTCACCAAAAATCCTCTGTGTGACAAACCACTACAGAAATGCAAAATTCTGGGAGTATTTTTGGAAAGTGCACTGGATTTTCCTTGGAAGGGAACACACTGTTCCACTGATTCTGCCAATTCACAGAACCTGAGAATAACTCAGCACTGTAAAACAGAATTGTTTTCTGTTCTGCAGGTACGAGGCAAAGGTGGTAGTAATTTTCTTCAGTTTTTTTTTTCTCTAGTCCCTCAGGTCATATAATAACACTCTTGTTCACACCAGTGTGAAACGAACTGCTCTGTGCTTCAGGTTATGCCATATTCCATAGAGTTCAAACACTCACAGACTGCTTTTGGACCTTAAAGATCAACCCATTCCACCCCTTTGCCATGGGCAGGGACACCTTCCAATAGATTTGTTTCAAGTCCCTGAACACTTCCAAGGATGGGGTAGTCACAGCTTCTCTGGGCAACATGTACCAGGGCCTCACCAGCCTCACAGGGAAAATTCCTTCCCAACATCCCATCTATCCCTGCCCTCTGGCACTGGAAAGCCGTTCCCCCTTGTCCTGGCATTCTAGGCACTTGTCCAAAGTCCCTCTCCAGCTTTTTTGGAGCCACTTTAGGCCCTGGAAGGGGCTCTGAGGTCTCTTTAGCTGCTGCCCATGCTGAGGGATCAGCCCAGGACAGTGCTGGCTTTCTCTATAAGCTTTCCACAGACAATTCCTTCTGCAGTTCCTGTAGCTGGGAGCTGACTCCAAGAGGTCTCAGAAACGTGAGAAATCTTGGATTAGAAAGGAAAGGAAAATGGAATTCCAGCAGCAACTCTTGAGCTTTGCTCTGACACTGGAGCAGTGGCAGCTCTCCCACAAGCCATGGCCTCTCCCTACCTGACCAGGTGCAATTCCCTGCTGCACTTGTGCCAAGTAGTTCTCTTGCAAATGATTTCCAGACAAAGTTTTCAAGTAAAAATGTCCTGGGACCACTCCCCAGCAGTGAATTAGATGTAGTTTTTGAAGCTGATGAAGCTGCTGAGCAAGTTGTTCTGTGCCAACTGGCCTCAGCACCTGGCAATGTAAATTAAATGTGTTCAGGAACTATGAATGTAGCCACAGACTCTTGTCTCTAATTTTATACAGAGCAAGACATTGTGGAGGCAATGCAGCTGACAGAGAGACAGTTTGATTACCAAAAAGAGAAACAGTGGTTTGATGCATGTTTTTTTAAGCTTAGGTTTTTTAAGTCCTAAGCAATTGATAGAAATCTTCTCTGCTGTATTTCAGGCCTGTTCAGGCTCACATCAAGTGCCTAATTCTGGTGAGGGTGTCCACGTTTCAGCAGGGGTAGAGTTAATTTTGCCTAGTTCTGCTGCCTGTCCTTGGCTAACAGTTCAAAGCATGAGCTTTCTCCCTTTGGTGGTAAACAGTTTTGTGGGAAGATTGCTCCCTTTTCCCCTAGCTTTAGGACAGGTCTGCAGTTCCGCTCCCTGTGCCAGGCATCTGTGAACAGGACATAAAGATTTACCTTCCTATCTCTGTCACTTGTTGTCCTTGCATTTCCACATCATCCCTTGGAAGTCTTGTATCGATATAAACTTCAGGTGCAGCAGACTACAGAGGGCTTCTTGGTGTGAGAACCTCTTCCAGAAGGGAAGTGAGTTAAAAACTTTGAGGTAGTTGAGGCATAAATGAGGGAGCTGAGCACTGATTGGGTCAAACTATTCTCATTTTCCTTCTTTAGTCTTGCAATTACTGTCCTTCCACACTCCTCCCTCCAGCAAACCCCATTTTTCTGGGATAAAGACAGTAAAAGGGCAAACGGGGCTGGTTTTCTGCCCTCGTCCCCTGTAATTAACACTGAAGAACTGGATGGGCCAGAAATCGAAAGACAATGGGGGGCAACGGCGTTGCCTGAGAGACAAATGGAGCAATTAAAAAACAAAAGATGTAGTTAGGTCGCAACATTCCATTGAAATGGTCCAGAAAAAAAAGGTGAAGGGGCTACCCTGGAGGTTTGGCTGGGTTTTTGCGGGTTTCTGGGTTTGTAAGGAGCCGTTTGCCCGTTTCCCTGCGGCCTGGAAGGAATGAGGAAACATTTGTCCTTAAAAACAAACTGTGCGTCTGCTGGTGGGTAAAACCAGCACTGAGAGATAAAAAGAAACAAGGGGAAGGATTGGTGAATGGAATGAGAGAGGTTTGTCTTTATAAACAAACTGTAGGTCTGCTGATAAATAAAACTGGATACTGAGAGATGAAAGAAACATTGAGAACTATAAATTCCGTAGGAATTCCACTGATTGATACAAGGAAAAGACAAAGGGGGGGGTTTACATTAGAAGGGGGTCTTAGGTATCAGGCGTTTCAGGAAGTCTGTACCTCTCAAGTACCTCAGGCAATGAGGAAAGAGAGAAGGAAATGCGGCCGGGAAATTAGGATAAAAAGGAGGCTGCGTTCTGCAGCAATTTGAGAGACCCCATGGAAAACGCCCACGACCTCTCCCTTTATCCGACTAAAGTTACAGAACTCCTCTGTCTCCTTTTCGGACATAAACCTCTGGTGTTTGTGGATTAATTTTCCTGACAGGCCTGACCGCTGGGAGCTCAAAACCAGCGCGTGCGGCGCCGAACCACCGGGACCGGCTCCCTCCGGACCCTCTGCCGGCAGCGCGTTGTTGTCTGCTCCGGTTTTCCTGCCCTGCAACTCCGCTTAATTCTTTCTTTGTTTCGCGGCCGTTTGGCGGCGGTGGCGGTGCGTGTCCCCTCAGCGCCGTCGCCCGGCAACCGCCTCGGCCGAGCCGCCATTACCGCACGGGGAGGCGGCCGAGCCGCGCCACAGCGCCCCCTGCCGCCGCGGAGGAGTCAGCCCCGCCCGCCGGGAGCCACCGCCGCCCCTGCTGGCTGTGCCCGGAACTGCACCAAAGGGGAAAGGCTTAAGGAGTGGAAAGAGAATTTGTTTTCTGTTTTTCTGGTTTTGTTTGGTGTTGTTTGTTATAGATACCTATTATAATATCGGCTTTTCGCAAATGTTAAAATTGATTTTATATGCGTGGTGTTAAAATAGCTTCGCTGTAAAGATATAATTTGTATTTCTGCTGTTAATTAAGCTTAGACATGGTAGTGAAATAGCTGATATAAGTATGCTCGTGTTAAAATGCTCCTTGGATGGGATGACATCCAATGAACATATGAAGAAGACACCTGGTACAGATATGCCAACTATCAGCACTCACCGTCTGAAGACAGTGTGGGCCAGGGACCAAACTGAAGACGATGATAAAAAAGGATTAAAACCACAACCAAGGAATCTGCATGCTCTAAAAAGGCAGATCTAAGGAGAAGCCATGCTAAACAGTTCTTGGAACATGTAAACTTGTTTGGGGAAAAAGTTTACTCTGCATAAGGGTCTATGAATATGCAACAGGTTGATGTAAGGGAAAATGTATTTAAGGGGTATCACACACAAAGGTGTGCTCTTGGCTGAGTGCCAAGATGCAGCCAGCTGTAACAACCTTTGCTCTATGGTCCTTGTATCCTATTGCCCTTTATTAAACGTTTAAAATTTTCGCAGGAGAGTGAATGGGTTTTTCACATTGTTCTTTGTTTGCCTAGTTATACATACACATACTAGTAAAGAAGTGTATATATATATCACTCTTCCCATATCTTTGCCTGAAAGCCCTTTGATTTTAGAGTTAAAGTAATTTGGAGGGAAGGGGGTCACATTTTCCATAGGGGGGGAGGTTCCTGCCTTCCTGGCTTTCAAACCAAGACACCTCCCCCGACACAGCTTCACTGCAGTCCCTCAGCTCCTTGATTCCCCTTCTCTGGTCGGGGTGGGCATTGCCAGATGGGAGGTGGGACAAACCTGGCAGATCCAGAGCTGGAGTGGCTTTTCCTTGTGGATTTTTAACTGCTTTGGGTTGTGACTGAGAACTGAGGCTGTCAGACATGCAACTCCCAGGGGTCCATTCCTGCCTGCAGAACGAGGGGCTCAGCAGCCATCCTGGGGAGCACTGGCCATCCCTAGCCCTGGGCAGTGCCACCCAACCTGGTTCTCCCTTCCTCCCTCCTGTCCAACCAACTGCTTTGTGAACTGGGTGCTGAACCTCCACCAGGAGGAAGAGGAGGGACAAACAGGGTGAGACTGGCTATGCAGGGACCCAGGAATGGGATGCAGGGTTGGGAGAAGGACAGTCTGGGGGAAACATTTTTTCCCTCTTGGAAACATAATTTTGAGGCTGGATGATTGCATCCTCTAGGCGAAGCTCTGAGTCATTCTGTGGGGAATTTAACTCACCCTCTGCAGGCCACAGAGCTGCTTGGTAAGGGCTTTATTGGGCAAAGTTGGCTCCAGCAGGAGGGGAAGCAAATCCCGTCCCATTCCCAGGGAAGAGGGCTTGCAGTGTCCTACTCTGGGCCTTCTTCACCTTCCAGCAGGAGTCTCCTGGTGCAGAGAGTTTGCAGCCTGGTTCTGTTGGCCCAGCAAAACCTCCCTGTGTCCAGACAGGGAGCAGGGGCCCAGCTGGATGTGCCAGCACCTCTGTGCTGTCAGGACTCTTGAGGCAGGGCATGAAGGAGGGCTCAAACTCGTAGGGTCCAGGCACCCCATCTCCTGGCCTCCCTCAGCCCCAGTGCCGGAGTTTAGCTCGGCTCTCCTTGGAGTGGCCCTCGGGCGTTGGCGCTGCCATGGAGAGGAGGTTCTCGGGCTCCAGGACAAACATGCCATACAGGTTCCAGAGCAGCATGGCCAGGAGCGGCAGGAAGGTCATGCTGAAGCCGAAGGCACGGAAGGAGCGGCCGATGGCGTAGGACATCCAGAAAATCAACCTGGAGAAGGCAGAGGGTGAGGGCTCAGCCAAGGTGATGCTATGGGGCTGGCACTCAGTGGTTCTGACCACTGAGGATTTCCCAGGCATGGCTGCTGTAGGAAGAGGAACCCTTCCTGGCTCTGGTGAGCTGGGTGAGGTGCTGCCAGAGTGGGAGTTTGCTCCAAGGGATGGTGTTGGCTGGCACTGACAGAGCCCAACAGCAGCCTGGGGTGAAGGAGCCACTTACCGGGAGATGGCGAAGAGCCCTGTGAGCAGTGGGATGAGCTTGAGGAGCTCCTGT
Source organism: Ploceus nigricollis (assembly GCA_013399945.1). Taxonomy (NCBI): domain Eukaryota; kingdom Metazoa; phylum Chordata; class Aves; order Passeriformes; family Ploceidae; genus Ploceus; species Ploceus nigricollis. The sequence goes on from VXBC01006599.1 coordinate 197,094, forward strand.
GGGAGGTAGGTGGCCAGCACGGCCATGTTGAAGAAGTAGAGGATGAAGAGGTGGACGGACTGGGAGACGTAAGTGCGGTGGATCTCCACCTCCCGGTGGAGCTCTCCAAAGGGCTCCAGGGCAGAGGAGCAGAGGCGGGAGATGCCACTGACGATCATTCCTGAGGGACAGAGAGAGGGGCTCAGTGCGTGCCCAGAGGAGCCACGGTGGGGTTTGGGGAGCACCAGGAGGAGAGAAAAACTCCACCTGCTGCTCCAGAGTGGGAGCAACTCAGCAAAGAGCTGAGCCCCAGCTCTGCTCCTGCAGCCCCAGGGCTAATGCAGCCCAGAGCAGGAGCAAAGCGCTCATACCCAAGCCCATGGCTCACCCAGCACGATGGGGAAGGTGGCAAAGGTGGCGCAGCGCAACGTGTAGACCAGGCGGGCGCTGACGGTGGGCAGCAGCGGGGCGTCGAAGGGCAAGAAGATGTAGGCCCCATAGATGAGGCAAGGGCAGAGGAGCAGGGCCCCTGCCACTGATGCCACAGCCTTGAGATTATCAGTGCCACAGTCCCTGGCACACGGGCACCCTGACCCCTCAGCCGGGGGCTTGGCCATGTGCCCCTCAAAGCCCAGTGGGTTCCGGCAGCGCGAGGGGCCGAGGGGGAGGAAGACCTGCTTGTGGTGGAGGCTGCTGGGTCTGTCACTGGGGGGGACACTGG
>VXBC01006600.1:0-52176 GCA_013399945.1 Ploceus nigricollis
TTCAGTTATTTTATAAAAAATAATTTTAAAAGAATTTTTGAAACTATTAAAAGATTAAAACCTTAACAGATAAAGTCAGTTAATTTTGCAATGTACCAAAATTAAAGCAAAAAAAAAATAGATTTAATCAATACATTCTGTTTTCCATCTCGCCCTCCCAAGATCAAGTCAACCACTCTGCTGAACAGAAATCTGGGCCTGGATCTTTACTATCAACTGCCCTAAATGTTGAAATCTTAGTGATTGTACAATAAAATACTGCAAAACTAGGGAAATTGTGCTTGTTATTTCCAGCCAAATACTGCCTTTGTATCTTTTACAGACAGCCTATACAATGCCCCCTGTCCTGTCACAAACCTACTAAACTTTACCAATAAATTACAGAAAGAAGTGGTAACACTCTTCAGGATGGCACAGAACTTTGCCAGATGTAATTCCTCATTGCACCTCAGTGAAAATTTGATTTTCCAAGATAAATCTAAAGCTTACTCCTTAATGGTTTTTGATGGGTTTTGGGTGTTTTTTTCTCTTATTTTCTTTAAAATGCAATTATGAAGTTGTCATTTGTAAATGAGATGAGCAATTGAAGGGCTCAGTCATTAAGTTTCACAAGAAAATCTATCAGGAATGACAGACTTTGGGTCAAATCCTTATTTTTTAATAGCATAGAAACAGTGCTATAAAACAGTGAGGTTTGAGCACCTCACAGTTGATGTAGAACTAACTTTGGTGAAATCTAGAAACAAAATTCACTGCATGTCATGTTGGTACATGAGAGGTCTGATCCAACCCCCAGGAGCTGAGCTTTTGGGGTGCCCATAAAGCCCAGACAGGATCTGCTTTGAGCCAGGCAAAAATGTGCAATTTCACAAAAACCAGCACGACTGAAGCTTCCTCTATTCATGGCTTTAAAACCAGGAAAAGCTTATAAATACAGAAAAGAGTCCACTTTATAATTTTTTTTTCTGACAGGGAATGTAACCTAACAAAGCAAACACAAACAGCACCAGCCAGGGGATTAGAGACTCCCAAGCTTGCCTGCTGACCTGTTCACCATTCATGCTTGCCAAGCCCACTCAAAAAAGCCCCCATAAAATGACCAGAAAAGTTTAAATTTGTATTTTGGGGACAACTCCTAGGCTTTTTTCCAGGTCAGACAGCATCTGCAATCCCTGCTGAGGAGCAGAGAGCAGCTGTTCCCACAGGTGGTTTAGTTGTGCTTAAAGATGGGAGGAAAAAAATAACAAAGTCCGTGGTTCAATAGCATATCCAAAATGTGGGGAAAAAATACAACTAAAACCTGTGCACTCCTGAGAACCCTGTGGAAAGGATTATTCCCTTTGATACAGAACTGCCATGCAACCCAAGGCTCCTCAAACCACACAGGGAGGTTGGTTGGTGGAAGAGCAGCCACAAGCAGGTTTACGATGGATCTGCTGAGGCAGCACAGGGACAAATCCAAAGGAATTGCTTTTTTTGGGAGATATTTAGGTGGGAGGAGCAGCCACGGCCTGCATCTGGTGCTGTGGGTTTGTAGGGCTGCCACATGCAGAACTCCCACAATTAACTCCTGCCAACCTCTCGTCCTTCCAGATCCAGCAGCACTCCTGGCCTGGCCCCAACCAAGTCAGAGCTCCCTGACACTACAAATCGACTTGTGAAGCTCCCTGCCAACCTTCCCCTTCTGGGATAGGGCCAGCAGATGGGTGCAGGGTGGAGGATTTCTGAGGGGCACTTGCAGAGAAGCCAGAAGGAAAACTAAGAATTAAACTGTCACCTTAACAAGTGCTTAAATTGGCAATTTTGCAAGGCAACGTCCCCCCTCACTTCCTCTCTCATTTCCCCAAGGCTTGGGGTACCCAGTGTTTCTCTTCTCTAGAACATGAGCAGCACCCAGCACGGAGCTCCTTCACTCCCTAAACTTCCTGATGATCCCAGGTCTGCCTTGTCTGGAAAACACAAAACTCTCTTCCCATCAATGACAGAGGAGCTGTTCAGCATCTCTGCCCAAAGCAAGCCCTGCCAGCAATAGTGTCCACGACCTGCAGTGCACAATGTAGTGAAACATCTTCTCCAAAGCAGCCACTTACCCTGCACTTCACAGTTTTGGGGGGACCTTTGTTAAATCATGACTAAGAACTGAATCAAACTGACAGGATTTTACCACATTCAGTTATTAATGAGCTGGTTCAGAATGGTTTATTCAGTCTCTTGCAAAATCTGGGTTCCAGAAGTCAGGACATAAGGAATCCTCCTGCCATGGACAAGCTTCATTAGTGTCTAGACCCAGAGATTAAAGGAAGGAAATTGCAGGGAGCACTGAATCCCAGGAAACTCACTCTGATAGGCCAAATCCACAGCAGAAAGCCCAGTTACTTGTAAATAAAAATCAACTTTAACACTGCTATTGAAATCACACCAGCACACTGTGCTCCAACAGGTATTTCTGTCAGCAGAGTGGTTTGTTCTGAGATGAGGAAGCTTGTTTGGAATAATTGTAAACAAAATCTGATGTATTAACACAGTTTTCTACAGTTTCATTTCAGGTCATTTAAGTACCCTCAGTCCACGTGCACTGATGTCAAGGTTGAGTTTTGGCCAAGGCTTTGCACAGAACTGACATCAAACAGTCACAAGTTGAACATACTCAGGTTTGGGGTTGTTTTTTGGTGTTTTGGTTCGGGTTTTTCCCCCTCACATTTTAAAGTTTATAATTTTCAGAGCAGGGAATAGAGTATTTTAATTCTTACAGTCGCACATCACCTTACCTAAAAAACACATTAAAAAAATAATCCAATACATATTTTTTGCCTCAGACTCAAAATATATTTCAAGCACCTTCATGTCATTTGCAGAGAAAACCTGACATTTTCTGGCCAACAGGTAAAGTACAGAAACATTTTTCATTTGGAAAACAACAGTATAGAAACTCAAGTGAAGGGGCAGGTCACAGAGGGAGCTGCTGCTGTGGAGTGACCCTGACCAGAAGCAGATGTGCCAGATGTGCCACTTGCCACGTCTGGTGCCCTCTCAATACACTGGGATGCTTCTGGAAGACAGAGGGAAGGCTGAGCAGCCACCCAGGATCACAGTATGGCACTGCCCAGTAAGGAACAGACCAGGACAAATCTGGTCCCTCTGGGAGCATTTTGGCTGCTTAGTGGGAGGTTCACTTCAATTAATTCTTCCATGAAGGAATACAGGAGGTAGCTTTGAACTGCACCTGCTTTGTAACTAAAGATTCCCACAAACCCACTTTTGTAGTGATTTGGCCAAGCAATTACATTCAAATTAACACTTCAAAGAAACACTGACAAAGCAATTGAAACACTAAATGGGATTAAACAGATTCTGTGCCACACCAAGCACACACAGCACCCCCTTCCCATACAATTTGGAGTAAACCCTCTCAGAAATGCATCTTTCCAGTCATTAACCCTCAGAAACAGAAGGCAGAACTTGCTGGTTTGCATCCTAACGTCACACAATGGGGCTGGAGCTGGGGTCTGTCCCATCCCTGAGGGTTCTGGAAGCAAAAGGCAATTGCTGATGGATGGATGGGAGATCCATGGATGGGAGATCCATGGGCAGCCAGAGGTGACACCATTCCTTAGCCCAGAGCACTGAAACATGCTCTGCACTGCCCAATCCCACACCATGCAGGGACAGACAGCAAGACATCATAACTGGATCCCAAATCCCTGTCCTTCCACTAATTCTGCCACATCCACTGATTCTGCTTCTACAACAAAATAATCAGACAAGCAAGGAAAACCTGTGAGAGCTACATCTGGTAATCCAAATATTACATTAATGCCATCAGTCATCAAACTGATACCAAAACTGGCATTTGAACCTTGCACAGACAATGAGCACAGTGAGAGCTGAAAAACTGCATCTCTGTGGTTGGAAATGTGCACAGAGGAGAGATGGAAGAAATGTTTTATAAATTCAGACAAACTCCTAAGTATTTCCACTGTGATACAGCAATTGTGCCCTTCCTGGATTGATACCATAATGCACACAAAGTAGAACAGCATTTAACACCAAAGCTCCTATCTCAACACTGGAAAACATAGCAGTATTCTGGAAAATAGAACAAGGAATGGTATTCCCAGCATTTCAGTACTTGCTCTACAGAGCACTATTTACAGTATTTTCAAACAGCTACAGCAGATGCAAAAAAAAATCTTACAGTAAAAAGGGAGTTTAAAAAAACCCAACAATCAGTGCAATTACCTTCTACTTGAAGTTTTCCTTAAGAAAGATGGCATGTGTGCATCAAGAAGCATGTGACCAAATGGAATATAAAAGTAAAAAACAAAGGACTGCCCTGCATTAGGAATGGGGAAAGCCACACAGAGAGATACTATGGCAGGAGAAGAGTATTAAAAATATAGGAAAACAAGTGAGTTTAATTACACTGGTCTCAAGTGTGAAAAATACTGAGAACTCTTCTTACATTCCTTTAGTTAATGAGTAAAAGATATATATTAAAAAAAAAAAGTCCCTTATGGGTTATTTATGCCACCAGAGATGCTTATTTGACTGAGTCTGCTATTTAATCAAAAGCCTTTGGGCACATACACTAACAACTTTAGTCAGAAAGAAAAACTTAGAAACTTCAATCTTTTCAGAAAAAAATCCCTAAACTCCTCATACCTACCCTCCAGAAGTTTTAATTTGATAATCCTTGTGAAAAAACCTCTCGTCTTATGTTACAAAAATGATCCAACAAGAACAAGACTCTGTTACAACAGACAAAGGCTGCAGGAGTTATTGAGAGAGGCAGAATTAAAGCCAAACCTTCACAACTTTTTTGTTTTTACAATCAGGGAACACTGCCTGGGGGCCTGGATGGAGATCAAAGGTATTTGTTACCTGACAGTTCAAGAAACAAGGGAATTCTTGCGCCAAAGCCTCTGGAACATGGAAGATCATTGATTGTAATTCACAAAGTCAAATATTCTAAAGCAAGCCAAGCCAAAATAAGGAGCTCTAATAAAACAAGTGACCTCACTCTGTACATCAGTGCATACACACACACATGTGTTAAATTGCATAGGGCTGTCTTAAATGCCACATAAAGGCAGAGAAAAATCCACCTCCTTCCAGCATTTCCCAACAGGACATTTGCTCCTAAGGATCAGCTCAGTTGTTTCCTGGGGGCTGGAACAGATCGAGTGGACTCGTTATTCTGCTCAGCCACTGCAGCAGAAATCTCCACTACCAAGCAAACCTCATCATTGCATTAGATTTTGCATATCAGGGAAAAAAAGACAAACTTTTAACTATTTTGTGTCTTCTGATAGTACTTGTCACCTCCCAAGAGAAACATTTCACACTTGCTGATGCTGTTTTGGGGGGGGTTGTGCAGTGGGACTCCTTTGCACAGGCTGGAAAATGCTCCAAGTGCCCGAGGGTGGCAAAAATTTGGTTATTGCTGACCTGACCTGCACAGTGACCCAGACTCAGAGCTGTGACCTCAGCTGCCACTTCTCCACCAGCAACCTGGGGGAGACTGAGACTGGAGCTTTGTGCTGACCTGAGATGTTGCTGTTCTACACCAGACATGTGGGAGGTACAGAATAAAAAATAATTATAGGATTTTATGTGTTTGTGGCACATTTTTTTTGACAGGAGACATTCTTGAATATGTAATTTATGTTTAAAATATTCCCAGAAAGAGAAGTGCTGGACTGCCAGCATGCTATACTTTACGAAGTATATACTAATCAGTATTTATTTTTAAATGCTTTAGATTATTCACAAATTCACCACTGGTGGGAGGGAAAAGGAGGGAAACACAAGTGAGACATGAGGGTTAGAAATTAATTTGCCCATCACCAAATAAATACAGACCTACTTTACAACTTTGCCAGTTGTGGAGTCTTTCTGCGAATCACAAGGCATAAAGAATTAGCAGTATTAGAGGCTTAGAAAGATCTGTAAAAGGTAAAAATGTCCTGAAATGCACATAAACATCCTAAGTTCTTCATACTTAGGGAAGGAAAGCGCATTTGGAATTTCTGCTCATTCCAAGAGGATGCACAAACAACAGCTATTCTCAGATTAAGGGCCTGCCTAAAACTCCTTTTCTCACAAAAGAAACATCTTAAATAGGATGCAGTGCAGTCCCAGGCTGCTTCAGAAATGAGATCTGAGGTCAAGACAGATCCTGCCCTCCTCACCCCATCTGACCACCTGTACAATTCCTTTGTCCCAGATCTGCATGGAAAGAGGGGGATGAATTTCACATCCAAGAGGTCTCTGCATAACAGACAGCAAATAAGTTAAATGATGTCTTAAAATGGATGATCTTTATCCTATTTGATAAGAAGGATTCATATAAAAATAATTCTTATATAAAACTCTGCCAAATGAATATCTTCACTGAAATAGGAAAGCTCTGAAGGAAACACAGAGAAGTGCAACACACCCACCACGGGGAGGATCTGCAGCTTAGGGGTACTTGAGGGGAGGTAGGTACAACCTCGCTGGCACACAGCAAGACAGACAATGCTACCTAGGATTTGCTTCAAATGTACAGAAATCTGAATTTATAGAACTATGACCAAGAAGACACTCTGAGCCAGCAGCCTAATCACCCAATTAGAATAGTACAAATATGATTATTCCATTAACAGGTTTTACATTTCACCTACAAAACACCGACAACCGCCACACTGCTACAAGGTGAAGATCTGAACTGGAATTATGTACCTAAAAGTCTTTATGCAGCAAAGGTTGGGCATTTTCTAGCTTATCCAACACCACCTGGTTGCAGCTGACCTGCTCTGTGGCCCAGAGTTCTGCATGGGTTAAAGCTACTTGCCCATCCCAGTGGCCAGAGGTAAAAGTGTCCAAACAGAGACTGAGCAGCTGCTCGGAGAAAAGGGAAAAGACAAAGCAAAATCCATCAGTGGAGGAGAATGAAGGTTTTCCAACCTGCCTCTCAGCATCTTATTTCAGTTATCCCATGGAAAACAAACAAGATCAAGTCAGCATAAACAACTTTCCTGGGCTTTTTCCATTTTCTCCAAAACCTGCTCGTGGCATTGTCATTAGTGCAATGGTTTACATGTGTGTTATGGTTTTTATGAATCCAGTGTGCAAACTAACAGAAGCATCTGTCTCATAATTATCAGTTTTAATTAATGCTTCTCCTAAGAGAATGGCAAAACTCTCACGTTTCCTATGGATCTTATGCATCATGAAGAGAGTTTCACCTCCCTCCCTAAGTAAACTTCAGTTTCCTAATTTTTATCTTTACTGCATAGATTCTCTGACTTAGGCCTAACTTCCAGCGAGCCACTCTCCTCTAGCAGAGCTCCTGCTTCACCACTACTCAACATATAAATAAAATACAATTGTTTTGTGCTTGAATGAATGTAGGATGTTGGTCTTGTGTGCGTCTGAACCACAGAGGTAAAACCTGCTGTGTTGTGTGCACATTGAAAAAGCCTTTCTGCAAATCCCAAGCTACAACAGACACTGGCTGCATCTCTCTCCTCTCACCACATCGATTGCATATTTTTTTTTTGCATTTGAAGAGTAATGTCCCCACAAAAAGGATTTTACTTTCTAAGTTCAAAGCATTCTTGATATGTTAACAGAAGTATAATGAGCACTCCTCAGTAAATAAAAATAAATAATAGCATCTAGTCTATCACATTAATACTGTGAAACATATATAAAATTTACATTAATTCAAACAACAGTGAAAAAGGATTGTACTGTATTTATCACCACAGACCCGTATTCTTTAGAGACTTTGGAAAGTAAGTGTCACAGTCCTGTATGACAAATCCTAAAGTTAGCTGTCAGTATGATTTTAAAAAAATCTTTACAAATTTTTTTAAATGGCACATTTTCTTCTGCCAATCTAACTGGAGCTATTAAAAGCTTAGGTACAGGTTTACTCTTCTTCTTTTTTTTTTTTAAATTTATCTTTAGTCTATGAAAAACATTCTAAAATGCAGCACAATAAAAAACATTCAAGAACAAGCTTCAGAAAATACATTTGTCCTTAGACACACAGAGAATAATCTGAGAACAATCTTTGTAAGACAGTTAGAAACCAGAATTTTGTCACGCTCTTATTTTGGAAATAAAAATTTTGTAAATGCATCTAGAATAATCAAAGCTTCATAAATACTCAAAAAATGCTTTGCTTTCCTTTGTACTAAAAGCTGATTCACAGCGTTTTAGCTCATCAAACCTTAGTATGAATTAGATCCTTCCAAATTATCAAAAGCAACTCAATGAACAGCAAATTGAATGAGGAGTTTTGTGGGTTGGGTTGTTGGTTTGGTTTTTTTGTTTTTCTTCCCTAAGCCCTGAGATTGCAGCTCTTGATTTAATTATAAAATCTGGGTCTGTTTTATATCAAGCAGCTCAGAGATTTTTGGCAAACTACATTTCCGACAACAGTGGGGTTTGGTACAAGAATGCAGTTTGTGATCAAGTCTGAAATTCTGGACGGAAGGCTTCCTTGCAAATGGGAATGAAAGGAATAAAGATGCATCACTCATTGCTGGCTGTCCCTGGGGTGGGGCATCTGTTGGTCTAAGTGCAGCTGGTCTGGTGTGAATCCAACTCTGCCTTGTCCGGAGCCGCTGAACATTAAAACATGTCAAGCAAAGTACATCGTGCGTAGCGTGTCCTGGTGCACCTGGACTGCCTTAGCAAGTGCTTGGTGATCTCTGCCATTGCTCTGGCCAGAAGTGTGGCTTCCTTCAGCACTGAAAGAGAAGGGATGGGGGAAAAACAAAAAACAACAGGTTGGGGGGGAAGAGAAACCCTATTTAATCTGCCTCTCCTTGCACATGTTTCTGTATCATTAGTTTCTTCTGAACAGAATGGTCAAACATTCATTACCCTCAAAGCACCACTGAGGCTCTGAAACAGAAAACAGCACCTACAGGAATATCTTCTGCTTTGTTTCAGCAGCGTAATTCAGTGACGAGAGCAAATCCACCCTCAAACTGCTGAGGACACCACTGATCCCAGAATTAACAAACCCACTGCCTTCCAATTGTGCAAAAATGCAAAACTCAGGACTCACCTATCGTGTTCTTTGTCCACCAGATGGTACCTGGCTCTGAAGGCCACCAGGTGCGCGTAGTATGCGGGCGCAGGGATGGAGACGGAGCGCGTGCAGCGCACGTACGTATGGCACAGCTGGTACGTGAGGATCTGCAGCTCGTCCGACGAGAAGCGATTGTCATCCCAGAGCACGTGGTAGTGAGAAGGTCTGCTTGTTCCCTGGAGCCAGACCACACAGCTCATCAGCACTCCCAAACATCTCCTGAATTTCCACCTCTGCTGGGAACTGCAGCGAAACGGCCGCTTCCTCAAGAGCCACAGGCAGCAGTTCTACACATTTCAGCTAGTTTTTCCTTTAAAAGGCAAACAACCTCCTTCCTTGCTGCCTATCAAACTAATCCCTTCCCCTTTTTTGATAGGACTGTGCTTCTCAAAATTTCACTTCTGAAATGAAATGATCATACTGAAATGCACTTTCATCTTGAAAACCACAGATCTGACAAAAAGTCGTCAGATAAAGAAGCTTTATACAAACATTAACAGTTAAAGTTACCATGCCACACAAAATGTCTTACCTGAATCCCAGCATGACTACAAAGGTAGAAGTCAAACTCTGAGGGGTGGGTGATTTTTGTGTCCACTGTGGTACCAGCTGGAATGTTTCCACTTTTTCCAACCTGTGTAAATAGGAAATGCAAAGATACTGAGGCACAACACAAAGGGTTTTTTTTCTTTTCAGCTGTAAAACCAGGAAAATAAACACAAGAAAAAGATCTATAAAAAGCAGAAAGTGAAGAAAGAATGTGCAAAACTGAAATTTTGTTCCAACTGAAAATCTGGAGTGTCTCTACTATGGAGAAAGAAAAAAAGAAACAAGCTGCAAAATCTTCTTAGAAATTACCTAAAAAGATTTGGTTTTCTGAATAATGTAAAAGAAGTTCCTGCAACTGAGTTGTCAAATTCTTTTCACCTTCCCACTCCAAGACAGGAGTAACTTTTCCTGTTTATACCTGCAAGGGGACAATCCTTCCTCGTCAGACAGGTCACCTCTTCCCTCAAAATCTCTCCAAAGCAGAATGTCAAAATACTCCTTACTTTCACACAATTTAACATCTGTAATCACAGCATTTATTAATAAAACAACCACCTTCATGTCAGCTTTGGGAGTTACTAACACCCACAGAGAAGCCTGACAGAAGGAAAAAGAACATGGAAAGCCCAGACTGTGAGCAGAGCTTTGCCATGAGGAACTCTCCATTCTCAGCAGCTGTTCCATGAGGAACAGCTCCAATCCTGCTCTTGGGGAGTCTCCTCTTCTCACAGAAAGTACCAAAAATCAACCTGGGGAGTCTCATCTCCACCCAGAAAGTACCACAAATAAACAGGAATTGGTGAGTTGGGGGTCCCAAGCAGAACGTACCCGTTCGTTTTTATCCGTGCAGAAGAGTCTCGTGTGGTGCCTTTTCTGCACCACTATAAATGTGATGCCAGGCTGATAATCCTTCTCCAGTTTAATGCAAGCCTCCCTGATAGCCAGCAGCTCGTGATGGAGAACCTGAGCCACACACAGAAAGAGGTGTGATCAATATGAACCATTGCCATCATACAAATTCCTCTTATTTATCTACAGATGTCTTTTATTTATCATGTTCCTTCTTGCACTGTCACTCAGAGTAATGAGATGTCAAAGCTTTCAGGACCAAACCTTAATTTCTTCCCCTGATGAGGGCAAATTACATCAGCAGTTTCCTGAGCCAGGAGAGAGCTGCTTCCATATTTGTTCAGCTCCAAGCATGAGGCTCAGACTAATAACCTGCATGTCAAAATCTCTTTAACTACCAAATACAAATGAACATTTAATTAGGCTGCTGAATACAACGGACTAATTATTTTTCAGACTAGAACAAGGAATAAAGTCCAGAAGTGCTCAGCTGCTCCTTTCCAGCTTTGTGCAGTCCTATGCATGACTACAGACATCAATAATAAGGAAAGTGGAACAAACCAAAAAGCAATGATTTGGAATGTGGGTTAATTGTACATTAAAAAGCAAAACACCAGTGACAACTGAAAAGAGGCTATATCAAAAGTTCATACAAAGATTATTTTATCAATTCAAGTTTAGCAAGTGACCTTTTCTCTTTTCCCCCTGGATTTTGAGAAGCTGACTCAATTTTGTATCTTTTATTTACATACATAAATGCTGGGAAGAAAAGTGTACATAAATGTCTTTAAAATATATAGAAAAATATTTCATAAAATATGGTACTAGCAAGCAAACAAAATAAATATAACAAAGGATCTGATGAGTTTTATCAGAATAAAAATGACTGTGAAAATCCAAAATTTATTAATCCTCTTTAAAAAAAAACATATAATTTTCCTTTACTGCCCAAGTTCTATGGGATACAGTCTAATATATCCTAAATAGGAAACAGATGTGGAACATAACTTGAGTGTTAAAACTTACACTTTTCACTTATAATTCTGTAGGGGGAAATATTTTAAAGGGGAAAAGTATTTTCAAAAGCACATGAAAAGTATGCAAACACTTCTCCTGCCTGCTAGGTTAGAATCCAACAAACTTGTTGAGGGAAGATTTGTTGAGGTTATACTTCTTGTAACTCCGACCACGTAAAAGTGGAATTTTAAAATTCCAGTACTACCACGAAACTACACTATCAGAATTTCAAGAAGACAAATATCACCTGTTGGAACTGCCCCTCAGAAACACCATCCCTGTAGAAGATGATGCGAGTTGGTTTGAATCTCGTTGATTTGTAGAACTGGATAAGCAACTCCCTGACCATGGCAGCCAAATCCTGGATGATTTCCTGGCGGTGCTGCTGCACCCGCACAGTGGCACAGTAACGGTTGGGATGAGCATCCATGCTTCCTACAACCTGGGGAAAAATGCTTGGCATCAAACCAGAGAGCACTAAAATAAAGGTTATTGCATGAGATAACTGCACTGTCTTGCACACTGTGTGCTTGGCCTGGCAAAGATGTATTTGAAATTAAAATGTGCTTGGAAACAGCTCTGGGTTTAGTTCACCTGTGGCAGCACACCCTGCTGAAAGAGAGAACTTGTTTTAAATCTAAAAGACTCATTTCCTGTTTGCACCTACAGGCACTCAAAAACTCAAATACGGTTTGGAACACTGATAGCATGAAGCCATTAAGAAGGTTCAGACTGCAGCACAGGAGTTTGAACTCTGGGACACCAAGCCCGTTTTTTGGATCCATCAAACTGAAATGGTGATGGACCACAGAAATATCCACACCCTTTATCAAGGGAAGGGATTCTTCTGTTAAGGAAATGTTAGCATCTATATCCTGTAAAAGTGGCATGGGACTTAAAAATAAAAAAAAACACCTAAAGAAGTGAGCACATCTCCACCTGGTTTTCCCTGGACACACAGGTATAACTTTTTAAAACAGATACATAACATCACCAAAGAACTTCATTATTAAACAATCCTGAGCAACCACTACAGGTGTTTGACATAACACAAGACCATTCCCTGTATTTAAGAAGTACAGTAAGAGATTACTGCACATTTTGTGTTTTCTGGAAGCTTGAGTCCCCAGATACCACAGCTGAGCCAGCCTAGGTCCCTATCAGCAACAAAGAAATTCTGAACATTTCTAAGTGCTGAAGAAGCAGATTGAAACAGGCACCAGCTCATTATCAGGCTGCTAATAAATATCAGCTCCCAGAAAAGCTCCTCTGTGTATCAGCAACTCAGGCATTTTACAAGCTAACACACACATTTAAGTAATTAGCATCAGAGCAAGCTCTCTGAAGTTTCAATAAATTCCTGCAGAAAAATAATTTATAATGCTATAATTAGGCAATCAGAAGCAATGAACCACAAAAGGATTGAAAGCAATAAAATGCATTAGAGCTGAGCAGCAGGAGGGAGCTGGGGGGAAAGACCAGGACACAATTTACTCACTGCAGCAATGGAAGGCTTTTTCCCATCCCCAGCTGGTGGGTGAGTTACATCTGCACCAAGGAATATGACAGGCTGTTGGAATACTGGGGGTCTGGCAAACAGAAGGGAAATTTGTAAAAGCAGCAAGATTTATGCTTAATAAAGTACATTAAAACTCAAATAAACAGCACTCTCTACTCCTCCAGTGAATTCATCAACAACTGGCATTTGATCAGAGTTGGTCACTTGTCTTGTGGCAGTAATTAAAAAACCTGATTAAGGTTCTCATGCTAAATACTTAGGCAGATTTTTAAAGCACAGCTAATTGTTGCTTTTAATTAAAAATAAGTTTTAAAATATATCTAGTTTTTTCTAACTTGAAGAACTGCAGTTTTTATCAACTGGACCAAGGAAAGGAGTAGAAGTTGATCCCGTAGTAACAAATGGCATCTGAGAAAATTAAAGGACTGTGCACATATGCAGATGCTGTGAAAAAAATATTTTTCCTAATAAAAAACAGTCTCAGTAAGGAAGTCCAAAAATAGTAGGTATCAAAGTTATTATTTGCAAAGCAGATTTTTTTTAAAACCAAGCTTGAAAGTTTTAAACAAATCTTTAGGTTAAGATGTTAAACCACTGCCCCAAGAGAGGAACACCAAAGCACTATGACACAAGTTTCGAATTTCAACTCTATTCCTTAATAAAACAATTTCAAACAGGAAATCTTGGGCCACCATAATTTCTTTGTGGATGTGTGGAGGAATGATTTAAAGGTTATGGAGATAAATTAACCTGTTTGCAGACCTTCTTTAAAAGAAATGGGTAGGCAATGCTGGGGATTAGGCTTTTTTGGTTTTTTCTTGTTTTTTTTTCCTCTCAGGGAATTTTCTTTCCATTTGTTGCCTAAGAGATGATGAATGGACTATACTTAAGAGAAAAAAAAACATAGCTGGGTGTCTTGGAATTCTGTTAATTTGTTGTTGTTGTTTGGGTTTTGTTATTGCAGCTATTGTTGCTTTTTTGTCTACATATATGGGTATATATATATATATTCTAGTAAAAAACTGTTATTTCTTTACCCACATCTTTGCCTGAAAGCCCCCAAAGTTACAATAATTTGGAGGGAGGGAGTAATCTTTTCCATTCTAGGAGAATTCCCACCTTCCTTGGCAGACACTTGTCCTCCTAACCCAGCAGAGTTTTTGGTGCCCAATGTTGAGCTCCAGGGCATTGAGAGCAAATGATGAAAAAGGAATAATAGTTTCTGGGTAACCTAATTTTGTGTGCTGAACACAGACACCTCCTTAGGCACCACGTGGTCTAACTAATCTGGTTTGGTTGGCACATGGTTGTGGCTACATTTTTCCATTTGCAGCTCCTTATCTAAACATGGATCCTATGACTAAGGCTACTGTGGCTGTTATCCAGTTTGCACAATGGGTCAATAAGGTGAGCAATTCTTGGATTTTAAACTTCCTCTGGAATGTGGACACATGGCTGTACAACTATCACAGGCTAAGTTCATGTCTGTGGGGTTTCATTAACAATGGTGCCAGTTGTGAGGAAGCAATAGAGGGGGGAGTTTTCCCCAATCCTTCATCCATTTCTTTGGATGCACCCCAGCACCATTCAAAGGGTTCAAATTTTTTCTAGATGCTGATATCATACAATGGCTGGTGTTGCTGATAGGCCTAATCTATTTAGCATTTAGAGATAAGGTGGGACTGTCTTGGGTAACCACCCTGACATCTACCCCAGAGACTAGGGATGCTGCCCAGGAGCAGGGGGCACGGCCCCACAGCCTGACCCTGCCCCACTGCCCATCTCAGGAATGAAGCACCCAGATTGGATGGGAGTATGGGAGGACACAGGCTGGGTGCTGAGGGAATACTGTTCCCCAGCTGGTAGGAAGCCCTCTCTCTGCCTGCCTCAAAGAGGGAAAGTCTGATGGTGCAGCCATGGAACCCACAGACATTACACCTGTCCAGGCTCCAGCTGAACTATCCTTGACCTAAGACACAGGTATTGATTGGATGTTTGTAAAGGAACCAGGGCCCCTTCTTCTCTGGGAGCAGCTTTTAATGAGTGTAAGAGAGGATTGTTCACAGAGACAGAATGCAGGATCACCACCACAGAATGCCCTGGCAGACCACTGAGGAAGGGATCCAACAGCTGAGAGAAGTGGCAGTACTAGAGGTACTTTTTGTGAGGGATGGACAGCACAGTAACAACCCTGACAAGGTCTTTGCACAGAGCAAATGTTGTGAGCCTGGCACATCCAGGGCCACCCCAGTACTCCACCTTCATGGCAACACTGAACGTGGAGGACACCTGAGAGACAGTGGGTTCCACAGCCAGCAAACTCAGGAATTTTGAGAGCACAGTCCGTGGCCCGATGCAGGCTCACGTCTCCGCTGTGGTTAAGAGTCTCAAAGAGAAAAATGTTAACCAAAAGAAAAGACACTACTGTTCCACGTGGTCTCTATTTGTTTTTGAAAACTCAGGGCAAATAGAGTATTAGAGATTTTTCATTCTAGTGACAGTTGTGTACTTCAGTGGTCAGATATCATTAAAACAGTATTTTTATTATAAATTTCAACAGAAACAAGTATTCCTCTCCTCTTTTCATAGACTAACTTTTGCAGGACTATTTATTAGAAGCCAAAGAGAGTCTGTCTGAAGAGTCACTTAAACTACAGTGCTATGGCTGCAGATAAAAGCTCCCAGTTATCTCAGCATGACGCACGCTCTCTTTGCAATACAAAAACCTCTTCCCCTTTGAAAGATGAACTTACCTTCCCTGTGGCAGTAGAATGTTATTTACACCTCCTAATTTGACATTTATTTTTAAGCAAAGGTTGGACAGAGTTTGTGGTGTTGTTCTTTGGACGTTTTTCATCTGCACACACTGAGTGGCCATTCCCAGCACCGTGTCGCCAACGCGCTTCACCTCCGCTACAGAATGAGAAAAAAACAAACAAAAAAAAGATTTGCAAATTGCAAATCAAACCATGGAGGAGACTTGAATTTGGTGCCAATTAACTACACCTGGAGTTTCAGCAAAGTGGTGCTCAAGCTTAAAGGAACACAATGAAACCTACCCCCCCAAACCCACCCAGCCTCCAGAACATCCCTCCAATTCTGCTCTGCTCCACCTAACCGGGTCCTAAAGGCAGTAACTAAAGGCACTGTTGGCTTATATTAACTAAGAATTTGTTAATTAATTCTTATTTTAGAATTGTAACATTATATCATCAGCTTTGGCTAATGATGTGGGCAATGTGGATAATATTAGGATATTGAGCACTCATTGCATTATTAAACACTGGAATAGTAACATAAACCTAGCAATAAAGTGCTCAGAAATATTCAGCCAAGCAGTTTATCAGTTCTTCATTGCAAGTTTATCACTTGCATAGAAAAGTGGCCAGCTTAGCAGACAATGGTCCATAAAAACTCCAAGAAACTCATTAAGTACTGTACAATTCCAATAGTTAAATCAAATCCTATTGTTAACAACAAAATTGAGACTTCAAGGCTTTCAAAGACCCACATACTCTTTCTTACATTCAGGGAAGAAATTGAGGCTCCAAGACTGGCTCAGAGAAGGAAGATGAACCCCCCTCTTTGGCAACAGGAGAGGGAAAGAGCAGGGTGGGAAGAAGAGAAAAGACAAGACTGTGGGTATAGGAAGTGCAGGGTATGGAAGAACGTAGGGAGAAAATAAGGAGAGATGATTAGAGGGGGCAGAAATAACTGTAATTAAAGATAATGACAAAGAAAGAAGATCAGAGTGGTACCACATCCTCTCAGTGGTTAAGCAGAGGAAAAGAATTCCCTTTTAATGCCAAACAGGAATAGTAAAAATGTCATTTTGCACCAAATTTCTATTGTACAAATTACAGATGAGCCACTTCCTTGGCAGGCTGAATTCAAGGGGGAAAAAAGTACTGTTTCCTTAAGGTTCCTTGCTTAATCTCTTTTCATCTTGTAAGAGATAATATTAAAGTTGGAAAATTATTTTGTGCTATATTAAAATGGTGAGGGATGGGATAAAACAAATCTGCAGCTGCTTGGTAGATCTGATCCACCGGAGAAGAGTCCACGTAGCTATGGGAGAAAAACAGTGGCTGCTGCTCCAGCTGGCAAGGTAAGTGAAAAAAGGAGGGAGGCAGTACAGGACAAAAGCAGTCCTACCTATAGGAAGAGCTTGAAAATGCATGGTTTATGTAAAACATACTAAAACCCATGCACGTATGCCATGTAAAATGTACCAATCGTCACTGTTTCCAAAAACCCGTTTATTTTGCTGAATTTTCACTCTCTGTGCATCTGTATCCTTGCAACCCGAGTTAAAAATTTGAAATTAGAAGAAAAATAGACAACTCTCCTTCACTCAACATTTTTTGCCAAAGGGAGATTGTGTGAGTAAGCAAAGGTGTTCTAAAAGCTGTGGAGTTCTTGAAGTCATTACTTCTTCAGTCACTTGGAATTTTCAGCCCACAAGTTTCATTAAGCATTTTATAATCCACTGCCTATCAATGTCAATCTCACCAAGGCCCTGTGTTGGCTTTCTCAAAAGCAACCAGCAGGGAGAATGGGGAAAAACAAATTAAAATCATAGAAAACATACTGAAAATAATTAGGTCTTAATATAAAACATCATGCAGCACAAGAAAAACAGTAAAATTAATTTACAGCCCATTCCCTAACTGGAATTTATAGAGTTAAACCAGCATTAAACCTCTCTCCTTTGGATAACTCACAAAAACCACACAAAACTGTGACTGAAATGCACCATTTCCACTCACTGACCATAGACTGGTGTTTTTCCTGGCAAAATGACCACGACAAGCTGCAGCCCAGTGTAAGTGTTCTTGAGGTGTCTGAACATGGGCTCCACGCTGTCGGCTCCCTGGGCGTATTTACAGAAGCAGGGCTGCCCCTGGATTGGCATTCCAGCATCCCTGGAAATCTTCCTCAGCTGTTCTGTGAAGGATCTGGGCAAGGCACATAAATACATTACATTATCAGACAGTCAAAACCCATCTTGAGTTTTGATCTTACTTTTAAAGGAACAATCCTGTTAAACTTGCAGAGTTGTGCTGTCCAAAAACCTGGGAATTTAACTCCATGTGCATCTTTAATTGACAATGCCTGTGTAGTCACCGGAGGCAAGACAGGAAATATGCTGTATAAATAACACCATTAACAAAAAAAACCTCATTTCCAAAGCAAATTCTACCTTATTTCTATGGGAAATACAGGATAAAATACTTTCTGCAAAAAGACTGCAATAATGACAATTTGGCATAGCCTGCTCTAACAAAATTCCATCTGTTACCACCACAAAAAGGGCTGGAGTTCTTCCTTTTTTTCTTCATGATGAAAACAACCAATAGAAATTATCAGCAATTGTCTCAGTGAATTGCTTTAGCATCCATAACAATGCACAATTTCACAGATACCAGAGAAAATGTGTATCCTGGAGGTGATGGCAAATCTTCTCCTAGGCTGGTGAAAAAAAGTCACCCTTTGATGGAACTGGTCAGATATGGAGGCAACCTAATTTCTTCAGAGGCTTCCAGCTGAGAGCCTTTTTAGCTCACTGATAAAAGCCCTTTTTATTAAGTTGGAGTGGGTACCCCCTCCAGTTGTCTAAAACATTGCTCATCTCCACCACAGGGTGCCAGAGTACCACTGACTGAGAGGGTGTGAAGATTTAGCTTCTTCCAAACCTGCTGTTAACTTGCATGAATCATAACAGCCTGTGAGCTTCAGCCCTGCAGCCTGAGGCTCCTTGCAGAAAATGGCTATTTCCTCTGGAAAAACAAGCAATCACTACAGCACAGTCAGTGGCAGAACATCTCCCCAATCCCTGGGAGTGTTCCAGGCCAGGCTGGATGAGTCTCGGGGCAACCTGGTCTAGGGGAAGGTGTCCCTGCCCATAGAAGAGGAGTTGGAACAAGATGATCTTTAAGGTCCCTTCCAACCCAAACCCTCAGGGCAACCTGGTCTAGGGGAAGGTGTCCCTGCCCATAGCAGAGGAGTTGGAACAAGATGATCTTTAAGGTCCCTTCCGACCCAAACCCTTCTGTGATTTCAACATTCAAGTCTGAAACAGGTCAGGGTTTGAGCCTTTTAAAGTCCATCTGGAAGTACAGTGCCTACTGTAGGAAGGAAAGGTTCTCTCTCTGTTCCCAAGAGGTAAAGCAGGATGATTTTGAAGACTTTTAGAGCATTTGAAGGTGTTTACTCTGCTGAATCAGCAGCATTCGAGTTCCAACTTGATCAACAAGATGTAACAAGAGGTCACAAGATGGAACAGGATGCAGACATTTTCCTGGCTTGAAACAATGTCCTTTCATGGTAAATATAAACTCATTCTAAGCCATCCAAATAATTTTATTTTGACTCATTATGTTGAAGACTTTTGCCTATTTCTCAAAACTGAGTAACCTGGCTTACACAGCATTTCCACTAGAAGCAACATCATGGAAAGGAAGGTTCTCTGGCAGCCCAGTCCTTGACATGTGCCTGGAGAGAACAAGTCCCTCCCCTCCTCACACAGTGGGCAGTAAAAAGATTCCCACTGTTTGCTCATCACTTGTTAAGGAAAAATTCCCAAGGTGTTGTGTTAGGCAAACCATCTGAAGGAACAGTGCCATGGCAATGCCACTGGTGTGAGCAATCCCTGCCTTGCATTCACCTCCCAGAGAGCAGCTGAGTCACTGCCAGGGCAGCCCCACAGGCTGCACTTGTCCATGCATGAAGGGAAAGCAGCTGCACGTGGAAGGAGGGATCAGACATGGGTCTGGGCCTGCACACATTCCCTGAGCCAATGGCAGATGTCACTTTAACAACAGTCTTTGAACAATCCTCTCCCATTCAAAGATAAAGAAACCAAATCTGGAAGTTTCATTCAAACACCTAAAGCCAATAGAACAACCAGTGCTACTCATCCGGCAAATACAGCAACTTGCACATTCCAGAAACTCTGAAGAGGAAAAGGTTTTGGACAAAAAATTTCCTTTTAAAGCAATTCTGCATGAATAAATCTACTCCATATAACCAGGAAAGGAACCTAAGAGAACACACATGTTAGCTGTCACTCTTGAGAAACACTCAGTGATAAACACCCATCATTACATCATTTCAGTTATCTTAAACCCTGTCCTAAGGCCTCACTGGTCAGAAACCTGATATAAAGCATAAATGGCTTTTGTTAAGTCTGATTTGGAGGATTTCCTGTTGCTGGCATTGAAATCAGATGGGCACCATTCAAAACACAAAGAGACAGAAGATGTATTGCTGTATGTTAAACAATTTAACCAAAAATATGTTCTTAATAAAAGTGAAATCATGACATTTGCATCCTTAATAAATGATAAAATCACCACCTTACACAACACACTTACTTAAGATGAACTTCAGTGCACTGGCGCTGGGGAGCAAAGCAGGCAATTGCCCAAACCTTTATTTCAATTCCAGTGTGAAATTGTTTATTCCTCATGTCCCAGACACCTTGCACTGGTGTAGCAATTGCTTTATTCTGGAAGTGGAAGGCAAAAATTAAACATTAATGCAAAACTTGATTCATGCTAAACAAAAATTAGCTTTGCTTCTACTTCCCTCCAACTGGCAGGTGATTTATACTCTCAGGTCGTTCTTTCCCCTGTACAAACATCCATCCATTTTATAATAATCATTTTATCACTGTAGCAAGACAGCTTCTTAGCAGGTGAAAAATAAAACTCACATTGTTCATTTTTATTGCTGATCATTGCCTTTGGTTGTATTTATCAGCAGCAAATAGAAATTATATATGGAAAGTAAGATTCATGCTTGGTATGGAATGTTAACAAGAACCTAGATTTCTACAGTGACTTTACAACTGCTCAGTGAACTTTCCAAAGGAAAGTTAATTTAAGTACTATGAATATTTTACACATCACTAAGTAGAGGCAAACAGTGGTTCAGTGTCACTCACACAACTCCAGAAAAAATGTGAACAAGCTGAGAAAGGTGATCAGTTATTCAACTTGGACCTGCCCAACACTTTTACTTCTCCCACCAAGCAGATATTACGGGGATGGATTATCTAGAGGACCAGGGATGTAATAAAGCAGCTAAAGTAATTCTGGTGATGTTAATTACCTTAATAAATACTGATAGATGCTTTAGACAAGTTACCATGATGTCTTCCTTCTCACCTAGCAGCAACAACTAAAGCTTCTGGGCAATTTTCATGACACACACATGGATCTCATAATGGATTTTGCAAAGAGCTGTGTGTGCTGAAGGCAGTGCCTCCCCCACTATGACTTTCCAACATTCATCTGCCATTAAGTTCCCCCAGCCTGCTGGTGCCAGAATAGTTAATGAAAGCAGTCCCTTAATCAGGGTCAGGCCTGGGGTACCTTAACCTGCCAGTGAAGGGAGGTTTGAGCTAATTTGCCTGAGTCATCTGAAGAATTCTAGGCAGGAACCTCAAGATCCTCTTCTATTGCGGGTTTGGAAGCACCAGTCTGTTGTGCACAGGGACAGAATTTTACTCAGCTGGCAATGCATGATCTGAAGAGATTCATCAAAAGCCTCCAAAAATGAAATTATCCCAGCTACTAAAGCTTTCATCTTGCAACAAGTCCCTGATGGAAAATCTGGTAACTGATGGAAAATCCTGTTTCTCAAACTTTTTTAAAAGATATCACAGGAGAAAGATTATGTCAGAAGGGCCATGTGAAAAGCCAAAGTGAAATAAAAACCTGTGGGTAAATATTCCAAACAGGAAGTGATGGCTCTGGGGAAGGACATGCTGATAGAGATGATACCTCAAGACAGCTGCCCTAAACACAGTTGCTCCACCCAGAAGTTCAGGAATATTTCAGCATATTTTCAAATATATACAGTGATAATTGAAATAGTCTTTGCTCTTCTCCATACACATTGATTTGAACCACTATTTGCAAGCTGCTTTTTGCAACACACAATGAAAGAGTGTTTGAGGTAAAAAAGGCATTTTTAACCCAGCTTTACTTTCCAAAATAAAACAGCAATTGAAAGAGATGCAAATTGGCCAATACATTTAAGGACTTTGAGAACCTAAATTTAAATTCTCAACAATCCACCCATGACAGCTCTCTCATTGCACACAACACAATTAATTTAAAATAATCACATTACAGAGGCCATCACAGCTGGTGATGGAAGCCACCACAGACTGTACAGAACCCACTGGACATACCCTGCCTCCATAAAGGATTGAGGGAGGCTGAAGGACTCTGCCAGTCACATCTGTCATTTCATCCTTGACCATGATCCCAAATTCTCGGACGTAAGGGTCTGTGTTGAAACTCGCGCTCCGCATCTGAAATGAGCAAAATGTAAAAAACCAAGCTCATAACCTGTGTGCAGTGCACAAACACATCAGTACCTGCTAAAGGTGAGCAAAATTAAGCCCATTCCTACACCTGCCTCATGTTTGACACAACACTCACCAATTTGCTGATCTCTTCCTGCCGGTCTGGGGCTGATCTGGCAGTGGCTCGAATCATAGTGGAAGTTTGATTGTCAGTGAGTTTCTTTATGCATCTTTGTCCTGCCACTATGTTGCACACCTGAAATATCCCCACAGAAAGAAAATTAAACACAGTCCAACTGTTTTTTTTGGCTTGTGGCTTTTCTTTCACTGATGCACCACAGAATCTCTCAACATTTGGCTGCTCAAAAAACAGTTTGCCAATATTTGAACCCTTTTCCCCCTCTGACTCCCTTACCCCAGCCCCAAAATACAGAATTCTCTATGAGTTTACTTGCCTCCAGAGGAAGGTATGTGTGTTTCTGCTCCTGTCCAACTTGTAAACATGGAAGGTGAGGGTAGCGTAAAACTAATTTATGCCTGTCCTTAAAATACTGAGCTACAGTGCATTCAACTGTTTGTCCATTCTCCTGCTGAAGTGGGAATCTGTCGGAATGCAAACATGGAAAGCAGCTATTACTTCATGCAAAATGCTTCCCCCACAGCTCCTCAGGACATTTCTTGGCACAAGTTAAGCTTATTGAAGGAGGATGAAACAAAGCCCAAACAATTAAAAACCAGATTCAGATACTGATCAGTTATCTTCTTGTAAAAAGCTGGTATCAGTTTTGTTCTTTATGCTGCTTCCTTAAAAATGGGAATAACTGTCTCCATATTCAAGTTATCTGCAAATCTCTGGTTGGTAGTTAAAAAGAAACTTTTTTTCCACAGGAAAAAGAAATTGCAAATAAGCAACATCAAGAGGCTGATCCCAACTGGCATTACTTTTCTATTCCAGTTGTGGAAAACATCAGGCTACAAATAGGACACCCTGTTCTTCCAATTTTAAAGAAATCCATAAATGACAGAAAAAAAACCCCACCCAACCAAAAAAACCTCCCAGATCTAAAACAGAGCAATTGGTTCAAATGCAATGATATTCATTATAAAGAACAGCAAAATTGGGAAAATACTTTGAGGTATATTTAAGGGTATTAACCAAAGAAAGCATCATTTTTCAAGGTAACTTTTCCCACCCCAGTAAGACAGGCAAGGTATTTTTCCAGCCTGAGACCAGACATATGCTTAAAAAGCAGAAAAATACTTTACGTTTGGTGACTTGCTGGTCGTCTGGTGACATTGCACACTCTGTACTTCCTTTTCATTTGTCCACAGTGTGTTATCTCCACCTTCAGACCTAAAAATTGGAAAGCACAAATGACCATTTCTCCAAAATCAAGGTGTCAGCCCGAAACTGCTACACGAAACCAATTAAACAGTCTAATAAAGCCATTCTATTTAGCCCCAAAGGGTAGCCCAAACAGAACCCAAAAAGCAATTTACAGCCTTAAAATTCAAAACTCCTGAGCTTCAGCCAAAGTTCAACACAGAATTTCAGAGACAAGATGAAATCCCAAAGCCCCCAGAGCTCACAGATGATGCTGAGAACATTCTGCAAATTCCAGTGCTGTACCTCTAAGGAAGGCCAGGACGGGGAAAGGACAAAAAGGGCACACAAGCTCCTTGAAACAAAATCCCTTTTTTATACTTTCTGTCTAAACATACAGGGTCTGTAAGACCTCCAACTCTTGCAGCCCTGCCTGAGCTAATGAACTGGGGGTGTGGGTGGAGTGGAATCCCCAAACAGCCTCTCTAAGAGCTCATGGGAATGAGGCCACAGTGAAGCAATTTGGTGCCTGATTATCCTTTCAAAACACTTACAACCAATCCAAACTCAGGATTTATTTATACTTTCCTTACTAACTTCTAGTTGGGCAAAGATAATTTTGTTGATGTTTTTTGGAAACACGAAAGGAAGGTGCAGCATGGATTTATGGATTTATTATTTTTAAAGTTGCTTGCTTTCTGCCAAGAGTATCAGGAAGGAAGGATCTCCATTTTGCAGAGGAAGCCTTCAGTGAACAAAACCAGTAAGATTTCTTCCTCCTGTTTTCTTTGATTCAGTCACTACAACTAAAATAACTTGTTATTTACTTCCAAGAGAGTATATGCAAGACAGATGCCTAAGTATGCAAAAACACACTGCTAAATTATTAGTAAAATCTGAAATATGAAAAACCTGATATCAGTAATTGGAAAAATTTAAGATTGGGTCATTAAAAAAACATGAAATCCCAGTCTTTGTCAACATTTCGAAAACATCAGATTAGGAACTGACATATTTTTGTCATGAAACTGGGATTGGTACTACTGATAGGTTTCAAAAGCAAAAAATATGAAATTTTTGTCTCCCAATAAGGTAACTGCTATAGAAAATATTTAAAACACATAGTGGTAACCATATCAAACAGAATAGAGCAGCTGCATATGATTTCCTTATTACCTTTTATTTCTTTGGTAAACTTTACCCTTTGGGAATCTGTCAGAGGTTTTTGTTGTTCTTCAATACTTTTGAAGTCCAGAACTTCACAGACAAACTCAATAACTGGCTGTGCTTTGTAAAATGCAGTTGCAGACACTGCAGACAAAAACATTAATGGTGTGTTACAACAATACAGAGGAAATTCTTGGGAAATCCAACAAATGGAACTAAAATTTTGCCTTTTCATTAAGGAGCAAGAAGAAACAAGAAAATACTTCCTAGTACCTACCATCAATATTTAGCATCATTTTCCATAATGAAGGTCTGACTGACTGATGGAAGCCAAACCAAACTTCTCTGCCACCACCCAAAGGATTTGAGCACCCTTCTGATGCTGTAAAGAAAGATCTCCCCACAGGAGTATACCTGCAAGAAAGCAAATAAATTCACATCAGAAAACTAAAGCAAAAATTGCAATAAAGCCATAACTAATGCAAATTCCTTTTCACAAAAGCACAGAAATGTCAGTGTTTAAAATTACCAGTAATCTGAGATTCCTGGCAAGACTCAGGTTACACCTCTCAAAAACCAGCTTGTTACAATAAGAAACTGGCTACTACTCACGTTTAAATTTAATATATCTACTAATTCCAACAAAAAAGCATTAATAACTTTTTATTTGTATTCTATTAAAACTTCAGCTGTGCCTCCATAAGAAAAGAATTAGAAGTCTCTACTATTAAAACACCAAGGTAACAATCTCTCCCCATACTCTGAATTATAGACATTATCTGAGGGTAAATAAGTGACCTAATAAATATTTCATCTTTCATCTTGATAATTAAGTACTGCAAATTTAATAGCAAACAAATCATATCCAGAGCCAATGTGCTCCTCTGAACAAAGGTATCTGACATTCTGGGCTATCTTCTGGGCTGTAAAACCTGATTAAAGTAATTTTATGGGGTTTTTTTTCCTAAATTTAAGGGTAAAGTCAACATACTATATAAGGCTATTTAAAGTTATTTACATATATTTAAGTCATATTACCTGTTTAGAGCTTCTAAATGGGAAAGTTCAGCCCTACTTAACTTTTTTCTTTGCTTTCTAATTAAGTATAATTTGTACAGTGGTCTTAAGTGACTTGTGTCATGGCAGCAGAATTAAGCCCAGTATCTCTTGGGTGTGACTGAAATTGCTGTAGGTCTCACTTGAAAAACAAACAAATTATTTCCAAGTTTTTCTTTCCTATCAAAATAGCCACACAGGGTGACATTAATGTCCCCCTAGCACTGCAACCTTTATACAAAATCAGCAATAAACATCCAAGGACACACAGGAACAGGGTAAGAAGTTGTTTTAAATCCACCCTTCCACATCTACCAACCTCCAAGCAATTCCCACTTGGGGAGAGCCTCCTTCTCCAAAGCTACAGAGAGAAGAGGGAGAGGGCAAAGGCCCCCGACCTGAGACACACAACCATGGGGTCAGTCTGACACCTCTGGGGAAAGGCTCTCGTGGCCAGGCTGGAGGCTCCCGATCCCACCAGGGAAGCACCAATGGCCTGGGCTTGCCATTGCCACACAGCCACAACTGTGGCTGGGCTATGGCAGCACAGACTGCCCAAAGAGCCACCAAAACACCCAGGTCACACCTAAAGCACCTCAAGGGCTTCCCCTCACCTCATGGAAGGCAAATGCCTCATGACCACATCCAGGGCCTGGATGGTCTCAAACGGGACGCTCGGCAGCCGGCCAGAAAGAGCATCATGTAAAGCCTGCAAGCTCACACAGGACATCCACTTGATAGCCACCTTAAATATTCTGTCCTTTCCTTCTCCTGGCAGCGTGACCTCCAGCTCCACCTGCAACAATGCCAAACAACAAACCAAGATGATTCTTTCCATTGGAAGGGGGGAAATCAGAAGGGACAATGGATTCCTCTGAACAATGCCATGAAGCAGGGGAGGAGACAAAAAGCAAGGATGAAGCAACAGCACACATTAGGTACAGCCTCTTTTTACAGCTCCATCTTCCCAAAGGGGTATTGCAGAAGCCTGGAGTGCCTCTCAGCTGGCATCTATCTCCTCTGTGAGGCAACACTGGAACTTGGAGGCGCTCGTATCAACGGGGAGGTCTCGGTGAAGATCTCATAACCTGATTTCAGATCCCTAACACGTCCCAGCGCATCGCTGCTCGTGTCAGCTCCTGCATGCCTAAAATAAAGCATGGGGTGTCACCACCTGCCAAGATTCATGAATTTCTGGTATTTGCTCTCGAGAGCACCAGAGTGCTTTACATACTATTGCTGCAGACACAGCTCAAACAAGAGAAGAAAGGAGCTTTAAAAGAGGAAAAAAAAATTATCAATCACCCAAACAAAACAGAAAACCCACAAAAGCCACCAAGTCAAAACCCTTACTTTTAAAGTAAGAAAAGAAAGAATAAACTACAAGCCCCAGTGCCAGTGATGGTATCAGGTAGCAAACAGGAGCACTTCCTTGCCATGTTATATTTTATTTATCTCACTCTGTACTTTTGAGGACAAATGAACACTCTCATGTTTGGCAAAGTAATCAAAATATGAAAAAATTAGGACAAAGTAGTTTTAGATGGGAATTTTACTATGTCCTTTACTATTAGGGATAAATCCTAAAGCAAAATACAAGATTTGTTTTATTCTCTATCCCCAAATTTAAAAAAAAGTTTACAATGTCAGGATGCTACCTGGTCAGCCCACTGCTAAATTGCAACAGAGTTGACAATTTTGCAGCTAAGGGAGCTAAATGAAAGGGATTTTACTGTCAGGATGTGAAAAATCATTCAGCCTGTAGAAAAATTTCAAAGCTATTTTTAAAAAGAATAGGTCTTGAAGCTAATGAAGTCTGAATGAGTCACACAAATCAGCATTATCACTGTTTAAAATAAAATAAACCTGACCATGTGTTTTGGAGGAATTATTAGTATTTCTTCTCCTCCATAAAATAAATGCAACATCACATGATTATTTTATCATGCTCTGGAGCATACAATGTACCTTTTCTCCATTAATCCAAGAGCTTTTCCTTCCCAGGGATTCATAGGAAAACAGATCAACAACAAAATATGGATGTAGGAAAGAGCTCTGCTCCTGTCATGTGCAGAGTCTTTAGCAGTACTTCAGAAAGACAAAGTCAGAGGAGCAACTTTTTGGGCACAGGCAGGATTAACATTTTCCTTCTGGAAAAGGGAATAGCAGTAGGATTTCTGTACCAAACTGCTGCTCTGTTCATTCCTAACTACTGTTTTTCTAATAAAACACTAATGAAGATGTAGGTTAAGATATATCAGTTGCTCTTGAATCTTGCTAGGTGAGAAAACTTCCAAGTTCAGGTAAAATTAAACCAAAGCTTTTAACTGCAGAAGGATATTTTAGGGAAATACACAAGTAAAGCAGGAATTGAATACAAAGCTGCTGTTAGAGGTGACTTGGGTTTGCTGTGTAGTACCTACAAGGAAAGAGGAGACTTTTAATATCTTCCTACCTTGACAGTGTCCTAAACACTTCTTTTTTCTTCTCAATGTGTACAAGTAAAAACTAGGAATATATCATGTTAATATTTACATATTCCATATTTGTTCTAAAAGGTCTAAAAAAATGAAGAAGTTAAAGACTGAAAATAAGGTACACTAAGGAAGGAATGAAAACAGATTTGATAACCATGAAAGCCAAGCAGAAAAGTACATAGAAGAAAAAGTTATAAAAGAAGCAGAGTTGCCAGCAAATACAAAAAAAAAACCAAGCCCAGAACAACCACTACCAACAAGAGATGAGGACAGAGTGCATTAATTAACTTACAAGAGCAACAGGAGGGGAAAAAACCTTGGCAATTTGGTGTCAGCCCTCTGTTTAGCATCAGTTTTTCCACAACCAGTGCATACTGCAAGTCAATTAAGATCTTCCATATAGATTAATCATTGTATGTTCATTAATCTTTTCAATATGATACTAAATATAATCAGATGTGCAGGAAACTTGCTATATTTGCCATGTACAGAACAGTAAAAAAAAAAAAAACCCACCAAAGAAAGCTAATCTAATTATGCTGGAGGAAAGTCCTAATACCTACAAGCTTTATAGTGGTTTAAATCATGCTTAAACCAATTTAGCACCATGTAAAAATTTCCTTCATTAAGCTAAATTTCCCCACATCTCATTTAAAACAGCTCAAGATTTATCTCTGTTAGCTCTTTCCTCCAGGATAACGTTAATATATGTGGAGCAGAACAAGTGACAAAGCCCTATAACCATGTGAAACAAGGGAAAAATAGGAGTTTATTGAAAGTGAGCCTAGATGTGAGCCACAGATGAAACCACCTGAAACTACCTCATGCTAAACTCCACTACAAACACTGTCCTCAGTGACCACCCACCCCAAATGCTGACTGCTCTGGCAAGATTGGGAATGGATGAAATGATTTCTTGGGTGAGATGTTCCTTCTGTGCCTGCTGACCAAACAGGACTCTATTCCTGATGCTTTGGATTTTAAAGCCCACACACACTAAAATATACATGGTAAAACTGAAGCCTAGGGACAGTGTGGCAGCAGGAAATGCTCCTGATGCCCCAATTCCTTTGTGTCCATGAAAACCAACAGTGTAACCTACACCTGGGAAAAGGCTGACTTGGAAGATTTTGTTAACTCTGGCCCACTCAAAATGGTTATCAGAGCAAGGAGGGTCAACTTGCATCTCATGAAGTCTCTTTAGATCTGAGGATTAATTTGATCCCTGTTTATCATGTATAAATAAAAAATTTCTTATTTACCTTTATTTATTAAATGCAGAACTTCATATTTGCCATAAGGTGCACTGTTATTCATCCATAATTTGTAAAGTATTATAAGGCAACTCTGCATACATCCAGAGTTGTTCAAACCCCTAAGAGACTCTCATCAAGTATCCTTCCACCTTTGCAAATACTTTGCAGTCTTGTGTGTCAAAACTGTAGGAACTGGAATATTGTATATGAAAGCAAGGGGAAAAAAACACTAAGACTTTTAGTGATTTCTTTATAGTTTTCCCAGACATTACCTTACCAGTTAATGAAAAGTAATTAACACCAGAGTAGAGTCCGACCTTTACTGCATGGCATTCACTTAAACAGATTGGGAGGAAATAAAAATTGCACATATGAGATTAAGAGCTTGATTCAGGCAGAACTATTAACTACAAGCACTGCACAGGCATCCAATATGAGACAGCAAATGACAGCCTGAACTATTCTATAGCTGCTGAATTTCAGAGGGCCCAAGTGGTTCCCAGTTTCCACATTTCTCTGTATTTCTCTTCCCCTCTTATGTTTTATTTTTGTCTAAAGCTGTAATGAACTCCCAGGAGATAGAACAGTCCTCCCCTGTAACTGTGCACCCCCAGCAGAAAGGACTACTGCAGTACCAACAAGCATGACTGTGCCCTCCCTCAGGGACTCACCTGCATAAAAAAAAAGGCACAGAAAATTCAATCTGGTATTAGATCACAGATGCTAGGCTCAATTATTTCCTAGGGCTTGTGTGTTAGCATGTTCCAACAGAGTCCCTTCCACTCCAGCAGTCAATGGGCACAGGAGCAGCCAAAACCAGCGCCCAAAGAGGTCACTGCCCCACCAGGAACTGGCAAACACAATCCCAGTCCTCTCCAGCTGCCCCAGGGCAAAGATTGCAGGTCTCAACCTGTGCAGTGTAAATTAGTTTGGCTCTCAGTCATCAAGGATTAGGGAGGAGAGGTTCCAATACAAGCAACAGAGAGATGGAGGAGCTTCTTTCAGCTACTGATAGTGAGAATAAGCTTAGAGTGGGCCTTGATGAGATTAGTGAGGTGACACAACAGCTTCTTGCTGCCCAGAGCAGCATGTTGCCTCCTCTCTCCCACACTCAGCTGTGCTCTCCCTTTTTCCCTAGTGCCACTCTGGAGACTGTCTGCTGTCTGGAGCAGCTGATCCAGCTCCCTAAAGCAGCAGAAACCACACCAGTGGGGAGAAAGAGAGGGAGGAATGAAGGGATATAGAACAGGGAGTGACCACTGGGATAGCAACAAGCTCACACTTCTGTCCTGGCAAAGCACATCCTCAAGCAGAGTGGCAACAATAGAGACATCTATTCCAGAAACAGAAAATCAGAAAATCAGTTTCTAATAGTTATTAAAAATATTCTGAAAATACCACATTAAAATATATAGAAATTGTTCTCTTTAAAACTTACTTTATCTCTCCCAATGGGAAGTGGCATAGCTGTATAAAGGTTTTTTCTTCCATCAAACACCGGTTTGCGATCCCCAAAAATCTGGGTTTTAAAGTGCTGAACCATATGCTCCACTATTTCTCTGAAAATGCAAAAAGATTAAGTTAATCCAACTTTTTACTTTGAATGTTAAGAGGCAGACAAGTACTAACACTAATATTTACCAACAGAGGCATTAGGTTAATGAAAAGGTTGTCCACTTCTGTCTGTTAAAGGCAAGATTTGTTTGACTGATCTGAACTGAAAGCAACCTTTTCACAGACTACACTGGTTTCTTAAAACTGCTATTTTTAGGATTTTTTCAGATTTAAACTTTCCTTCCTCTTTTCTGTGACCTACTGGAAGTGGTGAAGTGAAAGCTCGTGCTTTCTCAAGCTCAAAACAAGAGGTGCCTGGTAGATCTGGGGCTTCAGCTCCCCTGTCCCACAGCCCTTTCTGCAGGGGACCCTGGACTAAAAGCTCAGCAGCCTGAGAAGCTTTCATTATCCCAGCTTAGAGCCCCAATGTCAGGACAGCAGTTTATGCCAACAATGACAGCAAAATGTTTTGCAGCTCCCTAAGAAAAATAATTTTTAAATGCATTTTTTTTCATACACACAACAAAACTGGAATCCATCCAACAAAACTGGGTATGTGCATTCAGTGGAGCTGTGAATATTGAAAGTACACATTCATTTAAAAGCAGCTGGAATTAGGTTCCATTTTTGTATGAACAGGGAAACCACTCACACAGCTCCTGTCAAACCACAGTGTTTACAGACTGGTCATCCAAAGCAGCTCAGCAGTCAATGACAGGTCAGCTGGAATAATAACACCTTTTGATGCTAAAGGTCTTTTGGTTCCAGTGTCCCAGAGAGACATCCCTCAGTCTACCTGTACTACCCAAAATCCATCAGCAGGCTGCAATCTTAACACACAGTCAGGGCCAAAAGGGCATTGAGAGGTTAAAGTGGCACAGAAAGGAGACCACTGCTCCTCCAGCACTGCTGACAATCACCAGCTCACAGATGCTGCAGGGGACTGTTCATGCCCCCTGATTTGGCAAGGTAATTAACCCAGCACTCAGGTAGGTATTACAGTACTGCAAAATCTGAAACAAAACTGAACTCACTCAAGGAAAGAATTGAGACTGTTTTAATTGGCAATTTCTTTACTGTGTCCCAAGGTTTATCTTAAAATAAGATGTGGCCACTGAAAGAAACTCTGACCTCCTGCAAGCATGACTCAAACCTGACCCAGTAATATCTGCCTCAGGTCTGCAGGATGTGACTGAATGAGTATATAACTGGAAGGGTGGGAGGAAGGAGGTATTTTTTAACCTTGAGTTTAAGATTGAGCATGAAACCCCACTCTCTTCTTGAGCAAATTCTTCCGATTGTAAACTCTTTTATATAAAAAATGAACACTTCCACTTGATATATGTTTTCAAGCTTCAAACCACATCCACAATTAGCAATGGTGCTTCTCAGCTGTGGGTGGAGATATTTTTAAGAAAAATAAGTTATTTTCTCCATGCAGAGTTAAAAGAAGAGTTATTTACCACTTCACTAACTTCAGCCCTTTGGGACAACTGTTCTACCAAGCTCATGCAAGCTCACCAAGAACCCTGGGCTGGCAACTGCAGGCAGAGTTCACCTTGCACAAATCCTCAAAAATTCAATTGAGAGCACCCACAGTGCAGAACTAAATTCACATTGCCCACTCTGCCTGTCCAACTACCCAAACAGATCTGGCTTTTCTGCCACATGTACAGAATTGTAGCCAGACTGTATTAATTCAGGAGCAAGTTGTTCCTGCTGTGTGTTTTCCAGTCCTGCTCCAGCTCATGCCTCAGTGTGGAACTTGCAGCTACAGTGGACACACCCTGCAGTGGGGTCTGCAGGGTCACAGTACTCACTGGAGTAAAATTGAAGAACAAAGCTGACACAGATGAGGGAGTAGAGCAAAAAATAAAATCTCTCTCTCCTTTCTAGAGACTATATCATACAAAGCAATGATAAAAACTACTTACTATATACATGTGAATAATATAACTAAAATACTAGAAACCTGTAAGCCAGCTGTAAAAAAACATCATTCAGAATTGATTACATGTGCATCCTGCATAATCCTACACATATATATATATATTTGCACACACAGAAACACAGGTATAGACATAGGACACAGCTCACAAAATCCCATGTGCAGGTGAGTACAGGTACATCTAAAGAATAGAGCAGTAAGCACTCAAAAGAAATAAAATACACTTCAGTATGTGAATCCAAATTGTATTCTTACCACACTGCCCTGAGAAACATCCACCACACCACTGCGGAATTCATCTATGGCATCTCTGCTTATTGCAAAAGGCATTTCATCTGTGTAGACCTGTACCTGCTCCTGTCACCACAGAAGAGGAGTGACTAACCTGACCAAGCAGAGTAGGTCATTAGCAGGCACTGGAGAAGAACTTGCTACTGAACAGAATCTGCCTTTCCAGAGAGAAAAACTGCTTTAGGTTTTGTGGCAAGCACCCCCACATCGACTGTAAGGGAGGTGCTCACACAGAGAACACACAGGAGCTGTGCAGCACTTGGCCTCCAGAGGAGCAGAGGCAATCTGGATCAGCCAGCAGCAGCTGGCAGAGCTGGAGTGGTGGCAGGGACAGCAATTCAGGAAAGCAAAGCTCTCACAGCTCCCCTTAGGGAAAAAGTGACTGCTCCAAGTGTTTTGCAGTGCTCCAATACAGGAAGAGCATCTCAGTGAAATCAGCAGTTGCCCTTGGGCAAGAAGAGAGTTCAGCTTCATGCACTTAACAACTGGTGTTTGCTTTTAAAATTAACCTCAGCTCTTGACTAGCTGAAAAATTAAACTAATAATAGATCACCACAGGAAGTAAAAAAACCAGGGCAGCAAAGCACAGTGATGCTGCTTTGTGAAAACACTATGATTACCAACTCCTCAGTGTAACAATGGAGAATGCCCTCAGGTTTATTAATTCACATTAGGAAAACCTGGCTTTCGGGTGGCTTTTTTGACTGCTTGTTCTCATGACAGCTTGTTCCACCCATGTCACCTTTTTTAACAAGGAAAGGCTTTGCTCTTCAATATATAAACAGGTCATTCCAATCCTCTACAGTCAAGGTGTAGTTATGATGATGACACTTGTGGTTTCCAGATGGTGCCAAGTCTCATTCTCAAGTTTCACTTCTGGCAACGTCGCTTCTTCTTCAAGTCAATGAAGTTGCACACTCCAACATGTCACAGATGCCAAATGCAAGACCTGGCTGTTTCCCTGGACAGCTGATCCGTGTTTTCACCTTGCTATCTGTTTCAGGAGCATAGTTTTCCCTTATATAGAATCCACTGATGAAGGATAATTTCTTACCTGCTTTAGTAACTCCATAATCCTCTCCCACAAACAAATGGGTTTTGCCTCCTCTTGTGAGCAGGGAAAGGTGAGAAAATAAGCTGGTAACACCAGTTCCCTGCTAAAGGACTTCAGCCAATTACACTCCAATATTTAACCAGGTAATAATAAATCATTTTTATCAAGTTGGCTTATACTGACCCAGCTTCAACAGAGCTAATACAGTTCATCCATCTGCCACCAGTGGCTTCAATCAGCAGCATCTTAAGATTCTGACAAAATCAATCCAAGTAAAGACTTGGAGGGAAAAAAAAAAAAAAAAAGGATATGCATATTCTGTTAATGGAAGTGATCAGTACAATCACTGATTAAAGCCAGACATCTTTCCAGACATCAGTGAGGGCACCTGGCTCCAGCTTTTTCAAAGAAAAACAAGACTGCAAATAAACTGAGGAAAAGCAAAGCGCAGTATTACCTGTTAACTCTTCTAGGACATTTTTCTGGCTTTATATCCAATTCATAATGGTAGATATCTATTTTAGGAATGTCCATTTCAAAGAAGTTGGCCTGCAGTTTGATTGTTCTCCCAGAAGTGCCAAAATCTGGTCGAGGAGGAGGTTTAAAGGCATATCCCTGTATTGGTGGTGGCAATGGGGGAGGAGGTGTGAGCACTGCAAAAGAGAGAAAGCACAACTTAGCCATCAGCTGTCTCAAACTGACATTCCAGCAAATGTACAGGCTATTGGACCAGTGAAGCCCAGCACATTTAAATCATTACTCTTTTTAAACAACCTAAAAAATGAACAAAAAAAGTCCAAACTCTGCTTTCCAGAGACCATGAATCCTGTTTTCTCTTTCTTTCTCATGCTGGTTCACAATTTGTTATATTTCATAGCCCCAATTACTGAAAAAAATCTTAGAATCAGTTGCATTTTCCTATACAACAAGTCAGCTGGGTAGGAACTTCACAGGTCAAGCAGGAAAGCAAGAATCAAGCTCTTCCTTGCAGAGAAGAATCTTCATTTTAAAACAGATCTACCCACATTTATTTGAGTAAACACCTATGAAATGGAGCTTCCACCACTTTCCTCTGCGCTGCAGCTCTCTGCAAAATCCTGTATTAGAACTAAACGATATCCTACTGTTTCCTTCACACAGAAAACAGAGCTGCAGAGCACACAGAGCTACTGCTGCTGTGCTCAATTCTTGAGCTCAAACATCAGTTGTTGCTCAGACAACGTGAAGCAGAAGCACAAAGGCAGCTTGCTGTTGTTTCAATCCAGGAAAAGTCCATTAAAAATCCACAGAGAAGTTTGTAAGGTACCAACTTGAGTATTCAAAACTTCTACAGCCTCAGTGCTCAGGTGTTCTGTGCTCTGGAGTAACAACAACTTGCAGCAAAATCTTCACATGTGAAATAATCCAGTAGGTTTCTCATTATTTATGTAAGAATCCAGGTGTGGTTTCTTAAGATTATCAAATTCAGTTCTCTGCTAGCACTAGAAACAATTCACATCCCTTCATTAACAAATCTGTCACCACTTTTCCACTCTGGCTTTCTCTAATGCTCAGAAAACATCCTTCTATTTTTATTTATTCATGGCAGGTTATATTCAGTGGCCTTCATATTGAGTACTCCTGACTGTACTTCTAGATTTAAACCAAACACCCATTTAATACTAAATTCTAGGCTATGCTCCTTCTGTTAGTCCCTGCTCATAAATCAAGCTTCATCATTCTCATCCTTCCAGTCATTTTTCCTGGAAAAGACTAAGTGTTAACCACAATGGTGCTTCCATCTCTCAACTGGAAAAGGCAGATTAGTGAGCCCTGAACTGCTTTTGCCTGCTGTACCACTGCCTTGTAAAGGCCATCCAGTGACCACTCAGATCATGTGCACCCATTTCAGCTGCTTATGATCATCCCCTAATTCCCTATGAACTCCCAGCTATATTGTCTTTAATATATCTACTTTTCTAATCCATATCTATTAACCTGCTGCTTTCTGAATGATGCTCAGATTCTCCTTTTCCTGACAATGCCTCCTATACCTCTTGAAGAAATGTCACATACTTATTCCTAACATTTATGAAATGTTTGCTAATGAAATAATAAGACCATCCCCAACATTAGTAGCATCAGTTCCTGACTTTACCCCTCAACACTTCCCATGGCCACTTTCCCACTCATGAGTACATCCCTATTTTTACCACCCTTCTAACAGCACCAATTTCCCCATGCATCAAATACTTAATCAGATTTGACAATGGGAAAATGATACAGGGGTTTGTTATTATTTTTTGAAAATCTTGTTTCTGATCTTGACTCCCAAACATATTCTATGGCATGCACCCTTTTAATTCAGGCTACTGAAATCTAATTTCCTTTTTTCCCTCCCTTTTATAAACATTGCCATTAAAGACTGGCAATGTTGGAGTAGTTCTCCAACACTAAAAATCAACACATTAAAGTCATTTCTTGCTGAAGATCTGCATTTCCATAACCTAAAACTTCATGTTTCAGTACTTCAGTTTTGCTTTCAATGGCAATATAGCAATTTTTATTTGACTATTATTCATCCACATTGCTATTGCAGTGTCAACAGCTGCCCTGAGAAATGGAGCCAAATATCACCTTAGCTCTTATCTGTAAGCCAGCCTTGCCACAAGCAGCCCATCTGCCTCTGCATCTGACCTTACCCACCTCCATCCCTCAAGGCAAGACAAAACACAGCTCACTGATTCTGCTCAACTTTTGGCTTTTTATTTTTTCTAAATTCCTACACATCCTGACTTCTACAAAATCAATTTTCATCTTTTCCCAACACTTCCAGGCCCTCTGCTGACTTCACGTTTTTCTGATGGTGATTAACTCGCTCAGGTGGCCCTGCAGTCACCATATCTCCCTGTTCGGTGTGACAAATTCCCACTGTCTGTGTCATTCAGTGGAAAGAATCCTCTGCTGTGGACAGGATACCTAACAAAGTTATTGATACCACTACAGCTGGGAGGAAGCAGAAAAAATACTCCCACGAATATTTGTACTTGCGATACACCAAAGGTTTCTGTGATCCACCTCCAAATCTGATCAAGAGGATGTGCACAAAGCAGCCACCTCTACTCCTCCAGAATCCTGTTTGCCATCACTTCCACCCCCTCTCCCAAAATCTTAAAATAATCTGTCTCCCACATACATTTTCAGTCACTCTGCTGCTGAATCCTTTAGAGATCACCACTGCACACATTTTTATTTTCATCTTTCTGTAACAGAACGCTCCCATTTGAAAATTATGTCATAGTCATTAACTTTATTCTGTGATTTTTGTGTATTTCCATGATTCCTGTAACACCACCCATTATAAAATATTTTAATTTTCTGTCCAGGCTCCTGTATTTTAACAGTTCCATTTCTTGTTATCCACACTCTGCATTCTGCATTGCCTTACCACTATTACCTGGCCAACTGTTATCAATATATTGATTTCCCTTCTCTTTCACAATGATTTTTATGCCTTCTAACATTTCTGTGTCTACTGCCACATCCTAATTCCACTGCCCTTCCTTTTCTGTGCCATGTTTCGTACATCATGACTAATTTTCAAAATGACAAAAAAATTAAACTTAAAAATTGGAAGCACAAAGAGAAGCATGATGGAAGGGGACGCACATCCCCACAAGCTATTTATGCTGCCAAATTAAGAAATTCTGTAATTGAGCAATACATTCTCCCTCTGTTTTAAAATGGGATTGTTTAATGCTTCACAGGGGCATAACAAAGCCATATCTGTAAGTGTTCTGGGATCAACATGAACACATGTTGCTCAGCAACACCAATGCATTCCTCCACTGGAGTTTCAGTGAGAAACAGTGAATAAAAGTGAGGGTTCAGCCCCATTTTTGAGAATAAAATGAAATGCTGAGAGAAGCACAGATTCCTTGGGAGAGATGTGAAGGCAGTTTTATAACCTGCATGACTCACAGAGATAAAAAAACACCAAGCTGCCCAGAAAGCAGGACCACTGCCACCCTCTATTTTCATCTTAAACAGTTTTTTCAATTATTTGGGTTTTACAACCCAATTAAAGTAAAAAAAAGGGGGGGGAAGCTATTTCTGGCTCAACTCCCAAGGCAAAACTTATTTAGGGCAGGGTGTTGCTTCAAGGAGATAAGTACTGTTTATTAAACAGCAGCAGTGACCCGATAAGCGTTCAACCTACATTTCTGCCGCCTGAAACAGACACGGATGTGTCAACTACAGCACCGAGGGATGGGAACTGAGCTCCAGGGGACAAACACTAAATACTGCAACCACTGAGCTGCATTCACTTTTTGGACTACTGCCTCAAATTAAGAAAGCAGAATCAAACAATCTTGTGTAGAACTTATTACAGCAAGCAGCTGTGAAGGGCAGAATCACAAAATACTGGATTTGGTGTTGATAGAACAGAGAAATAAGGCTTGACCTTCTATCAAAACATGATAGAAGCCTTCAGCCTTGATCAGGAGGCACAATTGCTGCATTCAAAGTGATTCAGCTGCCCCATCTCCCTGTTCAAACACCCCCGTACAACTCCCATCATTCACTGACTTTTAAATGTGACAGAAGCTGTATCAATACAGAAATATTTTCCTTAGTGCCAAGGTTCCTACGAGGAAACTTTTGCTGCTGGGTGAGCTGGAAGTGATGCCCTGCCCAAGGAAATCTGCCAAAATTCATGCAGAGACACCTTCATGAACACAGATGCTGCTTCTGGAGACAGTTTTCCAAGCACTGGAAAATCTACATGGATTCCTGGATTTTAGTTTTAAAGTGCTGTCAAGGAAAGAAGGGACTAGAAAAAAGATGAAAGACTAATAAACTGGAGCATCTATGTGGTAAGTGTTGGAAGCTCCTCACTCATTTGCCAGCTGATAAAATGAATAATGAGAACATTTCAGCCTTGGTATGATGATTGAGACCATCAAGAGCCCCATTTCCAAGGTGTGAATTAAGGTGAGCTGGGTGTGGAATAACGAGGTGCCCACATGCTGTCTTTAGGCTTCCTTTTATCAGGAAAGAAACCAGACTTCCTATTGTAATTCATCCCATTTACATAAACAAAATGTTCATAGCTATCAATCTTAAAAGTAGCAATTTCCACCAAAAAAAAAATCTGGAAAAGACAGATATCAGAAAAATAACAGTCTTGTGGCAATTTTATGAAATAAAATTAGCAATCAAGCAAAATTACTTTGTCAAAAGATGGGGGGGGAGAAGGTGGCAGTAGAGGAAACCTGGATAATCACAGAAATGCTGTGTTAGTAAAAATAATTTTTGCAAACTGAAAACTATTGTGAACACAAGGCTGGCTGCTCTTACTCCTGCACATTACTGAGGATCAAAATCAGAGATAAAAGTGACTCAGGGAGTGAGCAGGCCAAGACACTCCTAGTCTATAAAAGGTGTGAATGAGCCACACACTTTGACAAGCTTCCACTCTAAAATCCACATAATTATGCAATGATGCTTTTTCAGGACCATGTGCTCCATTAACCACTTCCCAGACTTGAAGCATTCATTTCTTTTGTCCTTCATCATTTTTTAAAGCTTAACTGCTGGCCTGCTCAGCATGCTGGAAGTGCTGCCAGTCAGCATTAAACTTGCACGTTGGAGATTTTTTAGCAAAGAATTATGCAATTTTAATGTGCAGTCAGAGGCCTAATGAGTTACTAAATAAGAAGGGGCCAAACGAGTTGCATGGAAGGGCTTGTCGACACAGGAAATCATCTGAGCGTAATTACACCAGTGAAATTATATCAATAAGTTTCCTTGTGTGGCAAGTCCTAACTCATATTTAATAACCAGGTGATGTTTTCACAACTCTCAGTAGGTTTTAGCACTGGGCTCATGCAATCTACATTTGCCAAGGGGAAGACTCTCTAAAACCATTTTTCTAAAAATATATAATCTCTAAATGAAACTAAGGTGAAGGAAGCCTTATTTGAAAGCATCACTTTGGGTTAAGGTTTCCAATATCAGATAATGGGGCTGCTCTTCCAGATCATCACTAAAGGTGTTTTAGGTACAACCACTGTGCACTTTCACTGCTGCCTCCAGGTCAGTTTCTGATGCCATCATACAGAACCAGAGAGGATGCATCGCTCCTTGGGCAAAAAAAGGGATTTAATAACTTGTCCTCAACTACTGAGCAGCTATTTTGCCTCCAGAACTGCAAGAAATAAATAAAATGACAAATGTGTTCATCATGACCAGGTTAAAAGAACCAAGACTGGCGAAGGAACACCCTCCAGCAGCTGCTGCAGAGGAGCAGAGGACTGTGAACACAGAGCAACACAGGTGGGAAGAGACCAGGCTGACTTGTCAAGTTTTGAGTATCTTAAAGAACAGAGTTTCCACAACACCTCTTACAATCTGTTCCACTCCTATGGTAAAATAAACTTGCCTTCTACTCAATTGGTGCTTCCTGTGCTCCAGCTTCTGCCCTGCTCTGGTGCACCTGCCACAAGACTGGCTCCATCTGCTCCAAAGGCTCCCCTCAGCCAGTTGGAGAAGCTAGAAGATCACCAAGATCACCCCTTCCCCTCCTCTTCCTAAGGCTGAACACACCTGATTCCCTTCACCTCTCCTGGTCTGCCACGGGCTCCTTCCCCCAGTGCCCTGTCACAGGGCTTGCAAAAGGGTCATGTTCCCTTCTGGAAGCGCTCTTTGAATGGGAGAAAGGGAGACTTGGAAAGGGGACACCCCACACCAGGGGAAACAGGACTTCCACAAATAGTTATTCAACTACCAGTAACAGAAGGAATTCAGAAAGAATGTGGAAAACACCCAGTACAGATCCTTGTCAGGATCTGCGCAGAGTTTTTATGTATTTTAGTCACACATAAATAGAGCAAGAAAAAAAAAATACAGGGAGTTCAGCCTTTTCTTTTTAGGACCCAACTAAAGAAAAACTTGGGTCTCTCTTCAGGTTTTCTGACAGTCTGGGTTTTATAAAGAAGTTTAACTTTTGGCTTTCTGTTAAGAACCGTTAGGGAACGATAGGAGAGAGGCTGGCAGTGTTTTCTGTGAGATAAGGGAAAGTCAAAGCTGCAGCTCACAGTCCCTTGATATTTTGGGAGCAGAGGAATCTATATGGGACCTGTAAGTCTATCTGTTGCTCATTAAGGATGTTTTAGAGCCTGGAAACCAGAAGCTCTTCAGTCAAGCTATAACATCCTTGATTAGATAATGCACAACAAAAAAATGTTACAGACGTACCTATTAATCTCCAAGAACTCAACAAGCCACAAGGACAGCAGAGGAGATGATGTAATCAGATTTTCAGTTGTCATTTTTGTCAAAACCCCACTCTAAAGGTTCTTCTGGTCTCTCGGTGAGCAGTTTCTAACATACTTTTTAACACACAGTTACCACACTTTCTAACACACAGTTACCACACTTCCTAACCACAGCACATTGCATGTGCCAAAGTGGGCTACAAGCAAAAGGGCCGGCTTAATACTGAAGAGCAAAAATGAAGGAGCTGTCCTCACATTTGGTCATATTTTAAGGCCCTTGCATGACTACTGAGATGTTTGATGCTACTCTGCCAGATTGCTTCCAGTTTCTTAGTGCTGTAGTATGAAACTAAATACCTTAACAAAGAGTGAAAGTATTAGATAAACAGCACTGCCTTCATAACTATAACCTCGTTATGTTCAGTAGACTACTCCAGACATCATTTTATTGAATAATGGGCACTTCCTGTGAAAGAATTCATGCAAGATTAACTTTCAAGTCAACCCTTTTACCTGCTGAAAAATGTCCCTGCCCATGGCAGGCAGGCTGGACAGGATGATCTTTAGAGGTCCAGCCCAACCCATCCTATGATGATTTTGTCTGGAATAAATAATCAGTTACAGATCTGCAGCTCCCTTGGTTACCCTGATGCCTTTTTGACCTCTGTAGGATATAGACACGACCTTTTCACAGTGCCAGAAGTGATGTGATGATCACTGAGAGCAGAATCGCTCCCAGACACCAATGGTGTGAGCTGCAGTCACAGATCAAAGGGAGAAGCGAGACATCAATCCAGCCTGCTTTTAAGTCAGGACATTTCAAAGAAGAATATGTAAGAACAAAAGAACTGAAGAGGAAGAGATCAAGGCCCCAGCAGAAAGCAGAATGGTTCTTTCCAGCCCACAAGCTGCTTCTGGACAATGTCAACTAGCAAAAGACACCAAGTGTTAGTACTTTGCCTTCCTCCCACAGTCTCCTTGCAGCCTTGACCTTCAAAGTCAGCCTCCAAATTTTTGAATACCAACAAGCTGCTTCTCACCACCTACAAGTGGGGTGAGCAGTGGCAGAGCACCCAAAATGCAGAACTTCCATCCTCACTGCTCACAGACCAGGTGCCTTAACCAATCCCTGCACATGGAATTTGACCAAGTCCTACCACAAGCCTTCTTAAGGGCCACAAAGAAATGCTTTTAATTACAAGCTGCAGCTTGAATTAAGTCATCCAAATAACAAGTCTCAGCCAAACAATGGAGGGATGCTTACGGCTCACCCACAAGTCAGCAGCCCAGTTTGAAGTTAAATGTGAATTCTAAGTACAAAATAACTCCATCTTCAGACAAACCTCTACTCAATGAAGGGGGAAATGGAGAACATTCTTAGTGCTATTTATCACATTTGACCATCATGATTCATTCCCTTTTCCATGCCTTAGAAAATGATGTTGAACTAATTCCAGATGTCTTTCCTAACAATTTGAAATACAGAATATAATGGTATTTTCTGCATTCATAAAAAGCAATGCTTCAATTCAATACAATCTCTGTTCTTTGCCATTTCAAAAGACCAAAACTGAATAAACACATATTTTAAGAGGGAACAAAAAAACCCCAACCCTCCTACTAGCACCTATTGCTCCCTTCAGGCTGCTTCTCCTCTAAAGAAGGTAAGACCAGAAATTCCATATTCATCATCCCACATTATGCTTCCCTTACCCCTTGTTTGCATTTAGGTTAGGAAAGAAATGTGGCTCCCCCTCCTTCTGTACTAGCTGACACTTGGAACCGCACAGGTTTGTAGGAAAGTCTAACCCAGCCTTCACTGGGTTTGCTTGGTTTCATTTTGAGTCACTATGAGGCTGGTAAAGCATGACTTCATACATCAGGATTGACCCTCCCAAAAAATGTAACACACAGAATGAAGTTTCCATCACTACTTGGTGTGAACATGAGACAGACAAGCAATTCCATTCAGTCCCCAGGAGCCACAGTAAATCCAGCTGCTGCC
The DNA here is from genome assembly GCA_013399945.1 of Ploceus nigricollis. NCBI lineage: Eukaryota > Metazoa > Chordata > Aves > Passeriformes > Ploceidae > Ploceus > Ploceus nigricollis. Next base: position 43,736 of record VXBC01006600.1, read on the forward strand.
AGGTGCAGAGCTGAGCTCAGCGAGGGGTACACGGCCCCAGCCCCATCATTAGGTACTTCAACACCTGCACACACCAGCTGTCATCACACAACACCATGAGAGCTGCACAGCTCACCCTGACACTCCATTACCTCCACATCTCAGGCTTTCAAAGATTATTTTTTTCCTCCTCAGAAACAGTAAGAACTGGTCTCTGCATTACAGCCCACGAGCAGATGCTGGATAGATTAATTCCCCTGAGGCATAGTCAGAGCTGTCAGCAGTGCTGCTCCCCCAACACCTTTCCTTTCCCCTACCATCACACCCCATCCTCTCCTCCTACATTTCTAGAGCCATCCGTGCCCACATGCACACCAGCTCCACTGAACTAATGAGTTCTAATGGCTCGGGCTCTACTCCATGGCCACTGGCATGGTTTTCCATGTGCTGTGCCTCACCAGCTGGGAGCTGGTGCCACAGAGGCCCCAGATCCACGTTCCCTGTGGGATCTGCATTGTGCACAACTTAATGAAACACAGAAGTGATTTGTCCTCAGCTAAGTAAAGAAAGAAGTTAGGATGGCTCTGCTTTGAGTTGTACCTTTGCAAGCACACTTCATACCCACACAGACTTTGGCTGGCAGTGTTTTTGTGCAAAATCTAAAAATAAAAATTAAGTTGTCTTCATTCCTAAACAGTTTTTAATATACAAAACTCAACTGTAGAGCTGCAACTCAGAAGTAGTCATGTCTTCCTTGGGGGAAAAAAATCTTTTCCCATACCCACACTGGATTAATCTACAAACACATGAACATTCTCGTGGTTTAGTTTTCAGAATAGAAAAATTCCCAGCTAAGATCCGAGGTTATGCTTTATTTTATCATTTCAGATAGTGAAAGCAGCTGTAGCAGCATCTTTAACATGCAATAATACCTCCTGTGGTTTCCAGAGATAAGGACTGCGGTTTTCAGCATCACTGCAAAGAGGGCAAAATGCAAGTTCCTAATAGTGGAATAACTGAGATATTACAGAGTGTAGGCTGGCAGCAGAAGTCCCCTATCAGAATTTTTTTTTCCATTACACCTCAGGGCTTTTTCCTCCACCTGCTTCTTGTAAGCAACTGATGTTCTCATATTACCCGATACAAACTAAAACTCAGCTATGAAATGTAAGAAAAGTCACATAAAAGTTTGCTACAGAGAGGCCTCCCTGAAATTTGACATTAAAGGGAATTTGCAAGTCAAACAATCAGGAAAACCCACCACTGTGTTCTTATCACATAAGGAGACCCAGACAACAAAGCTTCATTTCCCTGGCCTGGCGGGAAGTTTCTTCCTTCTGAAAATAGCTCTGACTTTTAAACAACACACCCTTATGCAAATATCCTGAATCCCTATGAGTTATTCCTAAGCATTCCCTCATTAAACACTGAAGCTCTTCCCAAAATGAAATGCACTGCTTCACCAAGAAATTAATTCTTCTGCACTGTCATTTCTACATGAACCTGGATTTCTGCTCTATTTTATTTTTTGTTTTGCTTATGGTTTGGAGGGTTGGTGGTTTTTTGGGTTTTCTTTTTAAACCTATGTCTCTCAGTAGAGAGAGTTCTGTTTCACAACAGACATATGTAAGTCAGCAGAGCTGAAGCTGACAAGCAGTATTATTTGAGAAACCTCAGGTTTCACTGGCAGATAAAAACCACAAACAAGAGAAACCCCCTGCTCTCCCAAAGCCTTGTCCTCCATGAGGATTTCAGATATGATGGAAGAGTATGATGGGGCAAGAGTGTAAAACCAACAGAGAAATTGATAAAAAAAGCCCACAAAAACCAGTAGAAAGGGAGCATTCAGTGCAAACCACAAGCTGTATGAAAGGACAAAGAAAGAAGTTCATTATCAAAGTCAGGAACACAGCAACATTTAGACAGGAATTCATCCTCTCTATGAACAGACGCCTGTCCTTTAATAGCAGACACTTGCTAAACAAGTTTCAAAAGGTATATAATGAGGCCCCAGTAATAATTATGTTTTAAAGTTTTATTAATCTACATGACAGGTTTAACTTCAAACAATTTTTTGATTGATCTAGCTAAGCCAGTGAAACCTCTACTCTTGGGAATTCTCCTAAAATTGGCTTATTTAAAATAAATCTAAATTAGCACATCCACACACACGTCCTACTACTAAATCAAAATTTCATTATTTTCTCACATTAATAAGCTCTTATGTAAATTTCATGACTAAACTAGGAACATAAAAAAAGCATTGCTGAGACAAAAAGTTGCAATACTCTGACATGAGCAGCTCAAACAGAGCCACCCACGGTGTCCAACACTGCCAAGGCAGCTCCTCAGTGGCCACAAAAGAGTTACTTCTTTTCTAGACTATATACAAAATCATAAATATCACTTGGTACACTTGATAAGTTTCAGAAGTGTACTTTCAAGCTTCACAAGATAACATGCTGAGATTAGTTTACTTCTCAAAAAAATGAAAACTTCAGTTTTGCTCTGCATCTCCTCTTGTCACACCCAACACAGGCTGGAAGTGACACAATGAGACAGTAAATTCATGTAATGTTTAAACACACAGTCTTCAGACTTACACATATTTTATTAAGAATATTCTCCACCTTCTGATTATAAAGCAGTACAAGAGAATTCAATCAGGTTGTGCTAGGAGAGCTTTTGAGAAAAACTGCAGAGCTCGAAACTGCAGATGTAGAGCCTGTAACTGGAGTTATTCTGCATCTCTGAAAAGTTAAATATTTTAATGCTTCTCCCAAAGACAGAGACTTACATGACTGCAGACTTATTGATGTTGGGACCTGGTCCCCAACAACTTCATTGCAGATGGCAATAAACTCCCATACAACAAGACAGAACATGACTGAGCAACATTACAAAAAATAGAACAAGACAAACAAATTACAATAGGAGAGAACAAATTACTCTCACCACACCTGTGATTAAAAAGATAAATAAATCCCTTTCACAACCCAAACAGTAACAAAAATTTGGTAGCACTGTGGACAGCTCAATGAGTACCCAATTCAAAAGAAAAACCTCAAAGCAAGCTTTGGATTGACTTGATTATGCCAGGATCCACAGTACTTTCCCATCTAAATCAATGGTTTGCTTCCACCTTGGCTGTGTCCAGTTTTGTGAAGTCATACAGTTAAAAAAAAAAAAACAAACAAAACTTTCCTTCCTAGAAAGCCTGGGCACCAGGTGCCACGTGGCTTCACAGCTGCAGCACAGCTACAAAGCAGGGTATTTAGGAGAAGCAATTTTGCTTAATATGAAATGCAAAGACAGAGTACAGAAACAGATTCAGTAATGCTCACACAAAAACTTTTTATTTGAAAGCACCAAATATTGTTCTGAAAAAAGAACAATAAAGGCAAAACAATTAAAATAGAAAGGTTAAAATGAATTGCACTAATCTGCGGTGATCACTAAACAGCCTAAAAGACACCACTGATTAAAACAGTCCTGAGTATACAAAAATACAGGCATCACCTCAGTCTCGAGGATTTAAAAAAACTCCACTTCCTGGACAGTACTAGAAAGTCTCTTCAAAGCACAACTTCTTAGAAATGGTTGCCAAAGGGACTCACAAATGACAGCTCTGGTGTAAAAAATGAGAGACACTACACAAATTCAGTCTACCTCGGGTTGATACTATCCAGGTCTGCCTTTTCTGAATTTCTGCAGTATAAAATGTATAATGAAATTTTAAAGTTCAAACTTGTGTATTGCAATATATGTGGGAAAAAAACCCCAATCAAAAATCCCTTTGCACTGAATTCAAAGGGCTGTACTTCCCTAGTCAATAGGATAAGAGATATTTTACATTCTAGTGGGTTGCTTTGTGAGTACATCAGAGAGGAAGCAAGATACTAAAACAAATTAATTGGACAATGCATGGAACAGATCCCTACCCACAGCCACTACAGTCAAAACTACGTAATATTTTCCACCAGCTTTTTTTTTTTCCTCTAGTTCATAAGTTACCAAAAATAAGATACTGGAGGCTGACTTTTATTCATTTAGAGATTTAGCAATAATTTCTGGTAGGCTGAGTATTAGAAACTTCATCACCAAAAATAAGACCAAGTATTTTGCTTAAACATGAAGTAAGGGAAGCAAAACACCAAAATTCTGACAGCCCTTACAAGTTCTGTGAAGCTGTCATCAGGACAGGCTTAGCCAACATGAACAGGACTTTCAACAAGCAGGTAAAGTTCCTAATTAGTTAAAACTATCTGTGTTTGCAAAGCCAATTTAGCAGTTTACTGTGTTGGCTGATCCCTGCAATTTCTGGAAGGCCAGAAGTGTTCAGAAGGGCTGGTTTCTGAAATGGAAAAATCTGTCACTCCTATACAGTTCTAAGGGAGTACAAGAACATCAGATGACCATCTAAGGCATTTTCTCTGATTGAATCAAAGCATTTATATCCCCTTTCCACCCTTCTGTGAAAGAGGGGCAGACTGGTGGTGATAGCAGTGAAGGAAGGGCTATAAGCTGTGAAAAAACAACTTTCCTGGAAGTCAGGAAGGTTTGGGTGTTCCTCTGCACTGCTTCTGTACATTCCAATGCACCACTAAGTACGTACGAGCACACATTTCTGCAAAAGTGAAAAACTTCATCTTGAAGTAAAAATAAGTGCATAAAACCCCATGTAACTGCAAAGTCAGCAAGAGAATCACTGCTGAAAAAGATGTTTCACTTTTCAATACCAAATAGCATAGTACAGTTCACCAAGGAAAGGAGAAAGTTTGGTGTCACATCTGACACCACCAATTATCTTTCCATCAAACCACCTCACCTTTAAGCCACCTGAAGACAACACAGTTATCTGAGGCAACATAATGATATAGAATTTCTCTTTCCTTAGGAAAATATATTGGTCATGATGATAACACATTTGGAAAAAATCATTCTGTGTTTTGTAGGCTGTAACTTTGTCAAATGCAATTTCAATTTTAGCAAAAACAAAGAGAGCTGAGGCTGTATATGAAATTTTCGTTCCCTCCTCTTTGTGTGGCAGCTTACAAGGAGTTTCAGCATTAATTTATGGTCTAAAACTAAGCTAAAGAAACTGGATGACTCTGTGATACCAGCAGTAGAGCAAGATCAGGTCCACATCCACCCCCAAGAGAACAGAAAAAGATTTTTCAAGAAGAGGACAGATCTTTAACAGGATGTACAGGGGAGCTCTTGCTGCCACTGAAACACAAGCTAAGAGGACACTGGTGGATTAAATTCAATCAGATGAAGATATTGCCATTTCTACTACACCAGTTAAGGCATGAGCACACCCTTCCCTGCACCACATTTTAAGACTGAAGGCTCCCAAAGAGAATCAATATCTAACATCCAAAATCTTCATGAAAATATATGGAAGGTAAAAACAAGTACCTACACCGAAAATTAAGACAGACTTACAAGTTTCAACAATCTATTCACAATTTTTAAAGGGCAATTTAAAACTAATTGACAAGAAAATAACTTTAGTTCCACTAATTTAATAAAGTTGTTTTTTGTGCTAGGGAAAAAAAGTTGGTATTCCACACACAAAGCTATAATTAACTTCACACTTTTTTTCAGACAATTGCTACTCCATCAATAAATCAGGACCTTCAACATCAGGCAAAACCAAATACCCTTTCAAAGAATAAAAGAGAAATCTGTGGTGTGCAAAGTTTAGAATTAATATATTAAGACTTAGAAGTGCAGGTTCCAGAAGTTTATGCAGCTTTTAATCAAGTCTTTTAACTGAACGACAGTACTTTTATTATGCCACTTTGACATTTTTCTGTCCTTCTAAAAAAAGGTACACCACAATCTCAAAGCTTTTGTATCAAGCTTTTTGTGTCAAGTATCAAGCTTTTTCTGCAAAAAATAATTCCCTCTCAGATTTTCAGATTCTTTACTTTTCACACTTCTTGAAGCTAAAAAAAAAGGGTATGGACACAATGTTGCAGCAAATTCAACACCAAGTCAAGAACTCAGTATTTGGTAAAAAGCAAAAAGGGATCATTATTTCCTAATTATGGAAACAGCGATTTCATGACCACCCCTTTATGCATAAAAACCCATCTTACTCCTGACATAACAGCATGTTTGAACAAACTTTCCACGTTCAGCAGCAATGTTTTGAAATCAGTCAGAAATGGCCTCCTAACTCGCTTGATACTGTTTCCAGAGAAATAATTAAGATTAAAATAGCAAACCCTGTGGCAAATTATGCGGGTCCTCTGGCAGGAGGCCAGCACCAAGGGCACCCTCCGACGGGCTGGGCTGCAGAGTCCAATTTGGACATGGGAGCTGGGAGAGCAAAGCAGCTCCTGCGCATCAGCAGCGTCCGGAGAGAGCAGCGGCTCCGGCGGCGGGATCCGGATAAAGCAGAGATGAATGGAGCCTTTCCTTGGTGTCAAGGATGTGCTGACAGACCTGGAGAGGCTGCAGCTCTCTGCTGTGTTCACAGCAGCTCTGGCTCGGTGAGGACTTGTAAACCACACTTGTGCTCTCTCCTCCGAGGAGGATTTCACACACAGTGGGTTTGTAGTTTTCAGATTAACATGTGGCAGGGGACTTCACAGTCCCTACTTCCAGGCTGGTTCACATAACAGCCACGCTTTAATAAAAATCTCCAAGATGCCCTGCCTTGTGTGTGGAGTGGAGCAGGAAGCTGCCTGGGCTGCCAGAAGCCACTGAGCTGCTGAGGCTGTCCGTGGATGATTTCACAGGAAGGAAGCAGAGCCTCGCTCACCATGTGGAGAACAACTCGCAGCTCCCAGCCCGGCACAGACACGGCCACTGGCCAGCGCCGCGCACGGGGAAAGGGCTGAGCCACACTGATAAACTCGGAAGTAAACAAGACACAAGATGAGCTCGGCTGGAGGCAGCGGGACAGCAGGAGCCTGAGACATACACCGATGACAACACACAGCCACCTAAAACTTGGTGAAAGTACAGCAGTGTCAGGAGCCCGAGGTTAAGAGGTTGCTGTTCCAGGAAGGGGAAAGCATTCCTTCACACCAAACGTGAGTCCCTGATGGCAAACAGCAGCCACCAGCTGGGAGATCATTCCAAGTGAAAGGGAAAGTGGTAGGATCGGATAGAGAGTAAATAAAGAGACTCCCACACATGAAACTACTCTCAGCCCATATGCTGGTAATATTTTTAATTATCTGTCTCCTTAAGCACAATTTCAAACAGCATCTATCACCAGGAGGTGAACACAGCAACAGCCCGATGTGAGCCACCAAGAGCACCTGTAAACTGAAAGTGTACCTGTGCCTGAGCAAGGGAACCCGACACCAGAAACCACCAAAGGATTACAGCTATAGTTCTACACAGTCATTGGTACTGAAATGTGCAAATGATGTTACACATGAAAGCAAGATCTTGAACACCAGTCTGGGGACACAGAGCTGTAGAGACCTGTCTGCCTGCTGTGCCAGCAAGAGCCCGGTGAGAAAGTAAAAACAGAGGAGCTGTACTTCAAGAAGAACATAATCATAATAATCATCCTGATTGTCCTTCTTGATTATTGCCCCTTCAGGAGAACCAACTCAGAGGAAAAAAAAAAAGCAAAAAAAAAAAAAAAAAAAAAAAAAAAAAAAAAGAGCCAGCACCTAACTGTGGATCCCAAGATATGAATGCTTTTACAGACGCATCTGTAAGAGAAGCACTAAAAGATATCTCAGTTACAGGTCCTGTATTTCCCTACACCACCCCTTGCTAGATTATCCCTCTAAGGAAAGAAATTTTTTGCAAAACAATTGAGAACAGTGGCATAAAATAAAGTTCCATTTATTTTGAAACTTTTCTAGAAGAAACCTAGGTGTCAGCCACCCAAACACTGCTGTTTCTACATAAGAATTCTCACCGCAGAAACAGCCTAACACTAAAAAGGAGAAAACATTGTCTCATATGAACTGCACGAACTCGCACAGTATTAACCTGTATTTCCCCAAAGTGATACTAAATGTCCCTAAGAGAGTTCCTAACCCTTCTTTGCACGTCCACCTTTCCTTTGCTCCCAGATTTGCTCACACGACAGAGCGAGCCTGAGGACACCTTACGCTGCCCCTCACCTCTCCCAGCCCTCCCGACACGCGGACGCTTCCCCCGACCTCCACAGCACAACTATCGCAGCGCGGCCGCTGACGAACACGCGGCCAGCCGGGAATCCCAGGATGGAGCCGGGAGAGAGGAAATGGAGACCCCGGTCCGCAGCGGGAGCTGCGCCGGCCTCAGGGCTCGGCAGAGGGAGGGGGGAGCGGGGCAGGGAAGGCGACCCTCCCCTCAGAGGGGCCTCCGGACACGCGGCCCTGCCCGAGGTGGCGGTGGCGCCCTGACCCTCCTTCCTCCCCCGGCCAGCGCGGCCGCCGCTCCAGTCAGGCCCGAACCGGGGGGGCGAGGCGCTCCCGGGGCTCCCCACGGACACGGAC
>VXBC01006600.1:52731-253067 GCA_013399945.1 Ploceus nigricollis
AAAAGAGGGAGGAGGAGGAGGGCCGGGAATCCAGGTTACTCGTCGGCACTGAGGAGCGGGGAGGGGAGGAGGAGGAGCCGCGGGGTCACGGGGAAGGGGCGCTCCGCCCTGCGGCCGGGCGGGCGGGAAGCGGCCGCGGCGACAGGACGGGGATCGGCAGAATCCAGGTTACTCGTCGGCACTGAGGAGCGGGGAGGGGAGGAGGAGGAGCCGCGGGGTCACGGGGAAGGGGCGCTCCGCCCTGCGGCCGGGCGGGCGGGAAGCGGCCGCGGCGACAGGACGGGGATCGGCAGCACTGCCGAGCCGTGGGGCCCCGCTCCCTGCCTGCAGCCCCCGCTCCCTGCTGCAGACCCCGCTCCCTGCTGCAGACCCCGCCTGAGCTCTGCGCGCAGAGTCACAGAATCAGCCAGGTTGGGAGAGTCCTCGGAGATCACCGAGTCCAGCTTATAACCAGACATCACCACGTCAACCGGACCAGAGCACGGAGTGCCATGTCCAGTGGCACCAGTTTACCCTTAAACACCTCCAGGGNGACTGGGAAAGCCGCTCCGGGGGAGCGGAGGAGGGAAACAAACCCGGGCGAAAGCTCACCGGGTCCGGCGGAGGGGGCTCCCGGGTACATGTCTCCGTGTGTGCGGCGGCGGAGGCGGCGGCGGCGNCTGAGCTCTGCGCGCAGAGTCACAGAATCAGCCAGGTTGGGAGAGTCCTCGGAGATCACCGAGTCCAGCTTATAACCAGACATCACCACGTCAACCGGACCAGAGCACGGAGTGCCATGTCCAGTGGCACCAGTTTACCCTTAAACACCTCCAGGGATGGTGACTCCACCACCACCTTGGGCAGCCCATTCCAAGGTTTAATAACCCTTGCTGTGAAGAAACTCCTCTTAATGTCCAGCCTAAACCTCCTCCGGCACAGTTTAAGACTATGTCCTGTCATCCTGTGGCTTTCAGTGAGACCTTGGAAAATGACTGTGCCTCTAGCACTCTCTCCACTACCTCTCCCTGTTACATGTTTGAAAGGTATGCTGGAATTATATCAGTATTAAACATACTGCTGGATCTTGAATTAAATTTGGATTTGTTTGTTTATATTCTTTTATTCCTCCTGTTGCTCTGAAAACCTCAGCTCAGTTACCTCATGGATTCCCATATCCACTTTTAGTCATATCTATGAAACCCAGCTGTGGTGGGGTTGTCTTATTGTCCTTGTCAACCAGATAATGTCTGGTACTGTACACATGTAAAGTTTAGTACAACCAGATAAGGTACTGGGGAAAACAAACTAGAAAGGACATGAAAGAGGCAGAGTACTGATCAGTATGATGCACTGAGACCTTGGATATATCCCTGGGGAAATTTTAAAGACATGGATGTGGCATGTGGGGACATGCGTTAGTGATGAGCTTGGCAGTGCTGGGTTAATGGTTGGACTTGATGATCTTAAACGTATTTTCCNGTGACTCCACCACCACCTTGGGCAGCCCATTCCAAGGTTTAATAACCCTTGCTGTGAAGAAACTCCTCTTAATGTCCAGCCTAAACCTCCTCCGGCACAGTTTAAGACTATGTCCTGTCATCCTGTGGCTTTCAGTGAGACCTTGGAAAATGACTGTGCCTCTAGCACTCTCTCCACTACCTCTCCCTGTTACATGTTTGAAAGGTATGCTGGAATTATATCAGTATTAAACATACTGCTGGATCTTGAATTAAATTTGGATTTGTTTGTTTATATTCTTTTATTCCTCCTGTTGCTCTGAAAACCTCAGCTCAGTTACCTCATGGATTCCCATATCCACTTTTAGTCATATCTATGAAACCCAGCTGTGGTGGGGTTGTCTTATTGTCCTTGTCAACCAGATAATGTCTGGTACTGTACACATGTAAAGTTTAGTACAACCAGATAAGGTACTGGGGAAAACAAACTAGAAAGGACATGAAAGAGGCAGAGTACTGATCAGTATGATGCACTGAGACCTTGGAGATATCCCTGGGGAAATTTAAAAGACATAGATGTGGCATGTGGGGACATGCGTTAGTGATGAGCTTGGCAGTGCTGGGTTAATGGTTGGACTTGATGATCTTAAACGTATTTTCCAACTTAAACAATTCTATGATTTCACATCAGAGATAATAATTCCTGCAGTAACTGTCATCCTTTTGTAATCACATAATTAGTACCTCTTCCTTTCAAAAGAAAGTAGGAAAAATAAAGTTAAACCTGCTAAGGAGGCAAAAAGCAAGTTAAGGATGTTCACTTCCACTGGAGTTACCTACAGAGTTCCAGCACAGCCATGATCTATAATTTCAATCACTTCCTCCATGTTGATGTGGAAGCCTTTAAAAAATTCATGCAGTTCTCAACCCAGAACAGTCAAGCCCCATCAAAGTCAACTGAATTCGTTTACCAAGTATTATCTGCCAAAGAGCAAGGCAAACATACAGCTTGTAGTGTTCATCAAGCCAATTAATATCCTTCTTCATCAGCTCGTATTTCAAGTGATACAGAAGCATCTCACTGTTCCAAAGTATTTACTCTCCCCTTTGGGTCATACTTGCAGATATTCAAGGGCTGCTATTAACAGCTCAGTTTGCGCTTCAAGTGAACCGTTCCTGAAGCCATTGTCACCACTAGAGTTTCCACTGGAGTGATTTTGGATTTGTCTTCATTCCAGGCTTCTCAAATTGCTGGAAAGTAAAGATTTACCCGTAACTATAAACAAATAAAGGACAAAATTATGGGTCAACTTTAGTTTTAAAGTAAAGCCAAGCAGCTCTATCAAAAAGATAAAAAAAGGAGCCAGGCAAAGGGGCTGCCGTTTTCCTCCCTGTGAGGAGCTGGGTAACATTTTTTCACAACCACCAATAATTTCTGGTATATAACCTTACTAGAGGGTGGAAAAGTGGGTGGATGGGGGAAAATCCCCAAAAACAAGAGCCAGAAGAGGCACATTTGGCCTTTTTGCTGAGGTGGCAGGAGAAAAACATGCAGTTTCTGTATCAACATCTAATTTTTTTATGCTATATTTAAACCAATCTCTTCAACCTGATTAGGAATATAACTTTCTCTAAGATTAAGCATACTATTGTGCCTCTTAGACCTGCATTTAAGAAAGAAAAGGGCATAAAATACACTGACAACTTTCTGGAAATGTTCACTGGACTAATTTGTATCAGCACTGACTGATGCGGAACCTACAAGTCCACTATGGTACTGTGGTAGCAGTTTGAAAATAACAAGCTAACAAGCATCAGAAGACAGGTGAAATATAAGGGGAGATTTTACAAAATACTAAACACTCATCCCACACTTCTTTCTGGCTCCACAGGATCCTCTGCAGTTGATTTCAGAAGTTCCCTGAAAAACAGAGATCCTGAAAATGGCAATTAATGCCTCAAACATCCTAGAGTGCAACATTCTTGTACCAATTTAAAGCTGATTTCTCTGGATTGAGCACTTAATAAGCAAAAGCATTTGTCACTGTTTATACAAGACTGTAGAACTGCACAGTCAGCTAAATAATAAATTAAATTGGTTTATTTAACCACAGTTTTCTCATGTGGAAGTGCTGCTGTTCCTCAGGTATATTTTCATGGTACTGACCCCTTCCAGCAGCATTTCTGTGCATCTGAGCAGAGTTCCAGCTCTCTTCTACCCGTGTTCACACACTCATTTTGGGCCATGTCACTTGCTTTATTTCCAATGCTTTCTGTCACTGACAACTGCTGCTTTGGAGCACAGTGAAACACAATTATGTCTTACTGGGCCATTTCACCCAAAAAAAGGCTTCAGTTCTTGAAAAGGTTTGTTCTGAAAGAGAGGTTTGAAAGCTCTGTAACAGCATTCTTTTAAGTATGGTCTTTATATGCTGTATTAACAATTATATGGTAGTATAAGAACAGCTGCTTAAACACTTAAAATTAGGTTTTTCTAAGGAAAAAAAAAAGAGTGACTGTTGGGCACAATACCTTTCTTAACTGCTGAATTTCAAGATTACATTGCCCAGAACTGATATCTGTCACAGAAGAAATTATTAATTTTGGGAAAAAAAGCATGTTCTAATAATTCTGGAAGCAAAGGTTGTATTTAGGAGCAGCATTTAAAAATCATTTATAGCAGCAGCAGCAATCTAGGGAAAATATTTTATATACAAATAGGCCAGTGACAAATGATACAGCTTTTCTTTTGATGAAAACATATATTGATCTCCCTAAGTAACAACCATTCCCATTTTAAATGGAATTAATTTTAAAACCCCAGAGTTTATAAATGTCTGACAGTCATTGCTTACAATGATACAGTAGCAAAAAATTTCACTCAGAGCAGAAAGATGTAAATTTTATTCTTGACTTGGAGGGGATTTAGGCTTATATTTGCCATCTCTCAACTGGCCTAACTCTTAAGATGTTATCCTGGAGTACATGCATTAGACTTGTCACATATTCTGCATTCTGCTTTACATAAGAATTTAAAATCAGAACCAAAGTGAAGTCCATGGCTCTATGCCCTAAAGTGTTCACATTTTACAAAGGCTTTGAGGGTCCTCGTCCCCTGCTCAGGAACTGTTCGTTATTTCAACAATTAAATATTTAACCACAATTAATCCATGGTGGAGGGACCAAAACATGATTTTTGTCTTTCTATAATCAGATAACTGTTCCAACTACCAGGCTACAAAACTGCATTTGATTTATTTTGTCAAATGAATTGCAATAATAATTTATAATAAAAAAAAACTAATTATCATTAGATTACTAACTTCAGCTCACTCAAAAAGACAATTTTTCCAGGTGATCAGGGCCAACAATGCAACAATTCAACTTGAGGGAAATGATGCAGCACCACCTATTGGGGGATGTGTTACACTCACTGGTTGTTACAGTTTCAAGAAGAACCAGAGTTTTGCTCTTCATTGTAATGACCTTGTTACAAGGAAAAAAACAAAACAAAACAAACAAACAAACAAACAAAAAACCAAACAAAAAGCAAAAAAACCACAAAACCCAAAAAACCCAACTAGGGACAAAAAGGACTTTCCAAAAAGAAGATAAAAGAAGTAAATACTGTACCTGAGACTGTTCACCAAGAAAAAAGCATGTCCCTAAGTGCCACATCTACATGTCTTTTAAGTACCTCCAAGACTCTTGGCTCAATCCCTTCCCTGGGCAGCCTGTTCCAGTGCTTGACCATCCTTTCCTGCAGAAATTTTTCTTAATAGTGAATCTAAACTTCCCTGAGCACAACTTGAGGTCATTTCCTTTCATCCTAGCATTATTACCAGGCAGAAGAGACCAACCCCCACTTGGCTTCAGCCTCCTGTCAGGCAGCTCCTTCCTGCCCCAGCTTTGTTCCTTTTCTTCAGACAGGTTCCAATGTCCTTCTTGTAGTAAAGAACCCGAATCTGAACACAGGACTCGAGGTGTGGCCTCCCCAGTGCTGAGTACAGGGGGACAATCACTGCCCTGGAACTGCTGGCCACACTTTGGTCACTGAGAAACTGCAGCCTTGAGAGATGGAGAGAGGCAGCTTAAGGAGAGAAGAATCACCTCAGGAAGGTTATAAGCAGCAACAAAATTGTAAAGCAAGGACAAGAAAAGAGAAAGGAACTATCAGCTTCAAGTCTCCTTGGTAAAGACCTCTTGAGTCTGACCACTTTGATGACCACTAGTGGCCTCGGTCCTGTTTTAACTCTCAGGCATCAGCTCTGCAGTGTTCACACAGCTAATTCAGGGTGAGGTGCTAAGGGCTGACTGCTTTGTGTATGATAATGACAGATCTTGCTGATGTTTTCATCTTCCCTGGCAATGCACAGGCACATCCAGCCAGATCTCTGCCACTGCTCTTCACCATTCATCCTCCAAGTGTCAAATATCCACCTGAGGGAAGTTTCATAGCCAAGTTACTTGTTTTGTTTATCATTTTTGTTTACCCTGTGTGATCCTGCACCAGCTTGCTAGTACACAGCTCTATCATCATCCTAAACCTCACCAGCCTGGAAATAACTCACTACCCTGGAACAGCAGAATACACAGAAGAATGTAAGGGGGTTTTTGCTGGGTTTTTTTAAAGCCTCCATCTATTTGCTGTAAATTCATCCAGAACAGACTTCTGCTCCAAAAGGATGGTGATGTGTTAGACAGTAAAAGTACAGACAGTTACAGGATCTGAGATGAAAAGCACACACCACTGCAAATTTCTAGACCCTTGGTCTGCTTTATTATCCAGCTTTATTAATTAAGCTTTATTAATCAGCAATCTTGATCACATACCTAGGCTTCCAAAAGCTTTAGGAAGCAGCAAAACTGGGGTTTCTTTTGGTTTTTTGCTTTCTTTTACACAGTCATTTGTTTTCATCAGAACTTTATTCTGGGCTCCTACAGAGCAGCTTTACCAGTGTCACTCAATAGATGCAGCAAGACAGCCATGAAGCAAGGATGCAGGCAAATCTCATTTAATTAACATCTTTGCCAACCAAAGCCTAAGCTTATGTGAACGTCACATTTAAATTTTAGGTCTTCATATTTTATTTTTTAACAACCCATCAGCATTTCTAATAACTTTTAGCTTAAGGACTGTTATATCAGAACTGTTACAAAATCATGTCTATTAAATATATAATTTTGTTGACTGCCTGCACACTTCCAGTACTCATCTCCCAGGCCAGCAACATTTGCAAGTTTATTTGATTGAAAAGGAATCTTATTTCTCTGTTGCTACTTTTCAGTCAGAGCATCATTTCATGGACCACTGGGACAGCTCTGAGGGCTTTTGCACAGGAGACCTTGGCAGCCCTGGAGTGGGGCTCACACAAGTCCCTGTGAAATCCCATCCTCAAGCACCCAGCAATGACAGAGGTTCCTGGATATTTAATCTCACTGGAAAGGTGCATTCATTTGCTGCTTTGAGTTAGGTATAAAAATGTAGACAATTGTCCTGTGCCTTGAATAGGAAGTTTGAGTAAATGCTTAAATTCAGAGCTGTTGACCCCAATAATAGGGATAAGCACCCACAAATTAAGCACTGCATCACTGTGTATTTATCATCTCCAGCAGTGATAGTGTTAGATCTTTGTTTAGTGAAATTCTCAGTTGTTTGTGATCCTTAGGAAGGAATGAATACAAGAGGGCAAGTCCCTCTTGCCTACCTCAGTTTTCACTTGTAATGATCTAATAAATCCTGAGATTTCTATAAAGGAGCACTACAAAAGCAGGCTGGATACACTTTGCTAGTAATAGAATGTTGTCATTTTAGGATTCTAAAATGTCAAGCTTTTTGCAATTTTTTGAATAATTTTGTTTAAGCTTAATTAGTTTGACTTATTTGGTTTGGGTTGGAAGAGACCTTTGAAGGTCAGATAGCCCAGCCCCACTGCAATGCACAGGAATATCTTCACCTAGATCAGGTTGTTCAGAGCCCCATCCAGCCTGGATGGAATCCTGTCCCTCAGGCATGTCAACCACACCACTCAGCTTGGAGTTATCTGCAAATCTGCTGAGGGTGCACCTGATCCCCCTGTTCATGTCTTTGATGAAGACTTTAAATCATAATGGTGCCAAACAGACCTGAGGGACACATCACTGATCTCCATCTGTACATTGAGACAATCACTGCACTGTGGATGTGACCATCCAGCCAATTCCTTATCCACCAAACAGTCCATCCATAAAATTAATCTCTCTCCAATTAGACAGAAGAATGTTGTGTGGGACTGTGTTAAAGGCTTTATAGAAGTCCAGACAGGTGACATCCCTAGCCCTTCCCTTGTCCACTCCATGTGGTCACTCCATCATAGAAGGCCCCTTGGTTGATCAAGCAGGACTTGACCTTTGATGGAGCTGTGGCTGTCCCAAATTACGTCCCTGTCCTCCAGGAGTGCCCTAGCACAGCTTCTAGGAAATCTGTTCCGTGATCTGCCCAGCCACTGAGGTGAGGCTCATCAAATGCACATCTGTCAAAAAGACAAAAAAATGAAACCCAGAGAACATTCATTTTTCACATTCTGATGATGCCTTTGGAGCAAAACTCTGGAATTTGCTCAGGCTCATCACAATCACAGAATCCCAGAACCACAGAATGATGAGGTCGGAAGGGACCACAGTGGGGTCCCCTGGTGCCACCTCCCTGCTCCAGCAGGGCCATCCCAGAGCACAGGCTCAGGATTGTGTCCAGACAGTTCTGGAATATCTCCAGTGAGGGAGACTCCACACCCTCCCTTGGCGATCTGTTCATTGCTTGGTCATTGCACGGGAAAGAAGTTCTTGCTCATGTTCGGGTGGAAAAAAATCAGGCTACACAGTTCTGTACCAAGGGCTCATTCTGCACCTTTTCTTCCCGTTTTATTACATACAGAAAATTGAGTGTTTTAGCGAGGCAGTGAGACCTGAAAGAGTTGTAGGGGAGGACGGCTTGGGTCCCTCAAAGTGTGCCAGGGAGGTTTAGTTTGGGTCCTGGGAAAATGGCCTCACCAGAGTTTTCACCCAGGGCAGTGGTGGCGTCCGCATCCCTGCAGGGATACAAAAGCCGTGGGGATGTGGCACTTGGGGGCACGGGTGGGGCTGGTAGTGCTGGGGGAGCGGCCGGATCCGGCGTTCAGCGCTGCTCTCGGCTTTAGGGGCGCATTATTCCCCGTGAGGGCGGTGAGGGACGGGGGGAGGGAGGAGCGAGGGACCGCGCGCGGGCACCTGCCATGCGCGGAGGGTCACGGGTGGCGTCACGGGTGACGTAACGAGCACCGCCATTATAAATCCACGCCGCCGTGCGCGGCCCCTTTCGCTCCGCGGCGGCCCAAGGTGCTGAGTCCTTCGTACGAAGCTAAGGCCGAACCACCCGGCGACCAGCACCGCGCCCCGCCATGGCCTCCGTCTCCGAGCTCGCCTGCATCTACTCCGCCCTCATCCTGCACGACGACGAGGTCACCGTAACGGTGAGTGCGGCCGCACAAGATGGCGGCGGCCGCGCGGCATGGCCGCCTGAGGGGCCGCGCCGGGCCGGGCCGGGCGGGCTCTGAGCGCCGCTGTCTCGTTGCAGGAGGACAAGATCAACGCGCTCATCAAGGCAGCCGGAGTGAACGTGGAGCCTTTCTGGCCGGGGCTCTTCGCCAAGGTGGGCGAGAGGGGCCGCAGGCCGGGCAGGGGCGGTGTGTGGGGCTCTCCACCGCACTTCCCGCCCGTGTTAACCAGGCTTCGCTGCCGCTTGTCGTTCTCCGCAGGCGCTGGCGAACATTGACATCGGGAGCCTGATCTGTAACGTGGGAGCGGGCGGTGGAGGGGCTCCGGCTGCCGCCGCGCCCGCGGGTGGTGCCGCGCCCGCCGGCGGAGCCGCCCCCGGTAAGTGGCGGCCGCGTCCGACCGAGGCGTAGGAATGTGGATCCGTGGAATGGCTGAAGTTGGGAGGGTCTTTAAGGCCATCTCTTTCCAATCTCCTACCGTGGGCAGGGACACTGTCCTCTAGACTCAGCTGTGCCCATCCAACACTTCAGGGATGGGGCACCCGCAGCTTTGCAAGCACCAGTTACAGAAGCGGTCTGCATGTGGTTTCTGCCATGCAGGGTGTGTGTGAGTGTTCTTGAGCAAAGCACGCCCTCCCCTTGAGAAAGGCTGGTATTGCACATGAAGTCAGCGTACAGGATTAGTGTTCCCTCAGAATTAAAACTACTTTTCCTGTATGTCCTCAGGATCATACAGAGCATCAGCATCTCCTCTTAAAGTTTTTCAGGCTGGATAGAAATTAATTCTGAAGTCACAAAACCACTTTGCTAATAGTACAAACACTAGCCTTGGTCTGCTGGCTTAAGTTGTTAGGACTGCTCAGGTCTTCCTGCCTGATGTTAGTCATTGCATGTGACACCTGTTGTGACAAGTGACTTCTATGAGTTGATAATTTAGGAGATAAATCCTGTCTCATTTCTTTTCCAGCTGAAGAGAAGAAAGAAGAGGAAAAGAAGGAAGAATCAGAGGAATCTGATGATGACATGGGCTTTGGTCTTTTTGACTAATTAGTTTTGTACCAGCCTGTAATAAAGAACATCTGCTTGTACTCATGTCTCTCGGGTGGATGTTTGTGGAGGGTGGCCACATTACCTGCACCTCCTGAAACTGCTGTCGAGTGCTCAGCTGGGGCTTTACAACTTCCCCTGTCAGTTTTTTTGGTGTTTCACAACAACAGATAAAGCTCTAAAAGGCACCCACAGCCTCTGGACAGAGGGAGGAATGAAATCCCAGTGAGCAGGGGATGTGGTGAGAGCCTGGAGCTGCAGGATGGGGTCCTGTTCAGCAGAAGGGCTGAGGCTGGGCTGGTGCTGCAGCCTCTGGTGCTGTGACACCTCTGGTTACAGCAGCAGTGCAGCTCCCCATGGCACCTGTGCAGGGGCAGCTGTGGCACAGCAAGGCCAGAGGCTTTTCACAGTGCGGGAAAAAACTGCAATTCTCAGGTGAAGGGCTGAGGTTGTGTAAGGTACAGAATGTATTTACCTGGCCAGAAAACTGGTGTAAAGGGTGGCTGTGGGAGGTGATGTAACACTGCACTGGAAAGGGGCTACTTAAAAGGCATGAATTTCATAATTAACTTTTGAACAGGACTTTTCCAGAGCAGTTAAACAAGGTAAGGGCTGTGTTCTAAGTGGGTATTGCAAAGCATCTGAGGCACTACAGAATTCCAGGTGTCCCAAAGTTGTGGAGGGGATTGTTCCACATCTGGACCAAACACTGATGGACTCTGCACTGTCCCACCTTTTACATTTATATAACAACTTTATGATAGGATGTTAGGTATTTGTATTATCAACTCTTTAAAAAGACAGAGGTACCCAGGGAAGAATTCTTTTGCAGTGCACACACATGAAATAAAGAGTCAGAGTTTCACTGGTAACACCTTTTTAATAGGTCAAAGTAACTGTACAGTTCATTATATTCTTCCTGAGAATAATTTATATCCCTCAACAGCAAAAAGGGAGTGTGGTTTTTATTTTAACAGAACAGATGGCATAACTGGAAAACCAAGGAAAATCTAATTACACTGCTCTACTGTAACTCCTCCCAGGCAAGATAGACAAAAGGATGGGTTAGTTAACTACAGTGGGTTTAAAATAGTCATCATGGCTTTAATCTGTCTTTATAAATTATATAAAAATGGGGGACATGAATGATTACAGATCTCCTCTAAATGCAGCTCTGAATTGCTCTGGTACAAAGCAGCATTTTCACTTCCAAGGAAAACAACATTGCTACAAAAGAACTGGCACGTTACCCTGGTGAAAAAGACGAGTGTTCAGTTGTGTCCTACAGCTAGTTCCAAACAAATGCTTCACACAGTCACGTAAAAGTAAAAGGCAGGAAGATGAAGAGGGCTTTAGTTTGTCTTGAAATGACTGAAGTCTTGAAAATATAGCTTTTTATTCTTTCTCTGTAAATCGTGATTAGCATATTGCGACGTAAGTGTTCTAATAAAAAAAATTCCAGTCTGGATAGTTCATATACTGTGGGCAAGAATTCTCAGCCCTGAGGTTTCCCCGAATTCTTCACTTCACAATATCTTTCTCCCATCTGCTGCTCCAACAGTTTTGGCTCCGAGACTGTGACCCGGTGGCAGCTCAATGGTGGCAGCTCAGCGTGAAGCGTGTCCCATGCGATGGAATGAGCTGCCCTGTGCCCCAGCTCTGAGTGCCTGAGGGCTCCTGTACAAACCTCATCTGCTGATAATGCCACCTTCTGAATCCCAGCCCAGCTCGGCTCTACCCGAGAGACTTGGTTAAACTGTTGCAATGAGAGAACCCGAGGGGTCGGTCAGGTCTGCTGAAGCCAGAGGCGCTGGAAGGCCAGGACTGCACTGGGTTAATCCTCACTGCTGGTGGAAGGTGAAGGAACATCCTGTCACAAGCAGAATTCTGAGGCTGATGACATTCTTCCCTCAGTGCTTAGTGCGGTCTGGACTGGCTGATTTTCAGTCTGGCTTGATCGATAACATCCAGCAGGTTTTTGGCATCCACAGCCAGGGCATGAGCAGCCGTCAGCATTTGCTTCTTGTACTCCTGCTGCAGGCTGGTCATGACGTACTGCTGGGCCAGCTTCATCTTGTTGATGAGCTCGGCCAGGTCCGAGTTCAGCAGCTTCTGTGCCATCTCAATCTGCAACGAGACAACCCCGTCAGCCCTGGGGGTTTGAAACACTGCACTCACAGCAATGCCACAGAGCCACAGCCCCTGCACAATTCCTGACTGCAGCTGGGCTGTTTCTGAGGGCACCACGTGGAGCAGCAAATGGAATTTGGCACCTGCTGAGCCACCCACTGTTAAACAGCACCAAGACCCAAGTTGTGGATTTTAAACCACAACTTGGCATTAACAGCTTGTAATGGGTTTTCAGGTTCTAGTTAGCTTTACTCTTTTTACTACTGAAGCAGTTCTAAAGCATTAAAGCAGCTCTAAAAAATGAAACAAGAAGGCAGATATAGGTTACTTAAGCACACACCTAAGTCAGCATGAACCTCTGAGATGGCACTTACTGAACCATTCCCTGGCTTTCTCAGTACCACACTCATTCAAGGTTTTGGAGGAAAACTGTTTTAATTATGAACTTCATTGAAAGCTCTCTGTCACTCCTCATCCAGAACTACAGACAACCTTCCAGCTATACCAAGCTCTGCTCAATTACCTGTTCAATGACTTGGTGTGCAAGAGAATGACAGCTGACATCTGCACTAAGAATTAACCCTCAGCTGATTCCCTGCTGTGGAATATTGGGGTTTATGTCACCTTCCTATGGGTGACACCTATATCCAGTTGAAGAATCCTCACTAATACCAAGCCTAAGTTCATGCAGCAATTTTAATGAAATTCATTTAATGCAGAATTGTAACCCAGGAGTTCAGACTGCTCAGGCAGCCAAAAGGTGTGCCTGTGCCAAGAAGGGAGCACCAAAACCTGTCCCAATAGGCTGAGGCTGACTGGGAAGGCAGTGGCTGAGCACCAAGTAAGCAGAGCTCCACGTACCTCTCTGTGGGTGCTTGCAGGGAGCACTGGGAGGGTCTCATCTACTGTTGCCAGTAAAGTTCTTAGTGCCAAACCAACCTCCTATGAAAAAAAGAGTAAAGAAATAAACTTCAAAGATTTGGAAAAAATGGATGAGAGAATTTTAGGAGTGTCAGAGGCAGTGGATACATTTAATTGCTCATCTGGATAAGGAGAGAGTTGGAACATGCCTAAGGCACTTCACAATCCCACCTGCAATTGTGCCTATCACCATCAAAACAAGATGCCAAAGGGTTAATAACAAGTTCTTCTCATAAAAAGTGAAAATGTGGAGAAGACAGCACACTACTCAGGACCCTGGACAAGCACAGGCAAGCTGGGCATGAAGCACTGCTGTCCACAAGACTGGGCGTGCAATCCAAAGCTCCAGCCTCTGACCACAAGTCACCCACCCCACGAACACAAACAGCTTTTCTACCTCCAGCTTTCCAGAAAATTTCTCCTACACCACCTGAAGATCTCATTCAGGGAAGAAATACACCCCTTCATACCTTCACCATGGGCACGTACTCCTCAGGTGGGGCCGGCTGGATTTTACTGGACATTTCTATCACCGCCTTCACCAGCCCGGTGACGTTCTCGTAGACTTTGTCATTGGAGCGGTCCAGGTTGGCCGTGGGAGGAGGGCTGATCTCCTGCGGCTGAATCTGCAAGCAGAGAGGGGCTGCTGGACCTCTCATCCCCAGCAGATGGGGCTCAGCCACTTCCCAGCCGGGAAGAGCTCCGGTTCCCCGAGTTCCCACAGCCCCCGCCCAGCCCCGCTGCTGCCCTGAGCTGGCTGAGCACGCTGGCTCCCAGGATGAAGGAAGTTTCTTTTTAGTTCTTCTGACTGAACCTGATCTCTGAAATGACACTGGACAACTTTTACCAGGGTTTCCCTGAAGAGCTTCCAGTGTAACACTCTCAACAGAGAAGGGAATAATTTGAGGCATGAGGGTACTGAGTACTTAACATGTCTCAGTGGTTCAAATTCCACTGTGAGGGCAACAGGTATCAGGTCCCTCATTCCAGAAGGGCTTTTTGTGCTCCAAAATAACATACTGATAACATAACATATCAGTAACATACTGATCGTGGCCCGAGAGAACTGGAACGAGATCATCCTTGAGATCCCATCCAAGCCAAACTATTCCACGATTCTATGACATTTTTCTTTTGTTAGTGAAAATCTACAACAGGTGAACAAAAATGGTGTCACCAGTACAGGTGGGAAACATGGAATGTTTTTAGACAGTTGATTTCCAAGAGATCAGAAAAAAAGTCATAACTCGTGTGGTCTTTACTCAAGTAAAACTTCCAACAAGTCAGATATGTCTGGAGTTAAATCCAAGACAGACTGAAATAATCCCAGGTCTGAAATGAAAGAAACTTTGCAAACATCCTTTGTAAGGTCCTCAGTATCTCAGAACTGTGAAACTACCATGCATCCCAGTCTCCTGCAACTATTCCCTACTACAGGATGCCCAAGCAACAATTCAGTGTGAGCAGAAAGTTAAAAAATTCTTGATTTCCTCCTGGATCTGAGATGGTTCATGGTGCTTCAGGCTCCCTACACTGGCTTACTGCTGGCTCTCAGGACTGGTCCCAGCTCCAGAAATGTTTCACTGCAAGCCCCTGATCCATTGTCCTGAGGAAACTATGGAATGCTTTGATGAGACTTTCTCTAAGGAAGGAGTGCAGGATTCAGTACACGGTGATTCCATTTTGTAGCATTTCATTAAGTGGATACCAACAGCTATTAGAGAGATTCAATCTAGTGCATTGATCAGAAAATACCTTAGGAAAAAGAACTCTGTAATTGCCTCAATCAGCAGGGGAAGGCTGTGATTCGAATCAGTTTCAGCAATCAAGTTAAAACAGTCATTTGGCAAAGTCACATGCAAAGACATTTTGGAATAGGGCACGTACACACACGCTCACGCACTGCTTACCCTCCATGGCTATGGTTGAGCAGAATGTGGGGGGAGGTTAAAGAAATTTACCAAAAGAAGGGAAAAAAAGAAAAACAATATTAATAAAACTCAGCAGGGAAAAAAAAATAAAACCAAACAAACCCAAAACATGTGTAGCAATCAGAGACCAGTTAAAAAGCCTGCAACAAAAACGCATCCTCACCAGAACCGGCAGCCACTCATGTTAGCTCTGGGCCCTGTGTGACAGAACGGCTGCTGTGCACCCCTGTGGGCAGTGGAAGGGTTTGCCATGCACCCCATGCTTCCTCCTGACTAAACACACGGGCAGGAGATCATGCAAAGCTGGACAGGAGCAAGCCAGTCTGGCGAGCAGCAGAGTGGTGAGTGGAGCAGAGGGCCTGGGAAACCTGTCCTGGGAACACTGCTGGTCCCTCTGCACAAACAGTCCAGGACTCGATGCATTTAAGAAAATTTTGTATTCATCTTTCTGAAGCTTTTTGTTTAGGTAAGTCATGATGGGAAATACATGGCCATTTAACTGTGTAGGACTTGTTCACAAGAATTCATCACAGCCATGGTCAGGAACTACCAAGAACTCATTCCAGATGATTCCCAACCCTTAGAACTCCAGACCCAAACCTTTCAAGACTATGGAATTGTGTTTCTCAGTCCTTGCTTTCTCTTTGTTTATCCCCAATATCAACACCACTACTCTGCAGAATGTTGAGTTTCTTTGTGGAACTGGCTGACTCTGCCTCACCCAGGAGCTCCCTGGAGCCTGCCCTGAAGGCTCCTGAGGGCAGGCAATTCCAATCCTCTTCATCTGTGTTCTCCCTGAGAAGGGAGTCTGAACTGGGTGTACAGAAAAGGGAGTCTGAAATGAACCGTAGAAGCATCTTCAGTTTAGGACTGCAACCATTAACAAAGCTATGCCAAAAAGTAATGGGCTATTTTCTTCAAGGGGCATAAAATAATCCAATTCCAAGAAAATTTTGACAGGGGAAAACAAAATCAGCCCTTCTTTCCTACTCAAAGAGCTATTTAGTACACAAATCCTGTTCACTTGTCACTACTGATGTCTCTGACTGCTCAGGTTTGTTTGTTGTCAAAAGGATGTATTTCAAAACATTTTTTCATGTTCCAGCATCAGCATTTAGAAAGGAAATTTTAGAGAAGCCAAGTTTAGTAACACATCTGTTACTGCTTTTTGACGTTTTCTGAGGCTTGGCAGCTTGTAAAGCACTGGCATCAGTTTATAATAAATAATCCTGCTCATATTCACCACTGCTGGCTATTTACACTGATTCTTAAACATTCCAGTAATCCCAGAACACGAGCAGGAGTGAGACAGGCTGGCAGTGGCTGAGATCAAGTTGTGCTGAACACACTGCTCTGATGGCAGGTTCTGAATTTCTTGTTCATATGAACTGGGCTTTTTCTGTATTTCCTTAAATCACCTAAAATAAGGGTCACTCATCCCAACTGCTGTGGCCACCACATCATGGATTCCTGTTCTTTACTACAGGCCTGACAAGGCTGTTTCCTGGAGATTAGAAAGGTGGCAGAGTCCCACAGGCAGGGAACAGGACACAAAGGGATGATTTTGGGAGTGCCTGACGTCCTTAGGAGCAGTTCTGTGGACACCAACTGCAGCAGGGGCAGGACACTGCACCCTGCAGCAGCACCTCTGCTACAAAACCACTGTCAAGTTTCAGTTTTGGCTTTATTGCTATTTATGGGAAATGAAACAACACATCAGGAAGTATCTCACTCCCAGGTCAGACAGCCCATTTCCCCTCTTCCCTTGTTCC
Organism: Ploceus nigricollis; assembly: GCA_013399945.1. Lineage (NCBI taxonomy): Eukaryota > Metazoa > Chordata > Aves > Passeriformes > Ploceidae > Ploceus > Ploceus nigricollis. Next base: position 69,480 of record VXBC01006600.1, read on the forward strand.
CCAGAGCTGGCAGGGTTTGAGGAGCCCTGGTGCTGCAGCAAGAGCTTTTTGAGCACTGCAGGAGAGGTCTCACCTCCCTGTGACCAAGGACAGCAGACTTTGGTACCATTCAAGTAACTGGGATCCTTGGGCATGCTCCATCCTGATGAACAGGGAGCTGGATCCATTTGGGGCACCTCATCATTTCAAACTACAAATAAGCTCACCTGGGCAGGTTCTAGCTGAGGAGCACGCTAAATCACAGCCAGGGAGAACCTGAGTTCCCTCCCACTCCCCTGGAGAGCTGCCAGGGCATGTTTGCCCCATGACATTATTTACTCATGAAGTTTGGCCCCCTTTGCTTTCCATGGTCTCTATTTCAGGAACACCAAACTACCACAGAGCGGTCATGTTTGATTTGCTGGGGCTATTTCACGTGGCCCTGGTTTGCAGGGGGTGTTTCTCCTACCTTCACACCCTCGTTGTAGCTGTCCACGGGGCTGTTGAGGCTGGCGAGGCTGCCCAGGTGCCCAGGGGCTCCGGGGCGCGGAGGCTTCTTTGGCGGAGCTGCGTGATCTGCTCGACAAAAAAATTTGTGTTTTTAGAGCACCAACGTGTCAGATGCACCTGGCACCCTTCTGCTCTGCTCTGCACAGGCTGCATGTGCTCTGCTCTGCCAGAGATGGGACATCTTTAGGATTCCTGCAGTAAATGCACTGTTTGTGGGAGCTGCACTTTATGAGAGCAGGATTGTTTTAGTTAAATATTTGAAACTCCTTTTGTGGGGTAACTGCTACTGCTCTGGGCACAGCTACCCCAGCCCTGAGAGGATATCACCCCTGGTACCACAGCTGAGTGCCAACATGCTGTGTGTACTTGGGAAACTGGACTTCTTCCCAGCAGCAAATTGTGTGATTCACTTTTGAGACCAAAAAATCCATTTTTAGGTGTCTACTGCTGTTTTACATGTCTGAACTCCACCCTCGGTGAATTGCCACTCTGACTCAGTTTCCTCTAGACATTTCCTGCTTGTTGATCTAAACACTTCTTTGGCTTTGCTGACTGCATGTCTGGGGCCTGCATGGGGAACCTGAACAGACAGCACACAAACATTCATGTGTAGTACCTGGAACTGAATCCACTCTGTATGGAAATACTGCCATGAACTTTTGTTGACTACTGCTGCTGCAAGACTTGTAATCAAGTACTCAAAATGTCAGTATCTGCATTTACTGCTTACCTGGTTTTCCCACAGGCTGATATATGTGCTGGTTACCAGCCTATAAAATAAAATAAACATATAAAGTAGTTATTGCAGTGCTTGCAGCTTTCATCAGCACTATCTCAATCTCAAACACCAAGAGCAGCCAGCTCTCAGCACATTTCCCACCAGCTGAAAATACATCCTAATTCACCATCAGCAGTCCCTCACTGCAAGTCTATTACTTACAGAGCAATAAAAGAATTTGCATGTATTTTGTACTGCTCACAATAGCCCTGGCCTCCACATTATAGTTCATCCTTCCTTATTACTCAAAAGTGGTGAGACAGTCACAGGCATTTTCAGTCTGCGTCCACAGATCCAACTGTAGAGGTCATGGTGGTGAAGGAGGAATGGCAACACAACAATGAGACTCCAGAACTTCCTGCTGAATGGTTCTGTAATGGGAACACACTTCGAAGCTGGTTTGCTTTTTGGTTTTGTAGCAAAGCTCTTAGTCAAGGCCCATTTGCTCATCCACTTGGAAGAATTTAGTTAACAGACTGAAGTGACTTTCCCTGGTAATTGCCTTCTTCCACACTTCACACCAACCTCATCACCACTGTGAGCAGCCCAAGTGTCAGCACAGTATTAAAGAATATCTCTGTATCAACTGCCCTGGTCCTTACGGGTAATTTTAACTTCCCAAAATTCAACTGGGAATATCATACAGTGGACACAAAGAGGTCCAGGAAATTCCTGTGAAAGTAATTTCTTGGTGCAGGTATTAAGGAAGCTGACTGGAAAAGATGATTCCTGGAACTGTTTGTAAACAGAGAGGGACTCATGGGTCAAGTGCTGAGCAGTGGCTGCCTCAGTCATGGCCACCACAAAGGAGTTGAGCTTCAAATTGTTGGAGGTAGGAGAAAAAATTCCAGCAAAACCTTGGCTATGGAGAGAGTGGACTTCGGGTGCTTTCCAGGAAACAGTGAGGTTCCCTGGGAATCTGCTTTTGAAAGAGCTGGAGTCCATGGATATCAGGTGATTTTTAAGAGCAATCTTTAAAGAGCCCAGAGGCAGACAATTCCAGAGTGCTGGAAATCAAGCAAGCAGGGCAGAAAAGGGCCTGGAAGAGCAGGGATCTTCTAGAACTTAGGTGGACAAAGGAAGTGTACAGACTTTGGGAACAGGTATAGAGATGCTGTTTGCCACTGCAGGGAGAGAATTTGTGCTGACAAAACTTGACTGCAGTTTCAGCTGGACAGCATCACAAGATGGGCTTTTTAAAAATGTCAGCAACAACAGGAGAACCAGAAATTACATTGAACTGTTGCTCTATGAGATTGGTCACCTCACAAAGAGGAACTCGAAGTGGAGACATTCAGTTGTATCATTACCTTTGATTTGTGCTGTTAACCTTAATATTTAAAATCTGATAACCCCAGGGGAAAAGAAGGAGAGCAAGAGAGAGGCAGAAGAATGGTATCCCACTAAAACAATTTTTGCATTTTTACTTCCACAAAATTGCATATTGAAAGTATAGGTCACAAGACTGTGATCAGACAGGAACTGCCAAAATGTGGGTGGTAACTTCTCATTTGTATCACTGCCCAGTTTCTCATCCTCTCAGAAACTCAAATTGACTCACAGCAGCATTAAACATTTCCCACTGCAAATGAAGTCAGAGTTATGTTCTGAATCTACTGAGAACTACAAGATCAAATTCTGTGATTAGAAATGTAGTTACCATGAATTAGAGTCTCTTTTAAAACCCATTTTGTCCATGACTGTTAAGTGTTTTCTTCACACTCTTTCAAATGGGGTGTGATATTGGACCATCTCATCTGGGCAACAGGACTTCCCCTAGACACAGTTTGGAATCTGTAACCTGTGACATGACCTGAAAATCTCCTGGGCATCTCAAAGCATCTTCATGAGCAGTAAAAAAATGCAGCAACACTTTTCTTGCTCTTATTATAAAAGATGCAACAACAGCCAAAGTCTAACTGTAACTAAGAATCTTCTCCAACTTCATGGAAAAAAATCTTAGGAACTTCCAGACATGAATGTCTCCAGAGACTGTGCTGCAATGTGTCATTGATACACTCATTCATGACTGTCTTGGCTGCAAATGCAGGAAGAATCCCTAAATTCTTAAAAAGTGAAGAAATGCTGAAGCCAAAGCAGGAGTTTACAGGCACATCCCAAATGAAACAGGAGAGTGGATTTAAAATATCCACTACTTTCCTGGGGAGAAACAGTGGATGAAGCACCAGGTTTGTGTCATTAACAGTCCCTAGCCAAATCCCCCTTTTCCAACAGTATGATCCAGAGATTCCAATGGCAATTAAACAATTGAAGAAATGGTTTTAGTTAAATGGACAGGAGTTAAGCCAGTAAGAAAGAACACCCAAGCTGCAGCTGCTGTCTGGGAATAAAGGAATGGCTGTGGGGTTTATTCCAATTGTTTCATAGTGGATCATTTACCCCAAACAGATTTCTGGGTAATACAGCAGCAACATTTACATTCCTTGTGAGAAAACCCTTCAGATATTTAAACAACTGCAAAAGTTACTTTAATCCTGTTTCCTGTTGACAGAACTTGCAGAAAACAATCCCCATTTTTAAATAAAAGGCCCAATTCTACAGCACATGAGCACTTGGAAATTACTGTAATGGATTTGTGGAAACATTTTAATATTTGTTTCAAGAACATCTTCAAGGGGAAAAAACAAAAACAACCAATAAACCCCAAATCCCCCAAACTGCTGCATGAACCACTTTGCTGTGGCTGCAGTTCCCACAGAAGCTGAGCCTCTTGGAAAGCTGTACCACCATGTAATAATAGTGGAAACTATTTAAAGGTTTAGCAAAACCTTTAAATCATCTCCCACCCCCAAGCCAGTGTACAGCATGTTCTACCAGGAAACTGGAGGAAGAGCTGGGAGAGGAAAAGATCCCCCACACTTACAGGGCCCTGGAGACCTCCGTCCTCCCGGTCAATGCTGCCTCTGGAGTGCCTCATGTCGGGTTTCTGAAACAAAAATCCAGCGATTCACTCTGTGCTCTGCTGCTCTGCTTACCCAGTGATGTGCCCTTGGCTTAGAGGCAGTGTAAAGACAGGAAAATCCTGTTCAAAATGCACACTGACAAATCCAGATGTCATTTCACTCCCGTCCCTGCACCCCCGCTGCCGCCACCGGAGCCTCGGCTGCTCCTCCAGCACCCGCCCTCAGCACAGGAGTCAAAATGCTCTAAAATAAATATCCAAAGTACCATTGCCCTAAAACAACACTGGAAATTCTGCATTTTAGTTTTCTCAAAGGCAGCAAAAGTTGGGTTTTCTTCTGGGGAAAAAAAAAAAAAAACAACAAAAACTTGCTTCTCAACAGCAAAATTCCAACCGCAGGATGAGAAACGCTGCACATTAATTCCTGCTTCCTGCCCCAGGATGGCTTAAATGTACTTGGCTCCCTCTCCAAGCAAATGGGGCCAATTACTGGAGCTCTCTAAACACTCCATTTGGATACAGCCAGCCAACAAAGCCATCCAGATGCCCTTTTCTTCCCATACAAGCAATAAACAAATTTATATTTCATGTGTTTTCAGCACAATACAGGAACCTGAGGCTTGGTTGTTTTTAAAAGCAAAAATAAAACCACACCAATTTTGATTTTTTTTTCTTTTGACACATAAACCAGTCATTTTTCTCACAGAATATCCTAAGTTGTAAAGGACTCACAAAAACCACTAAGTCCAACTTCTGGCCCTGCACAGGAAAACCCCACTTAATACCCCAGCAAATCCAGGTATGTTTTATTTATTCTTCAAGGACAACGTTGATTACATGGAAAGACAAAGGAATGGTGGATGTGAAGCCAAAGATAACACTGATCTGAAGATACAAACTCAGCAAAATTACAGTGTGCTTCTTGTGCACAAATTCTGGCACTTAAAACCAGGATTTATCTGACTCTCTCCTACAAGACTGGATAAGGAGTCACTGATAACTCAAGGGATAAAATGGTCACACACAACATAAAAATAACATTTTTTTATTTAGAGAAATGTAGGTGTAACTAAACACAGTGTCACTAAACGGACTGCATGTCCTTTCAGGGTTAATTTCAGGGTACAAATACATCCTTTTCTTGTTTAAAGCTATTTGAGATTCCTTCCTCCTGTAAGAATACTAAAGAATAATTCCAACCCAGAAATCCTACTAAATGACCCTAGAAACCAGCAGGGCAGAAGGAACCTGCAAAAACACACTAATATTGATCTTCTGTCATTAAAAATAGTCCAGTTGTGCTGCCAGTCTGTCAGAAGGGCTTACATTTGGGATTTTCATTCAGTCTTCTGCAGACTGAGTGAGGCACAGCCAGAGACAGTCACTGCCTGAAAGAACATGCAGATTAAAAATAGAAAGTCATATCAGACAGGGAAACATTTAACCCCCTCTTAAACGTGAAGAACTGAAACAGACACAAGTGGTCTCCTCATGTTTTTCCAGGAATTTGTGACAAATTTCAAGATGAAACCTACTACTGACTCATCTCCAGTTTATTTCCTGATTACAATAAAGGAATTTTTTTCTGATTAAAGTCTCATTTGATATGAGTATGTCTGAAACTAGACAGGTAAAGTCATGATTCTCATTGTATTCTTCAGCTAAATCACACAGCTATCCTTGTTAAATATCCATATAAAGCATATGACAAACTACATTTCTATTACACTGATGCTCACAATTTGGCATCATTTCACATTCACTTCCAGCCAGGGAAGTGCCCAAACTCTTTGGAAACAACCAAAGCCTATTTTATCACAGGGGTCTTTAATGCTCTTTGCACTTATAGCAATTTATTACTCAAAAAATGCACCTTAAACTATAGAATGGTTTGGGCTGGAAGGAACCTTAAAGATCCCCTGGACCATCTAGAACATGTCCCTCAGACCAGACTCCAAAGGCAATGTAATATTGAGCATTTTAAAATAGTCAGAAGCACAAAAATGCACGCTAGTCCAAGTAACAGGACTTTTTTTTTCCTAGTAATATAAGCAAAAACTTAAATTAGCAGACACAAAACCCATCTCCTCTCCTTGTCTTGCTGAAAAGGTCCCTCCTTCCAGCATCCAAAGGCTCCACGTCACAGCAACAATTCCATTCCCCAAGTCTCCACCAGCAGCCAACATGCAGCACACTGAGTTCCCTCCAGGACACCCCATCCATGGACAACACACAACCCACAGCCCAGGAATTGCTGCACAGAAAAGCTGCAAATGCTCATCAAATGTCACAAAAATGGTGATTATTAACTTGGCCCACACAAAAACAAAGCTGTGAGGGCAGTGGTGCGGCCCTGGCATCTCCAAGAACCTGATCCTAAACTGCAGATCCCACATGCCAGGGGGTGATGGCAAACCTCAGGGACCCTGAGCAGCTGCACTCCTATGATCTGCACAGCTACACCTTAGAAATAAAGAAAAAAATCCTTTAGCAGGACATAAACTACTTTCAACTTCCGGCATTCTCCTCTGCTCCATCAAAACCTGGTTAGTCAGGGACACATGGAACAAAGAAGAAGTGTTCAACTTTTGTGTCCAATGACTGAGAAAAGTCCCAATTGTGTATTTACTGATTTGAATGTTCTAATAAATTCTAACAACTCCAATTTGACTAAATTATTTTCTGATTTATTCTTCTGTGTAGATGTGGCAATGTCAGAAGGCAAATTATTTTACAGTAAAGGTGATTTTGATGATCAAACTCCCATTATATTTTAAAGCAGCAATTCTTCCACTTCTGCAGTTGTAAGAGCTTTGAGCCCCTCATGCTGCCATGACAGCAATGCATTGCTGAATTTTTAATACTGAGATCCTTCAGCTGTTTAATGCACCATTCTCTAGGTCAACAATCAGCCTCACACCAAACCTGTTCTGTACTTCACACACCATTTCACAGCCCCAAAGAACACCCTGCCATCTTTCCAGTCCCTGCCATAGCTCTGGACCTCCCAAAAACCACAGAGAGAAAGAACTATATGTTGTTAAAATCTTGCAGAAAAACTAAGTCCTTCAAAAGTAAATGGATTTTTTTTTTTAAATAAATAAGCCTACTATCTGAAATCTTTGGAAATGTCAAGAGGAATTTTCAGACAGGATGTGTATGTTGACAAAGTGGGACATAATCCACTTTATTTCCAGTATTTCTGGTTACTTGCTAATAAAAGAATATGTAAGCCTTGGAGTTCTCAGGACATGCTGAATTGTAATGTCTTGGTGGGATTTTCTCAGGCTTAAAATTAGAATCTTATTTTAGCAACAGTTCACATCAATTAGACTTGAATTGCAGTTCTCAGTGTCAAAATAGGACAAAAACCACAACTATGTGGGAATTTCAGAAAAAAAAAACAACAAACCCAAGCATGATAAGGAAAATATGTGAGTTATTTCTTCTTAAACTATCCCAGAAGGGACTATAAATTTCTTTGTACAAAACTGTTCTGTCTGCTGAGGAGTTACTAACAGGCACGCACATATATATCTTTATTTATCTGATTAAAAATAATGTACATAACACCAGCACAGCCAGAAAGAAGATTCAAAGTGGAAACTCCAAATAAAGGAAGGAGCAGGCAATTAAATAGGCCTAAAAGAAGAGATGTGCAAAATGTTCAGAGATAATTTTTGATTGTTTTACATTGTTTGTAGTGCAGCTATTCCATCTTCCACCTGAATGTGCCCTGGACAGAGGCTGTGTCCTGTAGTGATCTTTATCAAGCTTTAGGTGCAGTAATGCTTTGTGTCTCCACTTCAGCTTTCTCAAAAAGAATTCACCTATTTCTGTCCTTCCTGGAGATGCTCATCTCCACAGCACTTTTATCAATAGAGCATGAAAATTTAATCATCACAAGTTTTAATCAGTGTCCATTACAGCTGGCAGATCTGAAGTGCTGCCTCCCCTCCCTGTCAGGGGCTGGGAGGGAGTGTCAGTCCTGGATCCCCCAAAATCAACCCCTTCATCAATCTCTCCTCACTCTCCAATGAATGTTTTTGATACAATTTAAAATCAAACACTTCTTTACTCTTCAGTTTTTACACAATGGATTTATTTTCATTCGAGAGCTTCCCATGAGGAGAGACCTGTTTGTTTTCTCTCTTTACAGCAGAATTTCCAGAATTCTGGATTCTGTTAAGGCTGCAGCTTGAAAACAACATTTTTATCCTTTCAAGTACTAACTAGTCCCGTGTTCTCCAAGGACCAGTTTCAGGCAAACTGCTTACACTGATAACAACCTCCCCAAAGACCAGCACATTTCCATTTCAATGCCACTGCACTGAATTCCCCACCTGGAGAGTCCCCTCCAGCAGCATCAGTGCTGTTTATCCCTGTACCAATGTGCTGTGAGTTGTATTTTCTCCCTGCAGAAGCAGCAATAAATTTCAAGTCATGAGCAAGTTGGTGTTCCTCTGGGGAAACAAAAATTGTACTAACAGAAACCCACAGAGGATTTTTCATCTTGTTGCAGTGTCTTACAATAAATCACTTGCAGTTGCTCCCCTGTGAGTTCAACTCTCAGTAGTACAAGTGGGATGTGCTGTAGAGCCTGAGGATTGGGTAAATAGAGCTGTTTTTGGAAGCAGACAGTTTACACTGAGAACACTACACATGGTTACAGAAGTTAAATATTATAGTTAAGTAAGTTAAATATTAAAATCTGGCTCTACTCTGTTGTTCTCTGTGCTGAAAAGGACAGATATTATTTAAAACCTGCCTAAAGCAGGCAAGGGAGAGCCAGATTTCTTCTCCCTAAATCACCTGGAATGAATATAGAGGAGGCCCTTCTTCCCAGAGCAGAAATGTTAATTGTCACTCACTAGAGGACATTGACCAAGGAGCATGTGTGTGTAATGCCTGGCTTATTTCTATGCTGGACATCATTATATGGCCTAAATGCCTCAATAAATGGCTTATTTTCACATGGTTGGACTCTCATGTCTGAATTGTGGATATCTTCAGGAGACCTGCAAGGCTACCAAGAGTGACTCCCCACAATGACTTTTCCACATCTTCACTTCCTCAGGGCTAAATCTAGAAACTCACCCACATTCCTCTTCCAAGAAACACCCATCTATAAACTGAATATTCTCCTGACACACATCCTGCTACAGGCTCAAAGGCACCCTGTGGCTACCAGCAGCTCATTTAGCTCCTAACATGGGGTATAAATTTGCAATAGGCAAATTTACAATAATAAATAAATTTGCAATCCAAGGGTGAACCTCAAAGTCTGTACAGTCAAAATGTTAATGTAGAAAAAAAAGAATTGAAGTCTCTTACGGATTCCAATTCCTCAACAGAATAGATGCAAGAGAGATGGTGTCTCCTCACAACAAAACTAACACAAAATGGAAACACAGCAAATCTCTCCCAAACAGATGCTATGAGTGTATTACAGATAAAAGAAAAATCAGCAACTTCCTTCTCAATGTCAATTTGGGGGATGATAAACATCCTACACTACAAAGAATCATAATTTATTCTACACAAAAAATCAGAAAGTTCCCACACAACCTACTGCCACCACCTGCAATGTCAATGCCCCATTCCCAGAAAACTGATTCCACAAAAAGTTCTTTTCCATCTTTAAAGTTTTAACTGTCAGTGAGTTTGACCTCCTGGGCTGTGTAGGTCACAAGCAACTGGTGCCACACAAGACTGGAAAAACTAATGCCTAAATTAGGGAAGAAATTTTCCTTTCCCCTCCCTCTCTTCAGAACAAGCAATCTGGGCACAGTGGTTTGTTTGCTGTCATCCCAATGGGAAACTGCAAATTCCCAAGGGGACTTAGAAGGAAACTAGTTCCAACGCCCATTAATCAAAAGTCACTTCTTAGCTCAGGCACAACGTGGATCTCAGCTAGAACATGTCCTGGACATGGGGGCATCTACCAGCAGCTCCAACACAGGAGATTTCCAAACTGGAACATTCCTTGAAATATGCCTAAGGCCAAGCAGAGGACTGCTGTCTGTCACAACCCACACACAGCACTGTAAATTATCCCCTGTCCCGTGAGGCTCAGGCACCCACAGGCTCCTGGTAACACTCTATTCCCACCTTCTATTCCATCTGTAGCCATCAGCCTCAAGCAGGAAAAATTTAACACTCAACTTGAATTTTGACAAGTGGGAAGCCAGAGCTGAAGCAGAAAAACATACACCAGTGGCACTGACAACAATTCTCTGTGGAATTGCAGAGAAACAGCATCAGAAGATCCCATTACCAATGATTTCTTCTTCATGCTCATGGAGAAGTTCAGAGCTTTTCCCCTCCTCACAGAGCTCTCTCTTATATTATTTCTTCCCACTAACATCTGCCATTATTCCCCCAGGGCAAGACTGGGTCCAACTCTTAGCACAGCCATGACCCTTAGATGGCTGATGGTTGCATCTTTTTTAGGGGTGGAGTACACACAGATCCTTCTGGGTACCTCCAGATGGGCACAGAATTATACCCACAACTTCCCCCACACAAACACTCAACTGGATGAAATGAGATTCACCAAAAGCCACAGCTGTTCAAGATATCTGAAATACAACTCTCACTAGTCAAACACTTATTTTAAAACCTGTTTCCAAACCCACATTTTGGGGGTCCTGTATCCTGGAAATTTTCTCATTTCACAGAAGTGACCAGTTTTCACTAGCTGCAATACAAAACCAAAAATCAGAAGGAATTAAGAAGCTCTGTGAAACAAAGAATTACCAGGAATCGTTCTTCTTTTTCGAGCCAGCGCTGATCTTCCTCCATCTCCTGCTGCTGTCGTATCAACCTCTCCTCCATGAGATGTGTGGGCAGAACCTGGCTCATCCCCCGGATGTCCAAAGTGCCTGAATCCTACAATCCACAGTAGGTTTACTCAGTCTCACAATTTAAAATTCCTATGAACAGGTGCAAGAACTTAGAGATTACAAAAGGAAAGTTTTTTTAGAAGTCAATTCTCAGCAGCAGTCAAGCAGAGTTTCTTCAGCTCCTCAAAAGCTGAAGCAGAGCAGTGGAAGAAACTCCTTCCAACCCTGAAGTTTTTATCTGCCTTGCTCTTAGTCACTGCAACCAAAAAAGATTTGAAAGATTATGTTCTGTTTTTCAGCAACATTGTCACTTCCTGTATTGCACTTCATTTCAGCTAGACAACAAAACCAGACTTATCAATTTTTGTTTTCTTGGTCTTGAGCAATAATGTAACCATCCAGTTGTTAAAAGTTGCAAGACACATTTTTTAAAATCAAAACAAATACACTATTCAGTGTTAGCCAACAGTGGCAAAGCATGTCACAAAAACATTTTTTAATGAATTTTTGACCAAATATTTATGACTGTCTTAAGCTTATAAACCATGTCACAAAAACATTTTTTAATGAATTTTTGACCAAATATTTATGCCTGTCTTAAGCTTACAAATACTCCACATACCATACCCCAATGCTGCCTGGAAATCATTAGGAAATAATGTATAAATTAGTATTTTTTAAAAAGCCAAGGGAAATATGGTAACAAAGTTCCCTGTATTTCAGAGACCACTTAAATGTTTATCAGGAACATGGGGAATAGAGCTCGTTAGAGAAGAAAAAAAATTTAAGACAGAAGCTGCAGAAACTGAATCTTTGTGGAAGGAAAAAATGGAATAAAAAAGTGTACAACAGTGGAGGACAGAAAAAAAAAGACAGAAGGTTAAAGGGGGAATTAATTTGATGTTCCTCAGCAGCTCAGTGCAATCATGACAGGCTGGAGAGCACCCAGAAGGAATTCAGCTCAGGAACAGTTTTTCAGACCCTCTCATTTTCTCTTCTGGGTAAGTCACAAAGAAGCCTCAATCCTTTAGCTGTGCTGGGTATCTCCCAAGAGGTTTTTTTACATGAGTGTTCCCATCTCTGTGAACAGCAGTAAGTTCCAGTAAAGCCTTCTCTTAACAAACACCAAATATTTGCTATCTCTCAGTTAGATAAGTAGTAACAACTTAATCAAGAATTCATGTGAAGTGACACTTCATGCCCAGCCTCACATAGAAGGATTTGTTTAAAAAACAATTCAGTCCTGACTCCCAGTCCACTGCAGTGAGGTAATTTTAAAAGCATCAGAAAATCTCAATTTTACTGTAACAGATCTACCTAAATAATAGAAGTAATACAATTTATAATAATAAAAAGTGCATTGAACTGTACAGAGCACAGTAGCAGATGTGTCAGATCTCATACCTCCATGTTTGGTTGCCACACTGATATTTCCTGAGGCCGATGGTTCCAGGAATCTGCTTGATCCAGGAGAGAAGCCTGCCCAGGATAAATGCTGCCTGCCATGGCTGGTATCCCATGAGAACCAGGATAGCCAGACACCTTTAGGGGGCAAAAAACCCCACAGGGGCAAAAACAAAGAGAAAACCAGAGACATTAGTAAGACCTGTGCTTCCCCATAATGAAAACATCCCCCCAAGACAACAAACATGAGAGCACAGAAATGACTCAATTCAAGGAGTCACTGAGAGGAAGAAGGGGAAGCAACATCAGAAGAAGGAAGCTGAGCCAAAATATGACACCTCTATTTTAAGTCTGAGGATGCTCATCATAACATAACTATTTTATAATAACTGCAACAGTACAGAAATACAACTTTTGAGGGTAAGTATTTGGTGGTGCCTATCAAACCAGCATCATCAGAGCATGCTCTAACCTCTGCAGTCAAGGAGATCAAAGTCCTCTGAGGACAAAACTCAATCTATAGATACATATGTAAGAGCTCCTCATGCAGAGCTCATGTTCCAGATAATAGGAGCCTGCAAACATCACCCTACAGAGCCCCATAAAAATGTACCCCCTGCTGTATCTTACAGGCTTAAGGCTTGAGTGGCAGCATGTAATTAGTGTGCTGAGCTGAGTGGCCTGGGAACTTCTCCACAGGAAAATCCAAGTAGTTTTAATGAGCCTGAAGTACTTATTAAATCAATGAAAACCTCCCTCTCTTCATGGAAAAAAATCCCCTTGACTGAGACAGCTGTAATATGGCTGCAGCCTTAAACAAACCTAAAATTGCTCAAAGTCCTTTAAAGTCAACCTTTTGTTCTGAATTTCTTCAGCAGTTTTAGAAAGAAAAGCAAAACCTGTGAGTACACAACGTGGTACAGCTAAAGGCAGCAGCTACCAGGACACAGAAAATAAAATACCAGTGACACCAAGGAAAGGCCATTTTATAAAGCCAGTGATTTCACAGCTCAGCACAAATGTCAACATGACCACCACATTCCCTCAATAAATATGGAAATGTCTGATGTGTTTCACTGCAGTTTCAGGAATCTGAGCACCACATCAGATGTGGAAATATTTGCCATCTGGAGTAAATCTACCAGGTTTTTTTTCCTATGTAAAAAACCTCTCATTGAACAGAACTGAGTTAAAATAAACCATGTAAGAAGTGCATCAATCCCACCAGCTGCATCTAGGATAGAGAACCCACATTTGTAAAAAAAATACATGCATGGTATTAAATGTAATACCTGGTAATGATTTGGCTGTACCATATGCTGTGGGCTTGGATAAAACCCTTCACTGGATCTGGGGCTGGGGTAACCAGGTCTACTGGGCTGTAAAGAAAAAGGAATTTTTAGAATCATTAAACACACACAGCTAAACCCAGAAAATTATGTATCAGTAAGACAAACATTTACAGGTTTGGCAAACTTCAAAAAAACTCCAAAACAGATTTTCTGTAATTACAAACACTTTTTTCAAAATAACTAAAATTAAGTTTTCCTCCATTTTTGCTTGGCAATGGATGCAGCTGAATTGTTTGCTTGGTATGTCAATAAATAATTCTTGCTCTGTGAATTCTTTGTGTTTATTTAATTGCTTGCACTCAATGACCTGCTCTGTTCTGTTCAACTCTAGACAGAATATCATCTAAGAACCTAAGTCTTAAATCAAATTTCCAGGTGCAATACAGCCTTGTTTCCAATTTTTTGCTGTTAATTTGTTGCTTTTGTGACTATTCTCAAAAGTAAATTCTTTTGCTTCAGTAAGAATAACACAAACGAAATGGATTTATTTGCATGGCTATTGCCATGTGGTATTCTGAGGTATAAAGTTAGTTCTGATGATTAACTTCTGTGTAACTAATTACCTCAACATGGAAAGTGCTTTTGATCATATTCTGAATCTCCAAAGGTATAGTTGAGGGTTTCTTTTGGAATAAGGAACAGCATTGCTGGGTATTTCAGGAGGAGAAAAATTAACTAGAGAGGGAAAAAAACCCCAAACTTCATCATTCTGCAAAGGGCTCTCTCAGTCCTTCTGGCAGTTAAAGATAACCACATTAATTGGAGACTGCAGAATTTATCACTGCTTGATGAAAAAATTCATTCTCATTCTGGACTAGGATGTTTTCTGTCTTAGGGTTCTAACAGAAATATCACTGTGAGGTACAAGTGATTTCATAGCATGGATTGTGAGACCTGGTAATTGTTTGAGGATGTGCAGGAGTTTTAAGACCTGCAACAATCTGCAACGCTTACAATGAATCAGCAGAAGAATAAAAAAAATCAGTTGTCACATTAAAAAATTAGATAATAATTAAAGAGACATTTAAAACCTCATACCTACAAGATTCCACTTGTTCCAATGCCATTATTAAACACATCCATATTTTACACAAAAGAAATGTATAAAAAAACCTAACCAACAACAGCATCAGAAATACAGTGTATTTCTACAAGGACATGGCAACCCCCTCAAAACAGATTCTCTCCAGTGGAAGAATTAACTGCATTTTTAACACACCTTTGGTCAAGTGTTTCAGTTCATACATCACACACAAAGGTGCTCATTTCAAATTAAGCACTATACTGGTCCAATTTATGCAGTTTATCTGCTTCTGTAACTTGGAACATTGTCTGTTTAGTTAAACACCAGTTCCTGCTAATTCATCTCAGATGACTAAACAGGTTGATGGATTGTTTGCTGCTTCTAACTCTGAAATGAAAGCAGCAATTCCACTGCCCTCATTTCCTGCTTTCCATCAAGGTAGCAAAATGCAGAACTAAGCTCAGAAATCTGATTTATCAGGCAACAACCTGGAAATGGAGAGAAAAACACCCCAAAATCCCCAAACACACACAAACCCTCCCCCTTCCCTCAAACCAAAACCAATCAAAAAGAAAAAGTTGTCTTTCTATGAGTGCTGGGAAATGTGTGCAGCACAAGGTGCTACACAAGTACTCCTGGAATTATCATCAGCTCCAGAACCTGGGAGCTCCAGGAATTCACCACAAGCTATCAGGACACAGACAATACAGTGGTGACTGCACAAAAATTAAATTCTTCAAAATACAGGCTCAAACTTTCAAGTAACAACTTGCAAAAATAACTCTGAGGGGAAGCCAACTGAGAGGGAACTGGTGAGGCTGGACTCCCACAGCTGCAGAACCCATCAGTGACATCCAAACAGGACAGAAATGAAAATGAAGTGGAAACTAAACCACATACATTCCTTGGAAACAAACCCCTAATTTTCTGTCCAGAAGAAGGAAAATGCAATTAGCTGACTTCTGTCCTGTCACTAATGTGTTATAAATAAACTTCATGCTGGCCTGAGAGCTCATTAGCCAACAATTTACAGGAGTACTACAAGCAAGAAGGAAAAGGAAAAGCCAGGAGACCGTTTTGTGGCAGCTATGGGTATCTTTTACAATTTAAAGTAGAAATAGAAAATCTTTAAAGCAGTATCACAGCACAGATCAGTTCTAAGCACAGTTCAAGCAGAGCTGGGTCATTTCAGGCAAAGATTCCCAGATGGGGACAGAACTGGTCAAAATGCCGTGGTTTGAACCAACCCATCAGGGCAGGCTTTGAAGAAATAAACTGAATAAAAAGAAAGTTTATGTTTGCTTTTTGTTAAACACACATAATTTGGAGTCTTAGCTACCTTGGGAGGAGCTTCATCTGATCCTCCTGAGTCCCAGGACACCGTGACTTGTCGCCTGGATTCCATTCTCATTCGTTCTTCTTGCTGCAGCTTCTCTTCCTCCAGTATTGTACTAAGGAAAAGATATTGTAATCAAGCAAAACTCCAGTTTCAGTGACTAACAAACCTCTCCCCACAGCTCTTGCATTTTTCAGATTAATAAACAGTACTTACTTGAAATGCTATAAAATTACTGAAAGCCAAACTTATTTTACATACACTGGTTTTGTGTCTGAAAACCAGTATCAGGAAGAAATACTTCTGTAGGATTAGCAGGGTGCTTTTAACAATGAAAACAGCATCAAATTTTCAGAAAGCTGTGGTTGATCTCACACACAATTTTTTTTCCATAACAGTTCTTTTTATGTGCAATTACACAGAGAAGTCCTCAAAGACAATCAATCAAGCACTTACTTGCATGAAAGCTTAATCTTCACAAGAAAATATTCTACTGAACTGCTGCAAAGGTTCAAAACAAACCGAAAATGTTCTTTACTGAAACTCAAGAGCTTCAGATCACTGGGATTTTTTTTTTCTTTTTTAAAGAAAGCAGTCTAAAATACTTCTTCAGCTCTTACGTTTTAGCTTAACCAGGAACACATTCAGCAAAGCAATTTAGCAAAACAGAAAGATCTGACAATATTCACTCAGCTTCTAAGCATTCAGGTCAAAAGGCTGCATTTTCACAAAGTACAAGACAGTAGTAAAACCAGTTTGCTACTTACCACTGTTCTGACTATTAAAAAGCCTGTTTGAAGCTGAACGTGCTCCTGCTGCCCCCACAGCCAGCCTCCTCCCAGCTCTGCTATGTGGCTTATTAATGTTGGATATTTGCCATTTGAAAAAGACTCAGAGAGAAGCTTTGAAAGAGGGAGCTGCCAATTCCTTGGAGCCGCACGCTACGCGGACAGTCTGGAGATGTGAGCAGGGCAGATTATTTCCATATCACTGTCCCCAGGGTAAAGACAATCCTGTGGAGGAGCTACTCCAGCTTCTTTATCACTCAGGAGTTTCCAGAAACAAAGCTTAGTTCTGAGTTTATAATCTCCTGTTCAGTCTGCTAAACAACCACCCAGAATTACTCATTCAGGGGATGAGATCAACTCCAGCAAACTATTCTCATCGTGGAACTTCACTGCTTATTTCAAGAATAAATTCCTGCTGGAGACAAGAACTTTGCTTTTCCTTACTCAGCCAAAAAAACCCCAAACTATGCCACTTCTAAAAAGCAGAGAAGTCATCTCGTCTCACTGCAGCTAAATCAAGTTTATAACTCTTGCTGCAATTTCAATCCATCATTGCTGAAGCAACACAAGAATGTGGAACAAAAGCAAAATCAGACAAGTTATTTGCAAAAGTCACCCTGCTAGAGCTACCATGGAAACACAGTTACAGCCTAAGAGAGGGAATGAAGAGAGAATCCTTCTATTTTACCTCTCTCTTCCTTCAGAATAAGGAAAATGCAAGATTTCCTACTTGAACCCATGAAGAACTGGCACAGTACCCCTGCTTTAAAGCAATCTCACACTTCAGGTATCCTGTGTTTTTATGCAGCATGAGAAAGCAGCCAACATGCAGCCACAGCCATGAACCATGATTATCATCCTTCAAGACAAGACCTCAAGATTAAAAAACCCCACAACAAAATAAGACCAAAAAAAAAAAAAAACCCCAAAAAAAAAAAAAAAAAAAAAAAAAAAAAAAAAAAAAAAAAAAAAAAAAGCCCAGATTAATGAATGAGAAATGAATAAAATGTAGATTTTTAACCAAGCTGTTGATACAGCAGTTGCTCTAATCTGAGCAAAAGAATAGAATGGAGTTGGCTGGTAGTAGCTGGCTAAATTTAGAGATGGCTTATTGACAATCTGGGGCCATGTGTGGAATTTGTCACAGCACAGTCCTGGTTTTCCATAAAAAGGAATGAAACCCCAATACCTCTCTCTGCTTTGCTATCAAAGCCATTTTATCTGTGGTGTCCCAGTGTGCAACACCATCAGCTTATATCACCAGAAATGACAAATTTCTTTTGAAATTACTTCTTTTTCTTTACACAGGCTCAGCTTTTTGCCTTACAACTGCAGTTCATCCTCCCTGCTCTCCCACTGCCTGTGCCATCAGGAGGTTCTTTCCCAGCAGCCCAGAGCAGCCTGGCCAGAGGCTGATGGGCTGCAGCAGCATCTGTACTTGGATGCCCTTGATTCTGCTGACAAGAATATAAAATAGAAATGCCTCAGAGAAGCACTACTCGAAAAAACCACAAGGAATAGAAATGACTCACAGAAAGGTCTTTGTTTTCACAAAGGGAAGACCGGTCTGTGGATGAAGTAAGAATGTGCCAAGAGATATTTTTGACGTTTCCTCAGTGCAGCTGCTCAAGTTCTCTGAACAGTTTATTAGAATTTGCAGAAGGTCAGGAGAAGTCAGATCTAGGCATATTTTCCCAAACTGCATATATTTTTAGCAGCAAAGAGGAGCAAGAGGAGAATTCTATCCCTATGGTTCCCCTAGCAAACCTTGAGGTAGCACAGACAAATCTAACTCAACTTCTCGGCGAGGTGAAGGCTCAAGAAAAATCTCAACTATTAAAAGTTTGTGTAATTGATAAACTTACTTCATTTACAAAGAACTTCTTACTGAAATTGGCCTGTGACAGAAAAAAGAAACATCTATGGGGACCTTCAGTGTAGGAATATTTAAAATACTAAACTGCATCTTCATATTCCAAAAGGCACAGCAGCACCAGTGTCTCCTGCTACAGTGGTGTGGGAATCTACATTAAGTGCTGACCCCCAAAAAGCAGCTTCTTTCTTTTCCTCTGCCACCAGAAATACAAAGTTGGATGCAGAGGAACATACTTGCACATATTGTTCTAAAATGAAAGCATTTTTATATGGATTATGGACTATTTTAATGGTCACAGGCAACGAACAGAAGAATACCAAAGCATTTTGCAGCCTCCATCATGTATTTGAACTATGAGTTACAGTCTTCTTTTTTTGTCAGAATGCCATAAAAGAAGACTCAAACTGCCCTCACACTTACCAGTTTTCATTTACAAGCAACGTTTCAGGATCTACATCAAATGCAGTGACAAAAAGGCTCAAGTCCAGCTCTCATCAGTTAATTATCTCACTGTTGTCATAAAATCAGACTTTAAAAGCATAGTATCTGTCTCTTTTCTTCCCCCCCATTCTTTTTAGAGCTGTTTCAATGTGACCTGCAGCCCCAGGATGCCAGTGGGGTGAAGCATTCTGTAAAACCTGTGACCAACAATGGGCCACAGTGACACTCTCACCTCTGCAATGACACAACTGTTTTGCTATTTGTAGCAGAGCGGGTTCCTGAAAGGTACTTTAAAAAAAATTTCTTCCAAGACACAATGAAAAATGTCATGAAATGACATTAATTTGAAAGTTTAAAGTTAAAATCCTTTTATATTATTTACCATGTACTGCAAGACAAAAAAATTTCTTCTACACAAAACCAGCAAGGCAACACACACTTCCCAATTAAAAAAAAAATCCTATATTCTAATTCTGACCAAGTCAGAATTGCAGGAGTAGCAGGCTAGCACCTCACGGCCCTCACCTAATCTGACTTTTAACCCCCTCCACCACTTGAAAAAGGGACTTGGAATGCGAGGATAAATTACATTTGGAAATCCACAATCCACCCATTTGTTTCTGTGTTTGCTGGGAAGACTGACTCAACCATATCCACTTCAGACAGATCAAATGCTATAAAATTACTACCCTAATAACAGTACTTAAATTCATATGTAGCAACAAATAACAGTGCATAAATTGTGCAGAAATCAGCACCTTTGCCTTGCACAATCAGCTGTAAATTCAGTTTGGGTAAAGCAGCTGTTACTATGAAACGGGAAAAGCACCAAAAAACAGAGAGCACGTGAAATGCTTATGCTCCCCCATCAATGCTATTCCAGATGCAGAAGATTTGTCCCAAAGCCATGGAGTTTTTTTTCATTAAACCAGAGAGGAATGAATGCTGCAGTGCTGTATCTGGCTCCAAGCAAACATCCAGTCTGCTCTCAGCTTGAAGAGACTACTCTGGACAGCATCCAGAACGAGCAGCAGCACCACCACAGGGAAAGGCCACCAGGGAAATAGCTTGTTTTTGCAAGTTCATGGGAATTTGAGTTCTGAAACCCAATCCTCCCTAGCTGCCTGAGACTGCCTCATCATCAGGGAATTGGCAACCTTTCCAGTGAGAGGCTGGCTCTGGCTGGAGCAGCCCAAAGCAGCCCCAAGGACAACCATGCTGCCTAAATTTGGGAGATAAAGGTCACCAGTTTGGTGTGGCAGAAATCGGTGGGAATAGAGTGAAAACTGGATTTTAGGGCTGCAGTGGCCCCAGTAGAGAGGTTGCCCTGTAAACAATGCTTCAAATCTCCCAGCATGACCAGAGGAGCAAACACCCCTCCACACTGGGTGCACTTATCATGAAGAATGAGATGGAAGGGGTGCCTGGAGGTCTCAAGTCTGATCTCCTGGTGAAGCTGGGCTCTCTGCACAGCAAGGGCCAGGTGCTCTGAGCCTTTTCCAATCAAAATCTGAACATCTGCCAGCATGGAAATTCCAGAGTCTTTCTGGGTGACCTGTTTCAGAGCTCACCCAAGCACACTGGGAAACATTTTGATGTGTAACCAACAAGACCCTGCCTTGCTGCGTGCCCTGAGTGCTGGTTCTGAGGAGAGCCAGGCTCTTGGGCACACTCTGGATTTACTCATCCTCTTTCCTTCCTGGTGAGATACTCTCCCTGCTTGGGTTCACACGCCACAGCCATCTTCCAGTCACTTTTTTAAGGGCTTCATTCTCATCTGTGCAACCAGCTTTAAGGTAACAGTACAACTTGGCTGCAAATTATCAATCATCCTGTACTTTCAGAGCCAAAAATGGACAAAAAGCAAGAGAATTGCCAATTTCCACCTATTACCCAAATCACACAACTGTGTCACATCTTTTTCTTGCAATCCCTACCCAGCCCTGACATTCCTCCCTTCGTGTTAACTCCACACAGTCAAGAGGATTAGAAGTTATCTGGGAGAAGGGTCAAGTGTTTCCTTAGTTCTACAAATTATCAGTCTACACAGGAATTCCCAGAGTAACAGATGGTGGAACTGTATGAAATTTTAAGAAATAGGAAAAAACTTGAAGGTCTTCCAGTTCTCCATACAGCAGCTCTGAGATAGCATCATAATTACATTCAAATTGTCTCTCATTTTAACCACCAGTGAATTACCATGAACATTCAGTGACAGCAAAAACATAATACTATGAAAACAAAACATGCCACAAAGCACAACTTTGAAACAAAACCTGAAGTAAAACTGAAGAATTCAACAAGGAATTACAAGAATTCCCAGTGTGGATTGTCAGTGAGCAAAACCTAAGTGTTAGTCAAAGCTTGTACTGACTTATGCAAAATACATCCTGATCAGTCATGAAATCCAAAAGTCACAACTTTTGTGACCCAATTTGGTCACAAATATCAAATGTGCCTCCGCACTATCTCAGTGATGTTTCAAAGCTTAAATATCCCTCCCACTTTGAGGCTGGTGAATTGGTGATACAGACACTGGAATATATAACTGCAGAATAAACTAAGGTGTGAATTTAGACTGGTCTGCAAGGTGTGTGCTCATACTCATTCCAAGATAAACACAAAGGTAGTTTATATCCTGGTTTACGAAAGGCAGAAGAATTTCTTTCTATGATGCTGTATTTACTGCAGGCTCTGCAACTGCCCTGTGACAGCTGTGACTGTGCAACTACTGTGCTACATGTCATGAAAGTAAATTCCAACAGCACTCACCTGATGCTTCATTTATTTAAGATACATCTCTACCCCAGAAGCCCACAGAATGTTTGTTTAGATAATCATTCTAAATTCTTTTTACCTCCTTTCCTAAGGACTGTAGCTAAAATTATAAACAAACTGCTAATAAAACGTGGAGTTTTTCTTGGGAAAGAAAGGAGGTGATTCATATTTCCAGTTATTTGAATTTACTGCCTAATCTCATTTTCTCTACCAGATAAAGCTCAGTTTTCCCAAAGACCAGCAACAACCTGGCCATTTGAAGATTAAAAACTCCAAACACCATGCCTCGTATTTTCCACAGAACCAAAACACTGTAACAGAAGATTAAGCGAAAATAAATATTTCTGAACAAAGGAAATGACCTCTCAGAAGTCAAACCCTACCTGAGTTGTGCTTTAAGTTCAGTAAACCTGGGTCTCCTGCTGGGGTCGTAGGCCCAGCACTTGGTCATAAGGCTGTAGAGGGTGGGAGGGCAGTTTGGAGGCATTGGGAGCCGCTCACCATTCTCGATCCGCCCAATCACATCATTGTTCTTCACTCCCTGGAAGGGCTTTACCCCGTGCATGAGGATCTCCCACATACACACACCTGAGGAACACACACAAAACCACATTTTCTTCACTGTGAGCAAACAATGAGAGCTGTCAAAAGAGAAACAAACCCCAGTTTTGTACTAATAATGCAATTTCTTCCAAAAATATATAACCAGGGACTTGGTTTGGACTTACCTGCAGCAGAGGAGTGACTGCAGCAGGATCACACACACAGCACCAGCCTCACCTACTGATGAGGCAGAGTGACCCACAGCTGGCTCACACAGTCTTTTTTTTACCTGCCCTAAACCACTGCTTGCTCATATTCAAATCTCCTCTCTCATGAGGTAGAATGTGTTTGCTTTTCCCTCTGACTCCTTCTTCCAACTGGCTTGTTCTGACATGTAGAGTGCATTTTCACTTTGAGGGTTTTTAGGGTTGGCATTGATCCACATTTTTTGTGCTGAAAACGTGTAATAAACCAGTTTCTATTGAAATTGCATTAGAAGAACGTGGTCTGTCACTTTAGAATTGGCCAAAATGTTCACAGGCTTCATTTTTCTAACTCTGACAGTACTAGAGTTTTCTTCAAACTATTTTAAACCCTTCACTTAAAAACATTCAAATTTTAAATTGTAAAGAAGATGAACTCTTACTTGACTGTCCTGCTCTTATTTCAAGTCTCATCACTTTTGTTCCCTAACACAGTTTGTGTTCTGCCTGTACAGGCCGGCAGTCAGCACCAGTTGGAGCACAGGACATCAGATTCATATAAAATGTTGTATATTTGGGAAAAAAGATTGAGGTTTCAGGATATGTCCATTTACCCTTATACTTAATGAGCTTCTGGTTGTATTTTGTAGGAGGCCAGGAGCTATAAAAGACAAGTTAAGTGGGAATCTAGCATTAAGGATCTGGAAATTGGGTATCTCATAGGATGACTGCACATTAAGCAAGGAAATGTATATCAACATAAAGAAAAAGTAAAAATATAACAGAGAAAGAGCAAATGATAATTGTATAACACAAAAAACCCAAACTAAAACCAACAGACAAAAATAATCTCTGTCATAACTATGAACTAATTTCCTTGCACCTTCCTTTCTGTCAGCTTCTTACTAGAGGTAAAAAGGCCCATGAAAATTCAGGCTTATTGAACAGGAAAAGAAAAAAAATACAGAAGTGGAAAAGCATGCTGGAAGAAACTGGATTTTCAGAATGCAGAGTAAAAACTGTGACAAATATTTGGAAATTATTCATTTATAGCAGTCAAAATCAACGCTGGACTTGCCCAAGAGGACACAAAGAACCCTCCCCACTTGATTTTCACTTACCAAACATCCACACATCGCTAGCTGAGGTAAACCGTCGGAAATTGATGGACTCTGGAGCCATCCATTTGATGGGTAATTTTCCTTTGGAAGCTACAGGGAAGGCAAGAAACAGCAGGCTGTTATCCCCACTACAGAGCTGAAAAATAGATTCTGTTCCCAGTGAATAATTCATAGGCAAAACCAATCTCCAGTGAAGTACTTCAAATATCAATATATAAGCTGTTTGGCTTTACATTAAATGGAAAATGAACCAACAAAACCCAAAATAATAATAATAATCCCCCAAACCTCCCTTAAAGACCCCAATAACAAACCCCAAAACACAACAAGAAATGATCACGTCAAAATTATTTCCCCTCTTAGCAATTAAAAAGATAAAATGTAGCTCAGCAAAGTGAGACAAATAAAATGAGGAAACACAACAGAGTGTAAGGGGACAAATAATGGATAATTTAAAATACATGAAACCAGAAAAACATTAAAGATGAGATTTATGTAGTCATAGTTTAATAATATACACCAGCTTTGGAATGTTACTGTTTGGTACCCAACATGCAATCTTTATTTTCCTGCTGCATTTCCCATCTCTCAGGCAATGCAGCACATCTCTCAGCTGCTGGAGACACCAAAGCTCAGTATTCCATCCAAAATGGGCAAAAGTAGCCTTCAAAGGCAGTTTTGTACTGAATCTCCCTAGTCCAATGGCATCTGAAGTATGCAGCATACAATGACAACACAAACTCAGCATTCATCTGTACCTACATGTGAATTTGCTACTTTTTGCACCTTAAATCTCATCTTGTGATCCTTCTTCTTAAGCACATATAGGAATTTACTGCCATTAATTAAGTGTTGAATAACTTGCCTTTTTATACAAATGCACCAGCTAGACCAAGGAAATTTGGTTAATTCCTCAACAATGTGAGAAGCAACTGTGTTTTCACTGGCCTGCAAGAAGGATCCAGAGGTCACCTCACCTTTGTAGTAAGTACTGTCTTCCATGTATCGGGATAAACCAAAGTCACCCAATTTCACACAGTCAGTGGTAGATACCAGCACATTTCTAGCAGCAATATCCCTGCCAAACAGAAGAAACAGTATTTCTAGTAACTTCAAAACATGAAGTGGTGAAGTATCATCACCTGAAGAAAATTCATCTCCTGCCCTGCAAAGGTAAGGAACTGCTTTAGGACTGCAGTCCCATAGGAGGTTTTCTAGTAAGGAGCTCAAGTTCTCATTGCAGAGAACAAGATCCCCCTAAGCCTCCTTTTTCCCCCCATTGTTATTTACATGTTTTAACATAAATATCTATGTATCTATGCATAGCTATTACCTTACATGCAAGTTTTTGCTTATACATTACCACAACACATATACAGAATTATATAGTCAGTATTTAAACACAAGTGAATTGCTTAAGTTTAAAATTAATTCTACTTCATAAGTGGAGTTTTGTGAACTCTCAGTTGCACACAATAAGAAGTTGAAGCCAGTCTCTTCTCACTAGAAACTCATGTTCACATTCAAGGGAGTAAAATTCAAAACACACCATGAAGGAAGTTTAGGTTCATTTTCTGGTTAGGCAAGTACTTGTATTTTATAAATATTTTATTTCCCCTCCTCTTTACTTAAGAAGCCATCTGCCCTTGTTTTGCTTTTCTATATTTGAATGATTACAGTTGACTCACAGCTTGAAAAAATACTGTAACCACAAAGCAACAACTGAAAATGATTCCGATTGCAATCTGGCACCAGCTCCAAGTCAATCCAGGAGTGAACCAGCAGGTGTCACCCTTGAAAAGGGTGTAATTTTAGTGGAAACCTCTCCAAAAATGACACTCCCTAAAATTTTAAGAGCAGTGACATATAAAAATAGACAGGTACAGATAAATATGTATGAAATCTTACCTATGTACAAATCTTTTGCTCTCTAAGTAGGCAAGAGCTGTGCTAAGCTGGTAAGCATAGAGTATCAGAGAGGCCAGGTCCAAGCTGTACTTCCTTACTTGTAAAAATGACCTCAGCTTTTTGCACCAAGGAGGAAAAAAGAGAAAGAAATTAGGACAAGAAAATAACAAAGCTGAAAAAGGCATATTTCGAATTGTGAAGTTTACATGAGTATCAGTGGGCATGATTTCCATGCCTTAAAGGCTGGATGAGGAAAAGAAAACCACTTCCCATGAAGAACTGTGACTCTGCCTTAGAAATCAAGCAGTTCTTCTACATGAAAACTGTTAAACTAGAAAATAAATGTCATTTTGTGTAGTCCTTTCAGTCTCCTTTTGAAAAGCATCTGCTGTTTCTGTTCCAGAGTGAAACAGTCTTGGACTTTTTGTTTTTTTCTATCCTCGAGTGCAGCCTCCATTTATGGCCTAAATCACTTCAGAACTGAACAGGACCTGGCCAACCCAAACATAGATTGATCAATATTGTTTTAATATTTTATTTTATTCAATAATTTTATTCAATTTTGTTCAATATTTTTAATGTTTTAGAAGCATTAATTCTAATAATTAGTTTTAACCTACATGTGCTAAAACAACTGTATTTAGCTGAGTGGCCAGTATCAGTGCAGAATATTTGTCAGCTCTATTCCCAGTATAAGGCAGGCAGAATCTACTGGAAGGTGGCACTAGAGTGTCCTTATAGGTCAAAACAAGGCTTTGAAAAGTGATTTGGGCACTGGAAAGGAAATCTATTGACAGAAAATTACTTCTCCACTACACGTTTTTCTATCCATCCCTCCTATTTCTTTTCGAAAATGTACTGCAGTTTGGTAATTGCAATGACAATCATATGATGTTGTACAGAAATATCAATGCAGCTCACATTTTCAGAAATGTGGCTCAAAGAAAACGAATTGATTATAAAAAGTGAGATCTAGTTTTCTTTAAAGCATTCATCCAAAAAACATAATAATGATTGAAGTCATCTTATCTAGGGCCCCTGCTGCAGATATTCTACAGGAAAGAAAAACCAACATAAGAAATTCAATGTTTCAAGGGAAAATGCAGCTTTACTCAGCAAGAATGAAAGATGTACAGTTTCACTTCTGGAAGGTATGTTTGCAAATGCTGTTTAACTGATTATCACATTATCATCATCTTGACAGAGGTCATGCTCTCACTCTGGAACTGCAATTGAATGCTCTGAAAACTCTGACTAAATCACTCTGGAATGAAGTGATGCAGTTCCCCTGGTGGAGGAGAAGGTCAAAAGCTGCCACTCCTGTTTCTGAGTCCATAACTCTGTAAAAGAGTATGATATCATGCTTGATAGCATGTGCTAGTATTGTGAAGTGTTTTTTCAGCCTTTTCTGTGAGCTAAAAGAGAGGAGACCAGAGCTGCAAGAGGATTTCTCATACCTCTCCAAGTGTACAGAGCTCCATGATTATCCAGACTGGGTTTTCTGTAATAACTCCAATGAGCTTCACAATGTGAGGGTGATCAAATTGACGCATTGTTACTGAAAGGAAATCAAAGAATTCAGTGCATGACATAAAACCTTTTTTAAAAATAAAAAACCCCTGTTGGTTAAGCATTTAGCCCATGAGCAGAGAAGATAATCACAGGACTTCAAACAACTGTTGCAAGCAGTAATTTCTGGCCATTCCATGTGCTGAGGGCAGGTAGAAACACTGATTGCTTGAGTTGTGCTGCTCTCCACTCACAAAAATGCAAACTGCTGTTGAAGATGGCAGTCAGGTCAGGCTCTGCCTCTCAGACCTGGATCTGGTTATGAACATAACTTAAGTTAATAAAATAACCTGTCAAACCAGTGCACAACCAGTTAATCTGTGCCTTTCTACTGGAAGAGGAGGTAAAAGGTCTGTATAATTCAATTACTGGAAAAAACCATGTTTGCCAGATTATGATATAGACAAAAATCTTATTTAATCATTACCTCATTTTATTTTCCACGGAGTTAATTTCAGTCCTGGCAGCACAGCCACAGTAAGTTTTATGCAGTATGACACATGAATCACAGAATCACAGAATAGTTTGGGTTGGAAGGGACCATCAAGACCAATCAGCTCCAATCCCCCTGCCTTGGGCAGGGACACCTTCCAGCTTGCTGGACCCAAGCCCCATCCATCATGGTGCTGAACATCTCCAAGAATGGGGCAGCCACAGCTTCTCTGGACAACCTGTGCCAGGCCCTCACCACCCTCATCAAAGAATTTATCCTAAAATTGAATTTAACCTGCCCTCTCTTTCAGGTAAACCCATCACCCTTGGTCCTATCCCTGCCTTCCCCTATAAAGAGTCCCTCCCCATCTTTCCTGTAGGCATCCTTTAGGCACTGGAAGGTGCTCCAGGGTCTCCTCAAAGCCTTCCCTTCTGCAGGTGGAACAACCTCAACTCTCCCAGACTGGCTCCAGAGGAGAGATGCTCCAGCCCTTGGAGCATCTCTGTGGCCTCCTCTGGTCTTGCTCCAACAGCACCAGGTCTCTCCTGTGCTGGGGATCCCAGAGCTGGGTGCAGCTCTGCAGGGGGGTCTCACCACAGAGAAGCAGAATCTCTTCCAACACAGGCATGGCAAAACCATCCTCTCTGTATCCTTGACAAACATCCCTTATTTGACCCTCCAGCAGCATCTCCTCCACATTTGCAGTTTGTAGTGCCAGCAGAAATACACAGGAATTACCAAACTGCAAGGTAAGCTTCAGTCTGCCTCAAGTTAGGCAAGAATAAAACCCATTTTCTTCTGCTTTACACTAATCACAGGCTAAAACCAGGAGGTGGTTTTGGATTTCTATTCTGATTAGCTCTGAATTATCTAATTCTGCACATGGACACACAGCAACCCCAAAAAAATCCTTGGACAATTGTGTTTATAAAACCAAAAATTATAATAGTTTAGTAACGTATCTTCCTGAAAAGAGACTTTATGGGAGATAATATATTCTTTAAAATGCTACTGTTATGAATAATAGAGGGAAAAATGCAATAAAGCAAACACCCCCATCATTGACATAGCTCAAAACATTAATAAAAGGGAATGAATAACATGGTGAAATGTCATACAGGCAATAACAGCTGCTAAATCTTTTCAGCATTGAAAATTCCACCATATGCAAACCTCAAAATATCTTAATATTCCTAATATTAAAATATTAGGAAATAAATGTATAAATTCAGTGAAGTAAGCAACTGTTCTGAGCAAATTTGCAATCTGAACACAAGACAAAGGCAACAGATGGGAATTAGAATGAAAAAGAGGAAGAAGGAATGGCAAAACTACTAAATCAAAATTGAAAAGTACTATTTATGTGTCGACTACAGCAGCATTTCCTAATCTGTCAAACTTGAAGCATAATAAGGAGCATTCAATGAGCAATTATTTTCTACATTGCCAGGAGACAGCAGCCTACCTTGTGACTGCTGAGTAATTACTGTAAGCAATGGTATTTACTGTTCCAACAGATAGAAATGCAATGGAAAAAATTACAATAATTTACAAAAAATCTGACATTCAAAAATGAGAATCCATTAGCTATTAACACAGGTCTTCTGAACAAGTTGAAAAAACTCCTTGAATAAAGGAATAGTGAATAAAATATACTGTAACATCTGACCACAACCAATTACTTTACTGATAAAATACAATACCTTTACAACATTTAGAGGTATGCAACAGCAGGGAACAATAGGCAAAAGTTAAGGCCTAAGTGCCATATCTTAATTTGCTTGCAAAACCAAACAATAGAGGGATCAGTAACTTTAATATTCTTTAAAAAGTTTCTGTTCCTATTCATCCCAACAAAAAGCCTTCCTCCACACATGAAATGTGCTACTTGGGAAATGCAACATTTGTGAGCAATTATTTAGAAAAATGGCCTATTCTAGCACAGATTTTAATTCTGAATTTTCAAAGCAGATCTCTCTTAGTCACAACATTTCTAGCAAGGACAACTACCTGACCTTCCAAAGCAATAAACTGGAGAAAGTGCTGTGGTTTTTTTTTGAATTCATTAAGGAAAAAGAAGGAAATCGAGGGTCAGAGCTAATGCTCCAAAATTGATTCTAAAGCCCTACAGGAGTCAGATATCACCACTCAGTTTGGAAAATCAAAGAACCCACATCCAATCACACACATGGGCCATGCAAGGATGTAGAGCAGTCCCCTGGCACATGTTGTAGAAGGGGAAAACATCAGGCTATATATTAATAAAATATTTACAGCATTGTAAGAATTTTCTGGCACAGGTGGCCACAGTTTTTGCAGGGAGAAGTTACATAAATGATCTCAAAAGAAGTTGCTTAATACTCACAGGCTTCTTGTAAGAATTTTTCTCTAACACTGTCTGAAGTGCAGTTTTTACACGTTTTGATTGCAACAGCCATAGCTGGATTTTCCTGAAAAACATTATTGAGAAATAGCTGAAATACAAACCACCAAAAACAGCCCACTAAAAGCTGGCCCTTAGAATTCTGGCAAAACTACTTTGGAAAAAAATACTATTAAATAACATACCTTTAGCTGAGAAATTACATGTGGAAAGCTTCAGTGTTAAAATACCATTATAATCAAGACACCTTGCATACAACATTTACATCTAATGTGTCTCAGAAATATTTAATTTGTTGTAAATCATGTTAAATTGTGGAAAAATTATGACAAAAGATGGTAAGTTTAACTGAATAGTTCTGTAAACTTTTTGTGTTATTGAGGAAGGTAAACTCTTGACAATATTTAGCAAAAATAGAGGAAAGAAAGAGATATGTGCCTAAAAACCACACTTGGCTTATACAAGCAAGCAACCCAGAAAGCCAAATTAAGGACTTTTTGTGGCTTTTTCACAGGAACGATTGGCTGTAATTGTGAACCCAGACTACAAAGGAAAGTAAAACAAAGATTTTAAAATATTATCTTCACAGTCAGTCGGATCAAGGCTTTAAAACCAGGTTCAGCAGAATCACATGAATTTAAAATCAAATGGACTTTCCCATCTGATTTCTCATCCTCTGAATACCCAAAAATGAGAAGTTCTTGATGGGTTGAGAGCAGCTGAAGTGTTTTAAAACTAAGCTTCTACATAAGGAATGGGCTTGTTCAAGGACCTGGATGTCCTCCTTCCAAGTGGGACTCTGGGAATTGTCCATTGTTTAATGAGCAGTTTACACATGAACCTTTTCTCAAAATGCACTGATGAATATCCTCATCCGATTTTTAAGGCCAGTAGGAAATGAAGATTCAGAATTATGTTCCATCTCTGCTCATGCTTGGTCTATTTTAAATCCATCTACAGATAAAAATTACCAGAATTATAATAGTATTTATATTTTGTAGGATGAAGTGTCTTATTTTCTAAGTTGCTCACAAAAGAGATCTTCAAGTTGACTTTGCAGGAAAATATTGATCCAATCCTTTTCTCACACATCAAATGCCCATAAACTAACTGAAAAAGCTGATGGTAAATCATGATTTTATTCCCTTATGAAACCAGGATTGAATAATCAGCCTGGGGATGAGACCTCTGGATGCCTGCCAGACCCATCCCTCTCCTGGTGTTAAACATCAAGTTTTTGAAATATCCTTTAACCAACAGGAGCATCAAAGGGAAGAATCTCAGTGTCTGCAACCAGCAATTGGCTGGAAATAAATGTTGGAAAAGGCCTGATATTGGGGTTTTGTTGATCTTTTGGTTTTGGATAAGGAGACAAACCAGTGAGAATGTATCAGACTGGTCACATTTTCTGAGCAGGAAATGGTTTTTTAAATGACACTTGGGGATTAATTCCACAGTTAATCAGCCTTTAAAGACAATCTTCCTGGGATTGTGACAGCTGAGCAATAGGATGCTGTATCTATAAACCCATTTTCCATTCAGTACCCTACACTTGAGCCTGGCTGTGACCCTTCAGGAAAACCTGGGAGAGATGGATGCTGAATCAGGACTTTACAAGTGCAATGAACAGGGACAAAAGGAATTTCAGAGATTCAGCTTTGAGCTATCAGAGCAAAAGGCAAGGAATATCCCCTATATTTTTGCACTCAAGATGAACATATAAAAGGGTACACTATCATGTTATTAGAACTAATTGTACATTGATTTTAAGATTTCTTCCCAGAGTGTAAGTTACACTCTGTGACCAGAACATTAAAATTTAATGACATCACTGTTCTGTTTCACCTTCACATATCCCAGTGTCTTAAATGAAGTACATTCTTATTAATAAAATAAATCCACAGGTGGTTGTTTAAAAATCTCAACAAAGAATGCCTGAGTAAAATCAATTTTCCAATGCTCAAAAAAGAATGGAGACAGCTAACATTTTCAAAACAACAGCCCATAAGAAAAGGGTCTGTAATTAGTTTTACAGAGCTCTAGACTTATCCACCATGCCCCAAGTGAATGAACTATTACTCCTTGGTACTCCTGTTAACTTGAACAGAATTAAATGAAAAGTAAGAATCTCTCTCAATGTGAAGTATATCAGATGTGCTTTCTAAATAAGGGTATCAGACCAGACGTCAAACTTGCCTGAAACAGAACATTTATCCTTATTTACTTAAATATTGCACTGAAGATTATTTAACCCACCAAGCCCAGGACCCTAACCAGCTGTTTCTGAAGTTAGAACTAATTATCCACAAGAATTCTTGTATAATCTATCAAAAATTCCAACAATTTCTTCTAATATGAAATATTTATTTTATTAGGGGCCTTTGTTGAAATTAACTATTTTTGCAGCTTTCTCTTGCTATTTTACACAATTTTTTTTGATCTATTTAAATTGAAATCTTAGTCTTTCTAGAAAAACTCATGAGCATCATCTTAAATTACACAAGTCCTGCCAGCCTCCCTGGTTTCACTGAGGTGACTCTTGTGCATTGGGATTTTGCTGGATCAGTGTCCAAGTATTTTGTATTTTATTTCAGGAAAACACTGGAACTTTATTAGGCTTTGTTGTGAGAGAGACAGCAAGACTGTCACTGGACCAAATTTTTATTTGTTCTGGAAGACTCAGACCAAGACCTCTAAGGAATACTCTTATTTGTTTCACCTAGCAAAGTTTTATTGTTCATTTTTGTCTGAGAAGTGAGGCTTACCGGGCTCATGTAAACTCCTTGGTGCACATCTCCAAACTGTCCTTCCCCAATGCAGCGCCCCAGCTCAATCCTCTCCCTTTGAATTTCATAATCTCTGGCTACAAGAATATAACACACTTGAAATATTAAGTTTCTGCTGAAGGGCAAGGAAATAATCCACAAGACACAAAACTCAAAGTAAGTCACTCAAATGTCTCACATATGAAAAACTAAGATTAACATTTGCTGCACACCAACCTATAGAGATGCTGCACACACACAGTGGAGACCTCTCAAACCTCTCAAAAGTTTGAACCAAAGCAATGGGAAAAGAACTGTGAGATTGTTAATTAATTACAATGCACTTATTTCAGTGCAATAAACATAATTAAATCCTTTTTAATAACAGCTGGTGAAAGACAAAGCACACAAACAGTTTAAAGCAACACCAATGATGTTAAACTCAGCACACATCCCTTTGGCTGTTTAAGAGGACTCCACCATGTGCTGTTTTAGATTTTGGAACCATCAAAAAAGCCCAGAGAACTTTTAAAGAGGTAACTGCAAGAGAAAAATACAGGAACAAGAGGATGGCAAATAAAGACAAAATGAAAGAGCGAAATTTTGAGTGCACTACACCTCTGCCAGTGTGTAACTGAAGTAAAATTGAGATGTTTGGTGGCCTTATGCAATTTTGTTAATGTCACAGTTTAACAGGCTGAGAATATTACTGACAAAAATGGCTCAGCACTTCAGCAAAACATGTAATCAATTGCAATTGAATGATTTCATTTGCAATTTAATTTCTAGCACACATGGAAAAATATTCCAGGAATAGCAGAAAAGCATGCACAGTATATGTTTTCACCTCTACTTGTATTATTCAGAGAAAAAATTATAACCAACCAGCTTAGAACTTCATAACCTTGACTTTGACATCATTAACACTACAGAAGTAATGTCATGTAGAGCTGGCTAACAAGGTGATAAATGCCTTTTTCATCTCTTATTTTAAGTACTGCATTTTCCTCTTTAAAATCCCAAAGCTAACTGGTTTAACTATAAATAAATAATGTTTATTAAATGAAAGTGAATAGTAAGCTTTAAAATTCCACATCATTCCAAACTGCAAGCATACAGGGATGGGTAAAGGGTCTCCTGTTACCTTCATCTATTCCATAGCTTTCTGCAGTGCAATTAAGAGAAAAATCAAATGCTTACTTAGATAGAGCTTCTTCAAATCAAAACAGGACAAACATTTTTCAACATAAAAGAAAAAAAGAAGCAATATACTGATGCAATTTAAAGTTTACATTAGCAGAAGTCACAGGCCCATTCTTGTGATCTTTACTGACTCAGTCCTTTGGGAGCTGAACACTTGAGTCCCCTTCAATCCAGCAAAGCACTTAATGAATTTCCCTCCACAGCCCATCTCATGGGTTTTGCATTGAAGCCATATTCAAGTGTTCAGCACATCCAGGGCTGGGCCCACAAGTAATTACCTCCATGAGAATTTAAATAAAAAAAAGGGGGGGGACGACCAAATTATACAAAGTTAATCTGTTAACAAAAATGAAAGATATCATTTGATCCTGAAGCTATGTTAATAGAATATGTAGTCACTTAACTGCAAGACATTAAAAATGCTCAGTTTATTTCTGGAAAACATATATTCTTGCTTTTCAAATACTGAAGTTCAAATATATATATATGTTTTGTAAAACATATATTCTTGCTTTTCAAATACTGAAGTTCAAATATATATATATATGTTTTGTAAAACATATATTCTTGCTTTTCAAAGGCTTTCCACAGCCACGGAAACAGTGCTGTGAACACTGAAGTGATCATGAAACATTCTGCCCCATGGTGAGCTCAGAAATCTACACAAATTCATGGTCTTTCAGCAGAATGTGGCCCCAGCTTAGCACCACCCTCCCCTCTCACACTGACCTAACCTGATGTTTTTGGCAGGATTCTGTACCAATGGATTGTCTGCTTCCAGAAAAATCCTTGGTTGCCCAAATGGAACTGGAATTTCCCAGATGCAGCTTTTAAAATCCGAATATGGGACTTCCACGTTCAATGAATTGGCCTTGGCAGTTTAGGATTATATCATAATTCAAACAGGCTGTAACACAAAATCCTTGTGGCAGCTACAGCATCACTGTTTTTACTTCAAAGATGAAGACTCAGCAGAACTTTGAATTTCTATTTTTGTTCTTGCAGTCTTTCATCTTTAACAAAATTGCATGTGGTACAGTTGAGTGTTCCTTTCTCATGGAACTGGAGAGCACCACATCTGTCACGCAGCAAGGTGAGATACAGTCAGACAGCAAGCCACAGAGCTTGCCCCATTGTTTGCTCTCATCACAGACATCTTATCCAATCTTTAAGTGTTATGTTCAGCATCACAATCCAAAAGAAATCCACATTTTGAGACCAAAAAAAAAAAAGAATTTCACTGTGAAATCACAGATAGCAGGAAAGCAGAACATTTTCTTTGCATATTTATTAAATAAGGCTGAAATAGTTCAGTCCCTGCTAAACCAAGGAAGCTTTTGGATAGGAAAGATCCCAAGTTAACCGTGGCACTTACTTGAGGGCATTGTGTAAGTGTCTTCTTCATCTATAATCTCTGCATAGTCATCAGTCTCTGCAAAGGGAGGAATTGAAGAGTTTCGGGAAAAGCAGATGAAAACAATTCTCCAGAACAACAACTCCAATGTACCAAGGCTGGTATGTCCCAAACCCCAAGCTCAGCATTGCTGGGTCACATTTAATACAGCATGACTAAAACTTGCTCATGCATAATTCATGATATGATAATGACCCCAGTGCCAACTGCATTACATCACATAGATGCACTCAACAAAGAAGAAAAGGAAGATTCGTTTGTATTCAAAAAAGTTCAAGTTTTGCAACTGGGACCCATCTAAACTGCTGATTTAAAATCTTTTTAACAGCAAATTCCACTGCAGTAAAGAGAAAAAATTATGAATGAGTTAAATTGCTTTACCTTCAATAAAGTGTGAATAACAGTTTGCTATTTTTATGTCAAACAGGCAGAAGACACCAATGATGTTCCAGGGCAGCTTCCCCCTACTGTCAGTGTGGCCAGCTGAGTTATTCACCACAGAATCTTCTAGAGCACAAAGACCTTTTTAAGCCACACTCTCTTCCCCATTTTTCTTACAATTTTCCTTGTTTAGTGGAAATTCACCACTAGTTTTGCTGTCAAGACTCAAGATTTCATGGACAGGTTTTGGAAACAACTTCCCAAAATTTTCAGAAAAATGACAGTGCACTTCTTCCTCTGTTTAAAAATTGCAACTTTTACATCATCTGTTCTCAAAATAGTTTAAATGGTGTCAAGCCATATCAGAAGGTCCTTTCCTTGCCCTAAAGAACTTCCAGTGTGTGCAGGTCATTTCCTAAAGGTCAGATCAATTCCTCCAGGGGTTTTAAAGCCAGTCCACAACAGTGGGTTCATTTTTTACTTCAAGGCTGTCAAATTCTACTCACCAACTTCAAACACAAAGAGAGGTTCTCAAATCTGAGTAATTTCCAAACCCATCGTGCAGTTTTTGTGGTTGATTTCAGGTGATCACACACTGGAAAGCCTCTGGAAGTCATGATTTCCTCCCCCTTTTCCCCCATCTGCCCTGGAGCACATGGATACATCCCTACAGCTCCCCGGCATAATTTCCAGAGCCATGACTTGGACTGGGACAAAGCCACAGTGAGTGGGAAGAAGGATGGGATGGTCCCCCAGCTGAACCCAGCCCTGAAACCAGAGCAAGGCTCATCAATATTACACACACAGACAAGCAAGAGGCTCAGTTTTCAGGCAAATTGAATATTCAACAATTAGGAAAGTACAGGTTGCCTATAGTCTTTGAAGTTCAACACACTTCAGGGAGTCACTGTAATTTTATGACCCTAGTTTCTTACTACCTAAATAAAATTAAAGCTGTTTTTTCTTTTGAACTCCTATAGGAATATGCCAGGTGTGGTAAAAGCAGAATTGG
Source organism: Ploceus nigricollis (assembly GCA_013399945.1). Lineage (NCBI taxonomy): Eukaryota > Metazoa > Chordata > Aves > Passeriformes > Ploceidae > Ploceus > Ploceus nigricollis. The sequence continues at coordinate 106,449 of VXBC01006600.1, forward strand.
GAAATTCCATGTAATTTTAAATTTTGCTAGGCAGTTTCTATGCAGGACATAGCAAAACACAGTCACCTAATGAAAATGCAATAAATTATAAAGACAGTGCACAATTCTGAACAGGCAGAACACTCCAGAAGCACTTATCTCTTTCTTGTTATTTTATTTTCTGCCCTACATTATAAACTAATGTTTTTGTAAAAATAAGTCTCAGTTTCATTTAAAAAATAAGCTTTAAAAAAAAAATCCCCAACATGATGGAGACAAATCACTCTGTTTGCTTCCAATATTGTGATAGGATTTTGTTGAAGGTATCAGAAAGTTCTTTATGTTAGAAAATGGACTGGATGGAAAAATATTGTAAACATACCTAAGAAAACATACCTTAGAAAAATTTTTGAAGTCTGGAAACCAAACTGGTGCCATTTAACTGGTGCCACTTAAAAGACCCCAAACATTTGTCACACTAGGATACTGAATAGTGCTTTCAGAATGTGATCAATGGCAGGGCTTGTTCATCTCTCTATTTTAAATTAATGAGTTAATTCATACTAAAAGCATTCTCAGAACAGCACAGAGCACTTTACATGCTTTTGATACATTGCCCAAAACCATCATGAAACCAGAAGTCTTCATAATCAATCCAAATAAATTAAATGTACACAATTAACTACACGAATATTTCTTGTTCCACATTTAACACTCTGGAGAGGAAGATATAAAAAAATAATTCCTATGTATGTCTGGCATTGTTTTTGGGAATTAGACAAAAATTCAGTCCAGGCATCAACACTGATGTGCTCAAAGTGGTCTGGAACAAAGAGAATTGACCTCCTCACAGAGGGGCTTGGGCCCAGTATTAATCACAGACTGTTACCAAATCTCCCAGAACTGTGTCTGCTAAGAGATATTCCAGAACCTACACGGAGCCTAAAGCAAATCTGAGCTGGGCAGGGCTCTCCAGGCTGCTCCACAAAGGAGGATGTGTTACAGCACTCTCAAGAGCTGAACACATTCAGCAATTCCAGATGTCCTTGGTAAGTCTAGAAAAATTCAGATTTAATAAGAGAGCTCATCATGCTGCCCTCCTGCACTTTTTAAACCCAGCACCATCACTTGTTATGATTCTTGGAGATAGCAAAATTAACAAGTTGCTTTCAGGAAAAGGTAGTGGTGGTCACTTGCATGAATGAGCCAATCTGAGCCTTACAAAATCTGAATGCATTTATTAAATGTAGGGAGAAACATCCCAGGGTATTAAATCCATAATAGCTAATCTATGACCTTAGGCACACATTTGAACTTGCCTTTTTCATAATTTTTCCCATTTATAAGAGCTTGTAATTTATAAAGGAAGGTAAGTTCCAATAAAAAGCTATGTAGAGTAGTATCTGAAATATAATTTTTTAATTTATGACAGAAAAAATGTCCTTTTGATGTTCAAGAAAAGGAAGAAAATTGTGTGGTATTATCTTTAGCTTATATCTGAAGGAAAGGAGATGAAAAGTTAATACATCCCCTTCACATTTTACTGAAAGGAAGGTTGCAAGATGTGATCTCTATTTCCTCTTATCACCCTCCTTTGCATATTGCTTTTATGTCCTTTTAGTGCCTCCTACTTAGAAGAATAAAGGTACACACACTATCAGTAGCAGCAGTTTGATTCTTTCCCAACATCAGATGGAATCCTTTAGAAAAATAGCCAAAAATCTCTTTTAAAAAACCAAACCCCAACTTCTTTTCAGAAGAAAAAAGACTTTAAAAGGCTGCAGAAGTTAAATATTTTGTAGTAAGTTTCAAAGTTTTTAAAAGGAAACCCCAAATATTAAAATCTGTGCTTAAAATTATTAATTTGAATAGCTGAAACCTGGTTAATATTCATGTATTCAATCTGCATTAGTCTATCTTGTACAGCTTCTTTTAATGCAAGGAGCACTTTTGATGCCTTTAAAGCATTACTCAGAAGACTCATTTCTCAGCTGTTACATCCACTGATCTCATCCACTGACCAAATTAATGATGAAGTAACCATTTCAATCAAATTGGACACTTGCAAACCTCTAAACCTTCTTTGCATCATGCCACAAGTCTCATTGCAAACACATGCACCACCACATCCCTGTGTGTTTGAAATAGAATTTTTCCTTTTCCAATTCCAGTTTAGCAGAAAGCATTAGTTGCACAGCCTGTAAAGTACAGTATTTATCAGCTAATACCCAAAGCAGACCACTTTTTAACACTAAAAGCTGTAGAAAATGTATTACTGAAATGTGCATTAAGTGGTATATGGAGATAAGAGTTGCATATTGCACGTTAGTAACACACAGACTAGAAAACATATTACCGTCCCCACTAATTTCATCTGCAGATCCAGGTGGCATGCAAGGAGAGAGAAAAAAGAAGGGGAGAGAGAGGGGACAGAGAAGGGGGAGGGGAAAATATACTATTAAATTCATGAGTAATCCAAAAGTATTCAGATTGTAGTTATCTTATATACCTGACTCAAGAGAAACCAGAAAAGCAGCAGAATTTAAGACTTCTCACCTAAAACCCAAGGGACAGAGATAGGCTCTAAGAAGCTTTTATGATGAAACAGAGTTAATGACTTTCAAACACAAAGGTACACAAAAATTAAATTTGGAACTGGAACTAGTTCTTTTAATGCATTGTTAAAAATAGTCAATTCCTGGGTTTATTCAATACTTTAAAGCAGTTCTCCTACAGCCAGATGAGTCGGCTCAACTTGACTCTGCACATACACTGAGGCCTTTGGATAAGCAGAGTTGGTGCTGACCCTTCCAGAAGAAATGCACTCCTGAGCTACCACCAAGACATGAGAGAGAAATGGAACCATCTAAGTTTTAATGACACAGAGCATTGTGCACTTGTACAAGGCTGAAATTTAAATGAGTGGCAAAGAGAGCAACTCTAAGGGAAGATTTCAAACAAACACCAGATTCCATGTGTACTGCAGCAACCCTACTGCACCAAACCCCACAGCACAAGCTAAGGCAAATATTTTAGATAGTTTTTATAGATAACAGGAAATTCTTCTTACCCCTAGTAAAGCCAAACTGGTCTAGATCAGTGCTGGACCAGTACGCAGCCAAAAGCATCACTGTAGTCCATGTTTAATTCAAAGTGATCTCAGCTGATGCTTATTGTTGCTATTCTGTTTCATCTATAAGCATGCTGTGTCAGGGGTCCAAGAATGAAGTCAAAATATATTTACAAAAAAAAAAGATGGCAGACAAGGGCTGCATGACTGTATAAATAAAATAATTTAATATGTTTGTCATTGTAGCATATGATGCTAGAAAACACATTCCCCATAAAAACGGGGACCAGCAAGCTGGTGATGCTGCATGAAAATCCAATTCAACAGCAGGAAAACATAACAAAATTATTCTTGGAACTCTGTTTACCTGAGGCTAAAGTAGTTTACAAACAGTAACTGAGTTAGTATATTCAGCTTTTGGGTTAATAAGGCAGCCTAGACAAAGAGCAGAGCAGTACCCTTGGGCGGCGACTCATGGGCACAGAAGACGAAAGGCAGAAAGCGTCTAGCTTTCTTTACTTTATGCTGACAGTGATTGACTCCTTTACAAAGAGGCAAGAAAAGGAAAGAGAAAAAAAAAAGAAACAAATTATTTGGAAATAAAAGAAAAGAGACTGAAGAGAACATCTACAACGAACGAACATAAAAGTAAAGGTTTACATTAAAATTCTGTATATCCAAATGAAAATACATATGTCTCTGAAACTCTAAAGCATTTTTGGTACTTTCCTTCAAATTCCTTTCTACAGTAATTCATATTTCAGTTTTTAGAAGTAAGACTAGAACTCATTAAAAAGGCAGATTATGCCAGCTATGTACACCATTCATTAACAACACAAAGAACATTTATCCCAGAAGTGCAACCTGCTTTTCCAAGTTTGCCATCTAAGTTCTGTCAGACTTTTGTGACAGCTACATTCCAGCTAAAGTGGCAGGCACCAGACTTAAACACGTATGTACTGACTCTGAACCCTTAAAACAACATAGAAGTAGTATTTCACACAGCAGGGTAACACAGAACAAGGGGAAACATGGTTTCCCTGTCTCCTGAAAAACAGCATTGACAGATTTTATGATCTCAAATCTGCCACCAGAATCTTATTCCCAGGGTAGACCGGCCTTACCAATGGATATTCCAGCTCTGCAAGGACCTCTGGGTGAACAGCCCATGGCACCCTCACTACCCCTTTCCCAGTCACCCCACTGCATGTTTTAGCAAAGTGTTTATCAGGAGTGCTTATCAGGATGAGGGAAATTTTGGAGTAGGAAAAAATACAAAGAAGCCACACAAGGTGAGAAAGAAGGACTCAAGATGACACACAGCACCTGAAGATATCTGCTCCTTTTATTTCTCTTGTTACCTGTTTGCTCCTCTCTGCTTTCCCCTTTTTCCTCTCCCCAAGGAAATATGAGAAGTGGTTTAGAAAGCCAATTACATAAAAACCTGCATCCTAGGGCTGGTAGCTCTTCACAGCCAAAACTCAGGAGTGAGGTCCAGCCACCTGGATGTTACACAGGCCGGAGATGCAGTGTTAAAAGAGAAGCCCAGTCCCACAGCAGCAGCTACAGGGACAGTGAACCAGTCAGTGGTGGGAGGAGTGCAGGAATGGTAGAAAAGGAAAACGATATTTTAATAAAAGTAACTTGTACAACCAACAAGAACTACCATAATAAAAACTGCTGGGTGACTGAGCAAACAGGAATCATTAATGTAGGGGGAAAATGCACATATCAGAGAGAAAGACAGAACATTAATCAGATTCAAAGCTAAAAACTAAAAGAGGTGAAAGGAGAGGGGAAAATTCTTGACTAAGTGTATCAGTATTTCCATTTGTCTTGGTTTAAGACAATTTAAAGGGGAACACTCTGAGTTCTCCCCCTTGATACTCCTATGGGACTTCCTGACATCACATGACATACAATTTTCAGCACTGTCATTGTAGCACAAACCTCAGGTAACACTCATAAAAAGCTTCAGACACACTATGAAAGAAAACGAAAAAATACTGCAGCTGGTTTAAGCAACTACTGAAAAGGTGCTGACATGAGAATGAGGGAACCCAACACTCTGTACTGAAACAGAAGAACAGGTATAGAGTCACTGCAGGCAATGCAAGCCATCTAAAAGGGAAGAGATGCTTCAACTCCTGACCTGCCTGCTCAGGCTACAGAGCTAATTTAAGCCTAAAGTGCTGAAATGCTGCTCACCCTCACACTGAGAGGTGGGTGGCACAAGCTGCTGAAACCTCACCAAACCTATTTCAAATGAAGAACACATTGCAAAGGTAAAAGTATTTTTAATTCATGTGCATGCCCTGATGTCCTGTGATGGTCCAACTCTTCCCTTGCATTTCAAACTCTGCCTTTATGATTGGCTGTCTGAAGTTTGTTCAACTGCTCTGCCACACTAAATGGAAGATGCTCTGTCTTAAACTTACCACATCTGCAAGTTGAGCTACAAAAGGAAGTTGATTCTAATGAGTTGGTTTTAAATTTTAAAAAACAGAAGTTTTAACACTTTCCCAGGAATTTAGAGAATACCATAACAAAATGAATAGAAGGATTTCCAGCACTCCACAGCAGCTTCCAGCCAGGATATCACTGGTGCTTAAGAATGCTGCTGAAAACTGCATAGGACTTCTTTATTTATTCAGTTCCTCTACTCAGTACTCACTAAATTATTGGAAAAAAAATTACTTGCTGTACAATAACTACGTGGTAAAGAAAGAGACCAGGCTTTTACTGCCCTTTTTTTACAGGGCAGTAAAAGGAGCTCCTTGGATGGGCAGAGATCAAATACTGGAAGGCTGAACCTGATAATACCCCATTCTATTTCCTTGTACATTCTTGAACCAATCTGAGGAATAACCCTGAAACAAAAACCTGCAGAAAGAATAAAGCTATTGATTTTTGAGCTTTTGAACTCAAATGAGCACTATGAGGTTGGCACATCAAATATGTTTCTACCTAAACAACAAACCCCCAAACCTGCATGGAATATTTCTCCAGTCACACCACACTGTTACTATTTGCACAGCAGAAGTGTCTGCTCAAATCCAATGAGAGGCTCACAAAGGAGGAGCACAGGAGAGTAAAAACCCCTTAACCAGCACCACAGGCTGATGGAATCAATGCAGGAACTTTCTGGACACTGATATGGAAGAAATCTCTTTAGACTGTCACCACAATTCATTCTGGGCTTTTTATGCATGAAAAGAAGCCTTTTAATCAGTCAGGCTAAAAAAGGAAAAGATAACAGCACCAGTCTATTCAACTGTGATGGGAATCTGAAATACTGCAATTTATTAGCATTAAGGGCATTTTCAACTATATTATCTTATTAATCAGTGAAAAAGCTGGGTGAGCTAAGAAGCAACTCTCTCCTCCATGAACCTGGAGATTAATGACTTGCTCAAGGTTTGTAAAATTAATCTGCAGTAAACTTTAAGCTTGAATGTGTCCCAGTGCTGTGACCATATGGCAGAGCTACTTCTCTAACAAAGTCTTTATATTCCTCAAATTACTTAATAATTACTTAATTTGAATTTACAACTATGTCATTTATGGCAAGACTCTTAGTCTTTCTTTTCTGAAGTGAGCTGTGGAGTACAACAAAGCTGAGCTGTGACACAGTCCTAAGTGCTCAAGATACAATTTTTCATCTAAAAATTTACTTACACTCCTCAGCTTTGTCTTTTTGGAGTGTCTTGACAAAATGGACGTTAAAAAACTGCCAGTAATTTTTCAACCTCAAGCAAAGGCCACCTTTTTCCCCACCAACTAACTCAAAAGGAGCTAAATACAAGTCCTGCACAAGAAACTCTTTCAGACCTGGGCACAGGGCAGACCTTCATGTGGAACACAGGAATCATGACACAGAGCCTGCACTGTGCTCTGCAAGCAGAAGTGATTCAATAAAATTGAATTTGTTTTTCCATCCTGTTCACAGCTTTGCTGGTGATCAGCCTCAACCCAGGGCACACAGGTCCTTTCACAAGCCAACATCTCCTTCATTTAGAGCACTCTGAAGTGGTGTAACACTGACATCAAGGCTTTTTTCCCCCCTCTCCTGTTTGTTGTGTTTTCACATTTGGCTTCTGCTCCATAGGAAACCTCCTGAAAGTCTCTTCTACTCACAAACTATACCATAGAGGTTTTTTTCCTTCATGATAAAACCTCACTTAAATCAGGCTTACCTCCTTCAAAACAGGGGCTTTTTTCCATTCAAACTGAAATTTCAGCTGGATGCCATGACTAAACTGGCAGCTCCCTCAAACAGGGTCTGCTCCTAAGCAGCACCTTAGAGAAGAACTCCCATTTCACTGCCATGATCAGGAGTTAATCACAGTGATTAAAATTTAACATTGTTATGTTACAAATTTGTGATTTTAAAGCAGAATCTGGAAAGTTGCTGAGAAGCCCCCCTTTCACGAATCTAAAATTTTTCAGCTCCTACATAGATACTTGCTTCAAGAGATCAAATCCTCCACGGGGCATGTTACTGAATATATCTAAACCATGGGATAGAGAGGCAAAGGCACAACCAGAATTACTAGAAACTCCTGCCATCATTTCATGATGCACTTAGAGCTGCACCTCTCTGAGTTTAAAATGCTGCTTGTGTTGCTGACAGCAGCTGCACCAGCTGAGGAACAGGATAACAAACCAGTTTCTCTTTAATATACTTATTTCCCTCTCAAAGGTTTGAGTCCTGGGGTTTGCTACTCAGGTGCCTTCAACACTTTGCTCTATCAGCTCAAACAGGGAGTGTATTTTCAGAGACCTTTTAATTGCCTTCACCAAATAAGCTCATACTAAAGCTGCAAAACCAGCACCTGCTTTACGCAAGACCAACCCTGTGGGACATCCCAAAATCCCCTTCAGACACATCCCTTGTGCTGGCTACTGCAGTTCATCTCTCCCTTCCTGTCATCTTCCCACTCACAGCTCCCTCCCCACAAAAACATCATTTTACAACAGTACCTGAATATCCAAATGCCAGGAGGGACTGCCTGGAATCACAGGAGCCTTTAGGTTGAAAAAGACCCTTAAGATCATCTAATCCAACCATTAACCCAGCACTGCCAAGAACTTGCCAAGATTTGTTCAATCCTCTGCCTGTTCAGTGCTCACTGAAACACACTGAAATGTTATATTGCATGGAAAGTAGCATTTGAGCTAGGATTAAAAAAATTCATGAATTCTCCAGGGCAAAGGAGGCACAGTGATTAGCCAAGGGATGCAAAAGCATATTTATTCTTCCTAGTCATATTTACATAAGCAAGGAAGGAGCAGAAGAAACCAAAGAACTCTGTGTCAGAAGGAATTTATGTAAAAAGGGAGCAAGCAACTACTGCTGTACTGATTTCATTTTATGAAAAACCTTTTGTAATATAGAATGGACCAGATAAGTTATTATTTTTGGAAATATGTGTATCTGGAAATACAAGATCACCTTACCAAGGCTAATGTTTGCTATTTAAAAACAAACTGCTGGCCAAAGTAAGTCCCTTTAGACTAGAGCAGAGCATTTTAATAAGGTGTCTCCAAGCCAAACAGTGGAAATATAGTCAATAAAATTAGAGTTAACTGGTATGCTGCTTCTTACATATCTGATATACTATTTGCACAGAGCAAATAGTTTAGCCTTACCATTTCCTGAGTGTACACCCTTGGCTAAGTACAAAGAACTCTTTTTTTGATGCAGATGCAGAGGGAGAAGGAGGTAAAAGCTGCAATTCCCTATTAGCTAAAACACTCATTGTTTCTGGTGAATCACAGCAACTTCAGCCAAAACATCAGATGACTACCAAAGAAATCCAAAATCCAACTAATTTGGTTTAGCTTATTTACAGTAATTTATAATCTTAAACACACACAAATGTGTTGAGGCATAAAATCACTATACTTTTTAAAAGGAAGGGAATCTGGCAGGCATCTTAGTTACACACAAAGACAATGTCCCCTGCAAGGAACAGAGAATTTGAGGAATCAAGGTAGGCAATACCAGAAAAAAGAGAAGCAGCAAGCGGCAAGAGGCGTGTAGTGAAACCTGGTTCAGACATACAGACTCCCAGATCCAGCAATTTGCTGCTTTGGATTCCTAAAACCAACTTCATCCCTCACTAGTTTGCAAAGACCTTTATTTAGAGGAAGAAAAAAAAAATCAAGAGGATTTACAAACCTTCTATCTTTGTGTGCTTTGGAATATTGGAGCACTAGGAAAAGACCAAGTTTTCACTTCACTAGACCAGAAATATTCCAAGGTATGTTAGTAAGTACTTAAAAAAGACAAGGTGTCTTTCATTAACAGGTTCCTTTTCAAACCTGCAAAGCTTCAGACAAACACCTGAACTTTCAAACCACCAAATCATGTTTCACACTGGGTTTGCATATTGCTGGTTTATCCCAGTTTTGATGGGGAACTCACTGTGAAACTTCCCTTACGAACTAAGTGTGTTAATAATATAAATGTATCTGACTTCTTAATTTTTTTGCTGAATCTCTGTTTTATATTTTTGCTATTTATCTTTAGTATTGGGAGAGGTCTAAACAAAGGGGAGCAGTGTCAGTGAAATCAAACAGCAGAGTTAATTTATGATTTAAACCATCAAAGGTGAAGCAGCTATAGATGTCATTGAGCTACAAAAGCTCATCTTATCTGAAACTTCTGGCTCTGAGCCACTGCAATGCCAGCAGAGAAAAGCTCCTGTTCTGCACCCCACAGCAGAACCCCACAGCTGGCTCTGCCCTGGCTGCTGTCAGGCCCTGCTGACCTGGGACTGGGCTGAGCTGAGCATCATGTACAGCTGGTGCCTCCCTTGTCCCACTGATGGATGAGTTCCATCTGACAACAGGAGTGACACTTCTCCACACTCACATCATGTATCACTTCATTTATAGCAAACTGATTCCTTGGGGGATTCAAGAGATTCTTACAGAAAGCAGCTCCTGAGAACAACCCCTGTCATGTGGGTTCATCTCAGCAATCTGCCTCTGGTTTAAATTTAATACAATGACATACTCAGTGCATTTCAACTAACTTTGGGGGGAAAAAACACAACAACAAAAAAAAGTATTTATGTGTTCTGTGTCATAATGTTACAAGAAGAACAAACCCCTGAGACTGAATATTAAATGCAATGGCTTAAACCATTCCAGCATTATGTCAGCATTTCTAGTGGTTTGTAACATGGTATAAAAACAAGCATCAAGCACAATAATTTTATTGTGGAAAGATATAAAATATTCCTACAATACAAGAATAATACCTAATTGGTTTGGTTTTTTTTTCGTATTGGCAAGAATGAGGATGATATTTGCTGGTTTAATTTTATTGCACTGCTCACAGGAGACAGCTTTGCAGTGTCCCTGACACTCACCTGAACAACCAGCTCAGCTCCAGCACTGCTCTCATTTCCCCCTCATCCACCTTCATGTGATGCCCTCAATGCCAGAGCTGGGGGTAGTACAACTCACTTCCTACACTAATTTCAAAATGCTACTTTAAAAAAAAAGTGTTTGTGCTCTGAAACACCTAAGAACTTCAGCAGAAGACACCTAAATTTGCAAAGTCAGACCGACAGCAAGAAAATATCATGAAGTCAGCATTTATCATTGTTTTTATTATTAAAAGTATTATTGGCATGCTCAGAAAAACTGAAGAAGCGAAAATTTGAGGCTGCAGACAACCTTTTTTGTCCTGAAGATTAGCCTTTTTGAGGGTGAGTGGAATAATTAAAAAAGCACAGAGCTAATCACTTCAGAAATTTCAACTTTTTTTAACAGCTAAAATAAGCCATACAGGTAAGAATCAAAAGAGAACATGCTGACCATGCTTCATGCTTATCTACCTGATCTACCTGCTTGCTTGTCAGGCACTGAAGGAAGAAGAGCCATTTGACTCTGCTATTTGACTCTGAGAGGCCACAGTAACTGGTGAAGCTCTATTACCCCACTGCAGCTTTATCCTCATTTTAACTCAGATCCTCTCACCTGTTTTCTTGCAGCATCTAGTTGGGTTTCCTATGCCAAGCAGTGAATCTCAAATATCTTTTAGAAGTGGGTAGGGGTGGGGAAAGGAATCTGAGAAGTAGGAAATTAATTAAATGTCTACGTATATTTCTGCCTTACTCTATGAAATATGTTGGGGTTTTGAGTATTTGCCACTAAGAGCTCACATAAATGTTAAAGTGGGGCTGAAGCCTCCCTCTAAGGGGAGGGAAATCCACTGAGTCACAGTATTCGTTCTTCAAGTTTGTTACCAAATACCAGAAACCTATTGAAACAGATCATAATATAAATACATTTTTGCATTAAAACTCCCGTAATAAATAAATTTATGTATACTGATTTAGAAATACATTTTCTACTAAGACACTACTAAGAATCAATCTTTCAAAATTATTTAAGATTCTGTAACAGGAACATATTCTCTCTCAAGCATAAAAACTCCATGTTAACTTACAGAATTCTTAGAAGCCTATAAAGAACAGAAACAACATATATTACCTCACATACCCATCCTTCAATTAACTTGTCATTTTCAATTGCAAAAATTAAATGCTTTTATCTAAACAGCTACAGAAAAACAGCTATTAAGTTTCTCCTTTCTGTAAAGCAACAATTAATATTTAATTGCCTATTTTCCCTTTTCAAAGCTGCTCCCTCACAATTAGCACATACTCAGGTAATTTCAGTTCTAGCCAACTACATTCTACTTCATCACAAAGTTAAGTGGAAATTCTGACAAGCAGCCTGGCTTTGAAGTAACTGCACAGATGTGGCTGTTGCATAAAAGTTTCTCTTTAGAAACTTCTCTACGAAGGCAGCACAGCTCCAGTTTGGGGCAGTCAGCAGCCCTGGAGCAGCAGTGAGTGGAAAAGCTGCCTGCACCTCTGCCAGCTCCAGAAATAAACTCAGCCCCTGGCTTTGGATGAGCCTTACCTGACACAGAGACTGTGTGAGACCTCACTCCTTGCTTCTCATTGTTGGCCAGCCTGGAAAACAGAAGTTGGAAGTGCTGAATGCTGTACATTCTTCACAAACACTGGGAATTCATCCCAACAGGCACCTACTGTAATTAGCAGGGCTGAGCCACCTCCCCAGCCACAGGATGAGCAGGGGGGAGAAGTCAGAGAGGAATCTACCACTTCATCCTGTCTGGGGGAGTGAGAGTGGCTTTTAATCAGCACAACGAGTTACAGAAACCTGGTGAATTCGAAGGAAACCACAAAACCTGAACTGTGCACACTTGTAAGATGTGTGTAACCTGACTGTGCTTATACTTTCTGTGTGATCTGTGGGAAATGGACTATGAATTGAGTTTCTGTCTGTAAAAGGACTTATCCTGTACTATTTTGAATTAATTTACATGTCCAACATAGAAAACCAATTGCATTTAAATGTAGTTATTTATAAATAAACAGTGCAAACTGTTTAGCCTCACTCTTATAATTAAATTTACTGATGGATTCAAAAGAAACAGCCTGAAGCCCAGTCTTTTCCAAAACATCCTGTTTTTGTTATTGTCAAATATGATGGATGCACAATGCACTTTTGTTCTCTGATTTTCTTTCTAGTATCTTTGTAGTTTAATACTACTGTGAGCTTTTTCTGCCCTACCTGCTATTTGTCCTGGAATCCAAAAGCAACAATAAAAATTATTGTTATAAAGAAGTTCCAAAAGCATCACTATTTTTCAAAACATTTTTTTTAATATATGAGAAAAGAAAGCACAAAACTTACTTTGGTATTGATGGTAAAGCTCTTTCACCTTCTGTGTAAACAAGAAGAAAACAGGATTAAAGCTTTTGCACATTTTCAAATAACCTATCTCAAAGTGAAATATATACATGCCTGAAACAATAATCATCACAATCTCTCAGGGAAACTGAGAGAACTCAAAGAATGTTCTATACATATATAAAGAGTAGCATTATCAACAACTCCTTCTACCCACACATACAGACCTTTAGGCAAGCTCTCATCTGAGGAAACAATGTACACAGAATATAAAAGCTGTTTTTTATTCTTAACAAATAACTCCAATAAATCACTTGCAGAAGGTGTGACACTATCTCATCTCTCTGGTAAGAAATGCTTTTCTTTTATCTCCAAGATGTCCTAACATATAAATAAAACAATTGAATCCAACTTGGATTTCCAAGTAAGACAACTGAAATAAATCATTAAAGCACATATTATCATATTGGTTTCACACTGGCTTGAGACTATACAATAATAATGTTTTGTGCCAGACAGTAAGTCAGCTTTTTGTACACTATATTCAAACCCTTGCCAGTCTTTCTTTGAAAATGGTAATGTGTGTGAGAGCTTGGATATACATACTCAAGGGTTTTTTTTCCTATTGGATTTGATGAAACCCTTGGCAATCCTGTGGGGGAGTTACTAATCCTTTAGCAAAGCACCTTTTCAGTAGATTGGAGTATGCAGGGGAGGAGAGAAGATGGGTAATAGTGTGTTTCACTCTCTAAATCAATGTAGCTCTGATAAAGTGACCTGAGAGAACTGAGAGAATGGCCACACCTGCAGAAAATGGTGACATACACTGTTTAACAAAATAATGTATATTCTCATTTGTTTTTCTCCCATGTTAAAATTTCCAGGAATTATAGGTGTAAATAACAGTCTCACCTTTGTGTATTAAGGGACTGGTGAAATGCCTGGTACCCCAAAGCCACACTCAACATGGCAAAATACACTATTTTGTTTCATTTTTTTCTGTTGTCTACAGGTAGAAAAGCATCATTTGGCTCACCAACATCAGTCTGTTTTGATCTGTCTGATGGAGGGTGTTGAAAAAGAAGTTGCAGAAAAGAAGGGAAACCAGAAGCTGCAATTTCAAAGCCCTGGAGCAGCTCAGCGAGGTGATAAGAGCAAGCACCTGGAACTGGGGGGCAGAGCAAGGCCAGTAAGATTATATAAGCAGGTGGGAGATAAAGGTATTGTGATATGTTAGGGTAAATGATACTTTTTGGGAAGGAAACAAAAGGCAAGGATCCTCAGAGATAATGTGAAGTAACAAATACGAGACCAATGGTGTGGAGGTGCAGCCTGGCAGTAAAAGATTGGGGGACAGGTACCCAAAAAAGAGAATGTAATGGGCACAAGAGGTTCAACCTGGATGAAACTGGGCAAAAGACACCAAGTTTGAAGGAACAGGCACAGGAGCCCTGCCCACTGCTATGCAGGCCTCTCCAGGGCTTTAAAGAACACTCAAAAGAACCTTAATTTTTACATGACACCTTCAGCTGTCAGCATTAGTTGTGAAATCATTCTGGCTTCTGGTTTAGACCAATTCATGCTGCTACTGCTGGTTGTTCCAATGCTGCTCTTAGACTTGGCAATGGATTTAAAGCTTAGATAGTGCTGATTAATCACACATGTTACTGGTGGAACATAAAGTCTTCCTCTGCTTTAAAAGAACTTTACTAAATTACACAGTTAACCTTATCATTCTGTATTTTTAAATCAAGGTAATGGATGCACAATCAATAAGCAGCTACTCAAAATAATTCTCCTTGCTCTTTAATATGTAGCTCCATTGTATGTTAACTGCATCCTATTCAAACTGCATTCTAAAGATGGAATTTTAATTTCACCTAGGGCTTTTTTTTGGTAGAGTATCATATCTGGGGACTTCAGAAAGATCAGTGACTGATTTCATTAGACTTGATAGGAATGATTTCATAACACTTACAGGGCCACAATGCTTCATATGTTCAAGGTACTGAGCTCAGATCAGACCTGACTTTTTCCCTCCTCCAACCTCCTAAGAAAGTGAGAAACACCACAAGTGGCAACTGCTAGTGTGTGCTCAAGTCAAATACTACCTATCAAAGAGGATCTAAAGGAGATAAAGAGAGAATCTGACTTTCCACCGTGGTATTAAATTTTCTTAAAGAAGAGAATCTCATTCTGTTCCCACAAGGCTCCATTCCACTTTCTGAAGTTTCCTATCACTGCAAAGTGCAATGCAAGGGTCATAACAAAATGTAATAAATCATAACAAAACAAAATCTTGATTCCATTGTAATAGCAAATACTTTCTCAGCCCTTTGTGAGATAAGGAGAATGTGAATAGAAGCTGTCTTACACTGTGAGTAGTAGGATGATGTAGTCAATGAGTTCAAAAAACAAGAAAAGAAGTGAAGGAAAGGTGAAAGAACTGAAGGGAAAGTGAAGGAAAGGTGAGAAGAATTGAAGCAGTCTGGAAAACTGTGAGGAAAAGATGGGGATAGACAGAGGAAAGCAGAGACTCTGACCCAAATGAAATCAGTATTTGCTTCCAGATCCACTGGGAAATCAAGCAGCACACATGGGTCCACCACACCCAAAACTGTTCCATCTGATCATCCCCCTTTTCACTGTCCCCCACTGAATTCTACAGGACATAACTGGCTTTATGCTCATTTGCATCAGAGCAAGAGATCTGGACCCTTGTCCTCTGGTGATGGAACTGGGAGATGTAGACAAGGCAGGCTCAGCCCTGGGAAGAAGGAAGGAGCACCCAGAACTGCCTGGAAGCCACAGCCTGGTGCCTGAAAGGACTGGCTACAGGGACAACACATCCCACTTGTGTGCTGGAGATGTGTCAAGTGCAGGGCTATAGATGGACAGAGGAAGCTGGAAAAGCAAGTAGATGTTAAAAAAAAAAACACACAAAGGTATCCAGGCATCAAAAAAACCTCATACACCATTAAGTAGGTGTACCAGAGGTACACAGGGGTTATTCTACTAGGGGGTTGAAACCAGGTGATTATTTTAAAGGTATCAGCAAACCTGAACTATTCTGTGATTCTTCCATGACTCTGTGCCTCCTCTATCCCTGGATATAATGGAAAAAAAAAAAATCAGCATGGAACTCCTGATCCTGCAGATGCCTACATGCTCTGGATACAAACTGCTCACTTCAGGCACTGGAGCCCAAGCTGGTGCTCATCCTTTTGCAGTTTATATCCCAAATAAAATACCAAATATTCATGAGTACCCCTGCAGGTCTGAAGTCAAAATTTCTTACTAACAGCATCCCAGTTAAGGCATATGTTGTTTCTCACAAGTTGAAACCCACAACGTTTTTGCCCAGTTCTATATTCTTTTAAAGAAATGGGATATGCATGGCTGTACTGGGGTTTCCACTGGATTGTCCAGGTGTTTCCACTCTGAGCAGAGCTCCATGCTGGACACAGCAGAACCCAGGCAGCTCCAGTGCTCCCTGCCTGGCTGGGGGAGCCTGGGGGAATGTAAATTGTCTCACCTGAGTCAAATTATTGTGAAAGCAAAATCAGCGAGGGGCCAAACTACAGAGGTAACAGTATCCTAAAAATGGGAACACATGTTACCAATCCATTAAAATGAAAATCATGCCCAGGATAACTATGGGTGAAAACAAAAAGCATTTAAGTGGAGAACTTCACCAACTATTAAGATTTAGTATTTTTGAATACTTCTCTGGGCAGCTTGTTCCAATGCCTAACCACCCTTTTGGGGAAGAAATTTTCCAAATATCCAATTTAAACATCCTCTGGAGCAACTTGGGACTGTTTGCTCATGTCCTGTAACTGGCTACCAGGGAGAAGAGACCAACCCTCATCTGGCTACAACTTTCTCTCAAGTGGTTGTAGAGAGTGATAAACACCTCACAACCTAAAAGCTTATAATCAGTTCAACTGTTTATGAATTTTTTCATTCGTGCTCTTGGCCTGTAAGAGATAAGTGTGATAATGGAAATACAAATATTAAGTGTAACCTTTCCACATGGGTCTAAAGGGACCTGTAGATCAAAATATTTATGAAAAATAAAACAAACGGAATGGAAAAATGCCAAATACTGTCCAGGTCTTAAACATTACCAAGTGCTCTCCCCAAATTAAGAAGAACTGGATCATTAATGGACAGCACGACAGATATCACAAAACCAGGCTCTGTTAGTAATCAAGGACAATTTATGAGGACACTTCCAATAAATGTACATTTACAACAAAGAGGGGATGGGAAAGCTCAAAAGGGGGATAAAACATATCTGTGGGATCATGATTTGTTTCTGATGTGTCTTACACAATCAAAGCTCATTGTGGAGGGATCTGGGAATGTAGATCGTGATGGGGACAGCTCTCCTATGAAATGTTTAATGAATATGTTGGGTATTGCTATGAACTTCAAAAAAAGAAACCTCAGACAAAAGAAACCCAGAATTTGTTCTAACTAGAGAAGCTTTCTTCATGTATGCATAAAGAGCTTCCCATGTATGCATAAAGTGTTCCCAAAATGCTCCCTGATGCTCCTGTTCAATCACTGCTCATTTGCTCCATATTAAAATTCTGTGTTATAAGAATAGCACACAAATAAACATATTGCATTAGAAGCATTGATTTGTCCTGCATTCACACCTACCAGAAACCTCAGTGCAGGGCACAGAGAAATGAGAGATACTGCCCCTCAGAGAGCTCAGTCAGCCTAGAAGATGTAGCAGCTGCTGCTAAGAAAGTCAGGTAGGAGCAAGACAGGAATTAGAAAGAAAAATTTCAAATAAAACAGATCAGTTTTGATGGGGCACCACCACTAGTGTGGAAGTGGCAAGGACTGGACAAAGTCTACATGTGCCCCTAAAGGAAAAGCAGAGACAGAGTCAGAGCCATCCTTTAATTCAGGAAAGAGGTCATGTATAGACATGAAAAGTTTTAAAAGATCAACTGTGGATACACAGTTCAGGCTGGAAAAGAGCCAAACCACTGGCATTGGAAGGAAAGTTTTGGGAGTGAATAATAAGTCTTGTAGCAGACCCCAAACCATGACTTCTCAGAAAAGAAGAGGCACAAAAGACTCATGGGCACACACTAGTCTAGTGACATGGAAATCCTGGATTGTGATGCCTATTTTATTTTTAGAATAATAAACTATTATTATCTCTGATGCTAGCTTATCCTTTTAGTATCTGATTTTGGGGCCAATGGTTCATCATCACCAAGCTGTGCACCAGGTTGGCTTGGAGAGCTGAGTTTGTGTTGAGGGAAGATTTTCATTTGTGTGGAGATAAGGCTGCACAACTCACACAGGTTCTAAGAAAACTGCTTGTGTTGGAGCTAAAGGTTACTCACACACACTAAGGGTCAGAAATAACAAAACCCATGCAAATTTAAGAATAATTTGAACAATTACCATGTATTGTCAAAACATCTAAGACCCTAAGATCATATTTCTTTATTAGTGAATGCTCATGTTGAAGTTTGGGGATTTTTTGAGCCACGCAGAGGGAGGATGTTATAGATGGACCTGGAAAAGACCTGAATTATGTTAACAACATCACCCTAGGGAAAACCTGTGGCAGAAAAAATCAAGAATGTGGCTAAAAGAGACTCAGTTTCACATTGGAGAGATGCTGGATAGCTTGTGTACTTTCCTGTACTACAAACATGGAAGAAGAAAATAATTTATTGTTTTAGAAAGCAAGAAAGTTGGATGAATTTCCATGGGTAAAGATGAGAACAACAAGAAAGAAGAAAATTTCATTCTTAAGCAGCTTTGCCTGCATAGTTTTCAATAATTAAAGCTGTGTAAAACTGGAAAAATTCTAATGAAATTTAATCAAATTCTCTCTAAAATGAGGGGTACCTGCAACCTCGTCTCACTGCTTGCAGTTTGTGAGATGTTACAAAAACAACTGATAGCCACTATAAAATGTATCTCTGCTTTAGTTCTATTTTATGAGAGAAACTCATGAGACATCTCAAGGTTTTTATTTTTTAAATGGAGATATTTGAGTATCTAGGAGAAAGGCAGAAACTAAAAATTACCACTTATCCAAATGCATGCTAACCAACCTCAGTGAATTTCCCCTTGTATATTGGGAATTATGTTACAAGATAACATGAGTGTTAGGAGTGCCTTTAATAATTACAATTCACTTCTGCCAGTTAAATTGGAATTAGTGTGAAGCAGTGATTGCTGACATCAGCCTAAATTCTCAGCCACTAAGCAATTTTTGATTTAGTAACTATTTACTATCAGTGTTTCTCATGGCTCCTCCCTGAAAGAAAAGAGCCTCCAAGTGAGGGCTTTTCCTGCTACCTCGTGTCTTGTATTCAAATGCAGAATAACCTGTGAGCAGCTCTGAGGATGGAGGTGTCCTTACCTTTCTGAGGCCTGATGATGAAGGACTGCGTGGCCCCGTTCACCAGCCGGCAGTAGCCGTCGATCAGGTCTGCCATGTTCTCTGCAATGGTTAAGGATGGTGCTGTCACTGTCAGAGGCTACAGAAGGGAAAAAAACAAGGCACCAACAAAGAGGAATTATTGCAGTTGCAAACACTGAGTGGAACAGCTGTGTCATTGCATCAGAACTTTACACACGCCTGCAAAGCGTAAACAGAACATTGTGGCTGAGCAGGGAGATTCTTGCTTTAACTTTTGTGCAGCAAATTTCAAACAGGAGGTTCAGAAAGCACAGCTGGAAAAACCCTCCACCTAATGTAGTTTTAATTTGGGCTTATGAAGTGTAAACCACTGTTGAATACAACTGCTATGACTTTCAGGGTTATAATTAAGACAATTCTGAAGAAGTTGCTTATTTCTTAAAGCTCTCACAGGTGGTATCTTTTTTCCCACCCTCTGCAGCAATTTGTTCTTTGCCTAAAAACAGCCCTTCCCAATTTCAAGAAAGATTTAAAAAAAAATAAAATATGTACAGTGGAAAAAGAGATGAGAGACATACAGGCAAGCTATTAATTTCAATACTACCAACATTCATCGATCTCTGCACAGATCTGCTACCCTCCCTCAATCCTGCTCTTCCACTGTTTTCTGGTGCACTGGACCAAGGAAAAGATTTGATTTCACTTCCAGCACTGCTTCCATGTAATACAAGGGAACAAATTTTCCTTCTTTCATATTTCCTCCTTACATAAAAGTGGAATTGCTGTTTCCTCTCTAGGATGCAGTACATATGCACAGGCTGCTATTAAATTGTATTTAAGAGCTACTGTTTCCATATTAAGCTTCTTCTATGAATATCAAAGTCTACAAGCATCAGATGTAAAAGATAAAACATGTAATGAACTTTAAATTTATTTTAAAACCAAATCCACAAAGTCCAAAATAGAGAATATCCACATTAGGAGTATGTTACACCCAACTCCTTCCAAGGAAAAACAAGGTAGCAAGTTTATCACCACACACAAGATCAATAACATACCTCAGGAGCACCTGCTATCTTGAGTTGCAACATCCCTTTTCTGTCCTTATCTTCACTGTTTGAATACTGAATGGTTTGCACTTGATTGAAATCTGCTAGATGGGTTGGCTGCAAAAAGACAACACCAAAAAATGAGGAAAAAAAATCAAAATTACAGCAAAATAGCCTGCCTTGATCCCTGGTGTTGCAGAAGCATAGGGAGACTTTGATCCCCAAACTACACATGCAGAAATCTGTTCTCTGTTTCTTTCTAGAGTTTCATTACCACTCACTCAGAACACACACAAATATCCAGAGTGGCTGGAAAAGGAACCCAGCTCCGCTGTGCCCACAGAGGTCACTGTTGAGCAGCGCCAGGCACACACTGAAGTGGGAACAACCTCTTGGGTGTCAAGAGAAAAAACTCAACAGGCTAAAACCACATGGAACCCGCACTGATACATTCCCAATATCCCTCCAGACTGCTGGAAAAGGTTCGCTCTTAGTTCTGTGCTCCTGATTTCCCCATCTTTTCACTGATTTTGAATGAATTTCAATAGAAAGCTGGAGAGGGGCTCAGCTTAAGTTGTGATTGTAAAGTTCCCAAACATTTTGCTGAAGGATCTGTCTGGACAGAGCTCCCTTGCACCATGGGGGTGCACTGGAAATAGTGACATAAAGCTGGAATCAAGTAAGGAAAAGGCTGTGAAGGATATGAAGAAAGTAAGTAAGCAGTGCCTGCACAGATGTGCTCACCAACTGGTTAAACAATCTGCATTTACACATTCCTAAGAAAGAGAACAACTCAGAATAATTCACGTTTCATTGGTAAAAAGTCCCCACCAATGCTTCAAATTCTGCAAGTGAGCACTTCACTGGGTAGAAAAGCCAACAAATTTAGTGCTAAAGCTGACACAGTCTTTGTACCTAACACCAGTGCCTTTCCTCTGATCCCAAATCACAAATTAATATCTGACATTAATATCTGACATTAATATCAGCTGTACATGCTGAGAGCTCCCAGCTCTGCTGTGTTTAACCCAGAGATCAGACTGGTCACTCCCCTTTCTGTGACATCCAGTTCACAACAGGTCATGGTTGTTAACACAGTGACTCAGAAAAAAACCCACAAAACAGATGCAGACTTACATTTGCACCCTTGTCTGTCAGGTAACTGATTCCTTCTTCTGGGCCAATTGCCAGTTCCACTGAAATAATCCAGCTTGACTTGGGAGTCAAAGGAGAAAGACAGGGCAGAATTTCAGTAGTAAGACAAGACCTTGTAATGGATTACTATAATCCAATGTGGCAATTACAGGTTCTAGTAATTAACATCTTCAAGCTTCTCAACTCTTCAAACAAAAGTATATTAAAATCAAGTAATTCTTTAAGTGGCAAAACCTTTCATGACTGGTTTCCTGGGGATCTCTGCTACTCAAACTGCATTTCCATGTATTTTATCTTAGGTCTACATGAGAACTATGGATTTCCTGTATTTCCTCTTCTCATGAACATTGATATTCAAGTTCTAATTTCTGCTGGTGTCTCATTTTCGCAAACCTTCCAAACTGGGGGCTCTTCTTCAAAATTTCCTTGAAATAGGTAGAGATTAACAGGTATTACGTGAAAATTTTCTAACAGAAGTTGAGAAGTTTCATTTCCTTGTGGAAACAGCTGAATAAGTGCTTGACTCTCACAAACAAAGCACCTATAAAAATATTATATTTTACATACAATTCTTACCCAAGTAATGAATGATGATTTTTTTTAAACGGTCAATGGAGAAAATTCTAAATAAAATCAACAAATACCATTTGTTGCTAATGAAATCCAATTGCCTCTACATGAAAAAAGGATGTAAGCAACCAAGCAAATGCCATTGGACTTAAAACTCCAGAATGTATTCTAGTGACTGTCACATTCCTCTACTTACACCAAGAGCACACTTGAAGCATTCCTTGTCAAATCTGTACACTGGAGAGAGGATCTCAAAGAACTTCAAAATACTTTCTTCTCTATTGAGGTTGGCAAATTGTCGAAATGTTTGTTGGATTAATTTCCGTAGTGTTTTGGCCTGTGTATTAAAACATTTGGAGAACAATTATTTTACATCTAATAGCTGAGGGATATTTTAAGATTTTTGGTCACTTAGTAGTACTAAGAGTGTCTTTATCAATGAAATGCAGACAATTCTAAAGGAATAAAAAAAGCTTCAAAATGTAAGCAGCAGTTCTGTCTTTTAACTTCTGCTTAGGATTAACATTATTTCTGCTGTATCACAGAGAGGATATCTAACTAATAACATTTTGAGTAAGTTATAATAGGAGACCACATGTTAACCCTTCCAGGAATATTTGTTCTAAGTTCCTTATTTCTCTCAACTTCTGAACTGTGTCCCAATAAAAAAAAAAAAAAAAAAAAAACCAGAATAATTTATACCTTCAAATGAGCTTTTAAACCTAAATCACCATTCTCTCTCTTACCTGGCAATAACAAGTCAGCTGTAGCTGTATCTTAATCTCTGCACACAATAACTTAGACTATCCATAATAAAGTGGATTCTTTCAGTCTGATAATAAGCAAAAAAAAACTTCAATATAAAAAGATGAAATTTAAATAGTAGACTGAATGTAAAAAGTAAACCAAACATTTAAACTAAACTCTATTAACAATGTTGTCTAGCACTTTATTACCTGTTTTCAGGGTACAAATAACCACTTGGAGCAGCACAAAGGATAGCTAAACTAACACTTTAAAAAAATGAATTAACCTGCCTGTACATAATGTATAATCCCCTAAAGGCAGCCACTCATATGAAAATAAAAACAGGGCCAGAGAAGCAGTATCTCTAAAATGCCCCCAATCTGAACAAGCCATCAAGAATTGTGAATAAAAACATCTGCCTAAAGTGACTGAATGGCCTTAAAATCTCCATTTCTAATACATCTTCCAAGTAACAACAATGAGAGAAAGCAAAACCATGCTTATCTTCACAATATGTCAAGGTTAAGACAGGAATTGCCACTGTTCCTCCATGCAAACATATCTGAATGTCCCATTTTAACAACAGTAAAACTCTTTATTCTCCCACACTGCCTGTTAACAGCTCCAGGCACTACACAAATACCAACTTCCTTTTGTCGTTAGCACTTCCAGGCAGATTAGACACTCATTTTCAGAAAGCCTTTACACAACGTTCAGAAGTCAAAAGAGCCAGAAATGTTTCTGTGGAGTGTTTAGCAGGAGTTACTCCAGTAGCAGTAATCCAAGGGTGCTGCATATTCACAAAATGATCAGTTTTGCAATGATGCATACACAGGTTGGAAAAAAAGCCCACTCAGCACGCACTATACTGTCAAATTAACAAAGAAATCTGTAACTTTGGTGTAATTTCAAATTCTTTTGTCAATTTAGCAGAACCAACTCTCAGGTGGATCATTAAGGAGGCTGCAGAGCCTTTGGCAGTCAGGAAACTTCCCTCGTGCACCCAGAGCTGCCTCAGGCTTTGTTAGGACTCAGACACTCTACACTGGACCTCCCTGTTATCTTTATTTTTACAGAGAAAACCAACTTCAAAGCAAGTGCAAACCTCAGCCTTAGCTTATCACTGGCAAATGCCAGGAGCAAGACACAACAAAATAAAAAAGCATTTGCCAGCTCAAGGTGTCCCAAGTATTTCAGCCACTCAGTTGGTGAAAGATACTTTACTCTGCCTATGGATTGTTTTCCTGACCAATTCCAGCATCACATTTGCAGCCAGGAATAGTGGCATATGTTATCTGGCTCTTCTCAGTCCACCAAGAAGAATTGGTCACTTTAAATTTTAAGATCACGAGCAAGGTGTAAAGATAGAAAGTCCATTAGAGTCACAGGCTGGTGTGGGTTGGAAGGGACTTTAAAGCCCATCTTGTTCCATCCCCTTACCACGGGCAGGGACAACTTCCACTGTCCCAGGTTGCTCCAAGCCCCATCCAGCCTGGCCTTGGACACTTCCAGGAATGGGGCAGCCACAGCTTCTCTGGGCAGCCTGTGCCAGGTCCTCACCATCCCCACAGGGAACAATTTCTTCCCAGTATCCCATCCAGCCCCACCCTCTGTCAGTGTGAAGCATTCCCTGTGTCCTGTCACTCCATTTCTTGTCCGAAGTCCCTCCCCAGCTCTCTTCCAGCCCCTTTAGGCACTGGAAGGAGCTCTCAGGTTTCCCCAGAGCCTTCTCTTCTCCGGGCTGAAGAGCCCCCAAAATCAACCTCTTCCATAATAGAAGCATCTATCAGAAATATCTGCAAATAGCAACTTCAAGCAAAATACACTGAAAACTTGCTCTTAAAAGTATTTCTAAGAACCATTGTTTTGTTCCCCCTCTGTGTTTGTTCAAAGCAGAGAGAATAGAGAGAAATAATTAATTTTGTATTTCACAGCTATTGGGAACCCTCCTTTGCCTGCCAGTTCAAATTCCCTGTTTTTTACCAAGTGGAAGAGCAATTTAAGGATTTGGACCGATCCTGTACTACTTTGAATAGGGATTTCATTTTCTTTGAAAAGCAGAAACACTTCTCCTTCCCTTGTTTTTCTTCTTCATATGTCCAACATTTCTTTTCATGTCTTTACAAGGTTCCCACTCAGCTTCACCTTCTGGCAACTCTTGCTACTTCTTTCTGCTATTCTCCCCACTTCAGGATTTCCAAAGTGCAGTTTTCTTGGTCAGTCAGTTTTCTGGCTCCATAATATTATTTTTGAGACAGTTATTCATACTTTTACGTCTGGAGCCTTTCACCACAATTTTTCCCGTTAGCAGAAAATACAGTTTCAGATAATTGCCTAAATTAAAATGCAGAGGGGATTACTTAAATCCACTTGACTTCATTAGCTTCTGATTTTCAAAAGTCTTTTGAAACAAAACCTTGTCATGACAGACCTTTTGTGTTTACCCATTTAAATTACAATGCAGATTCTTTCCAAATCTCAAGTTGAATTCTATTATTTCTACAAAGCTCCACTGCTTACCAAAACCAGCTCCAAAGTAGCAATTTATGATTTATACTTTCATGTATGAATTGTAAGAGACATTTTACCAGGACATTCATACTGAGGCAGCTGTAAATGTAAAATACTTGGTGACCATTCTTAATCCCCCTTTTCAATACACATTGAGAAAAATTTGCATTTTTTACTCTGAGAACATATGGACTTCAATGGGAGCGAGATTCAAGTAACGTTTATAGTCTTAGCTAGGATTAACCTAAGCAGAAATTACTGGAAATCTTCCTTGAATAAGTTGGATATAGTCTTGAGCAAGGAAGGCCTCAAGTTTATCAAGTTCCCAGTAAAATATTTTTTTTTCTTACATGTTCCCTTCCTCTTTCTCCAGAAGTCTCATTTTTCTTTTAGGGGAAAAAAAAAAAGCCAAGAGGCTCCAAGGACTTGTTTTGCACTTTTACTCCCAAGGTTTGAGAGGCAGAGCTGTGCCCCTCTCACAGCAGCTCACCAGGGCCGTGTGAATCACTTTATCCTTGTCCTGCCAGCTGCATGATTGGGATTCAGATCCCAACAGTCTCATAGAGAGCTTGGATGTTTTTTCACAAATCAAAACCGCACAGCAATTCCCTTAGAACTGTACAGTGAAAACTATAATGCAATTTTCAGATTTTTGACACTTTACAGCAGTATAGGATTGACTGGGACTGTAATTACCTTCACTGAATCTAGTAAACTCTTCGGGAAAAACCGTCTCAAGCCAACATCTTTCCTGAAAGAAAAAATACACACAGCATTAATATCAAAAACATTGTGCAGGATCATATTTCTCTTTTCAAGGTGGTGCTTTGGATGCATTTTTTGTTTTGTTTTTTAACTAGTATATACAATTACTAAACTATTTACCTGACAAGGTCCTTGAAAACCTCAGAGTAACAGACTACCATTAAAATTCTAACTAGAGCCACTCCACATCAAATGTGGCACAGCAGCATCTTCTAGTTTAAACCCCAAAGGATATTAAGGAAATTGTTGAAATTGTAGAAATATTGTTATATTCCTACTATTATTTAACCAGGTGTCTCTGTGGAAAGTCTGTTATTTGAAATGGTGGCCTGGGCACAGAGGAGTTTTGAGAATAAAAACTGTTATTTGTACATGTTTTAATAATTTCAAGCATATAGAAAAAATATTCTTAGAGTATGTAGTCAGGTGAGAAGGGAACAACATGGAAGTGGAATACTCTGATAAACCTCTAGTAGAATGGAGCAGAAGATATAAAAAGAATTATAGAATGGTTTGGTTTGAAGGGACCTTAATGACCATCTAGTTGCCATGGGCAGGGGCATGTTCCACTAGACCAGCTTGCTCAGAGCCCCAGCTTGGCCTAAGGAATCCAGGAATCCATAAAGGAATACTCATGATATCACCTCACTAAGCATGCTCAGTGCAATTCCACTACTGTTTTACCCTTTGAAGCACTGTAATTGAGGGGTTGTTTAAATTTCTACTATTATCTTTTCATCATACTTTTTTGAGCAAATTAAAATTACTGACTTTTTCTTGCAAGCAGTCTCACTTTTTGCCACTGTAAATCAGGTGACTGTGAGCTCAGATTTTACAAACTGAATTTATCAAGCTCACATTCACACTTTCAAATTGGGTTGTAACCCTGGTTTGAAAACCAGAGGCAGTAAATATTTCTATGCTCTGATGTGCTGCACATAGCTTATGTCTGACATGTGTCTGTGTCACTACTACTGAACATCAGCTTCAAAAAAAGGTGCTTGAGAAGTTGCCAATGACATTAGTCCAGAAGACACCACTGTACCACCAAGTGCAAAAATCTCACACGTAAAAAAGGAAAAATGAAGAGAAAAATATAAATAGGAAAAGGATTTATAGCTCAAAAGGTGTTATTGACTTTTTTCCTTTAAATTTAGGACATTACCATCTCTTTCAAACATTCTTATCTGCTTCTGGAACAAGCATGAAAGTGAGCTTTCCATGAGTGCATGCTTTGAACATCCACAGAAATACATCTGGAATTCTGACACTTGGCAAAGCAAGGAGAAGCCGTTAGCAAGCACAGATATTCAGGATTTATTTACTGCTACCTAACAGCACAAGAATAAAGCCAGCACTAAAGTCAATAGAAAAAGCTCACTCAGAAGAATAAACCAGGGTATTTTTAAAGCTCTCTAAAGATGAGTAGCATACAATTTCATACTAAAAACATCCTCAACCAGGAGGAGCAGAATGTTCATGTGCAGCACTGGCATCTGTGCAATGACAGTAAGCTGCAGGATTATAAAACTTCATAAATGTTAATTCCTTCCATGCATTTTTTCTCAAATGCAAATGATACTTGCTTTATCATCCCACACAGTTAAATGAATCTAACACACTATTGCCATCTAAATAATATGCAAAGACATTTTGACAGGGATATATTAGTTTAATACTAAGCATTTCAGAGAGAGTTGGTGCTTCTGAAATGAAGCACCTCCCATAACCCTGGTATCCCTCATTTGAACAGTCCTGTAGCACACAGCCACATTTGATTCATTACTAGGACAAGCTGTAGAGCAACCTTTTGTACAGATCTGGGTGCAACAAACTGAGAAGAAATTCTTATGCAGAGTACAACAGAGCACAACTCTTAACAAAACTTGTTAATAAAGCATTTCCTCTGTTTAGCTGAGACAGCAATTTATTTACTGGAGAAGAATTTAACAAAAGAACCACGCAGATTTAATGCCCTGGCCAGCAACAACTTATGGATACCTATGAATAAGAAAATAAGCACTGGAAATTGGAACATACAAACAGTTTTACACAAACAACCCTATAAACTCCTTCCCAGCTGTGCTGTGTGGGGGTGGAATGGCCAACAAGGGAGACACCAACTCAGGGCTCTGGATGAAGGATTCAGCCATCTGGTTTCTGATTGCCAACAAGAGATAACCAGCACTGAGAGCCTGCTTCACACAGTTCTGCTACAGCTTTGTACTTAACCTCATCTACTCCAGCCTACTTGTGGGCTTAAATCTGAATTCAATTTTTTTAATGTACAAACTTCAATTGGATTAATAAAACACTAACTACAGATAGGTGATACTGCTTGTCTTACAATGATAAGCAGCTTTAGGCAGCATATATCATGTATTTTTCACTTTAATTCAAGTTACAACGAAAAAAGTAACATTAGATTAACATAATAGACTTTAACATGCCTTTTACCAAATTGTGGCTGCACCTGTTCCTTCCTACAGCTCCCATTTCTGTACTTGTAATTATCCCTGTTCTCACTAACAGGCTTCACATTTATTATGAAGAAATTCTTCTTTCACTCCATGAAGGCCCAACTATTAAAGGCTACTTAACAATTTGATGCCATCTACCATTTCCCATCCAGATCTGTTCTTGTATGACAATCTGATCAAAGACAAATACACATCAAATAGACATCTGACAAAGGCAGGCAAGGAGCAATCACACCCAATGCAAAAAAGGGCCATTTAAAAATTGCTCTCAGCTGGTTAAGTGGCTCATGATGTACTAAAACCAGCAATCCCCCCACAAAAAACACCAAAAAGCCTCACTTGAGCAATAAATATTACTTGTGCAGTTAAACATTTATGGGCTATTAAGGTGGTAAGATCAAATTAATGCATTTTGGGGATCACTGGCACTTTTTGCAGACCCTTTCCAGCTTGTAATTATCTATAGTATAGTCAGTTTAAGGTGGTTTTATCCTTCATCTCTCCCAGCAAAATCCCATACAAATTACATCTTGGTTCTCAAGAAATAAAAAACTTTTGAAGTGCACAATTCTCCACATCCAATTCTACATGGCATTAAGCTGTTACATTTTGCATTAGGGTTTTGCTTCACTATGCCTTTCACAGCAGCAATTTATTATTTCCTACCAAAGCAGTCACTGTTTGGAAAACACAAACTGAAGGAAAGAAATCGCTGTTAAATTGAAAGCAGCACCACACTGAATCCTCCTGGAACTCTCACCTGTTACAATCATTAATTTGTACTTTGTGTGACCTGTTATGACCCTGCTTTCCTTTGTCTCATTGTTTCCAAAGTCATTAACCTAATTACTAATGCTTGTAGCTTCTGACTTGCTAAAAAACTGACTTAAAAATACTTTACTCAAGTTCTTACTTGAACATATGTATGTAAACTACACCAACCATAACTCACATACTTTCAAATCTTTTTTATATCCCTTTTTAGTCTTGTCTATCTGCTCATCCCCTTTATTTCTATTAGTCTTTTCTCATTTTGTGATGTGTTTCCTCAACCAGGATATTTCTACTAATATTTCTATAGAAATTACAATATCATATCCTATAGAATATTTCAACAGACAAAAACCTGAAGTCTTTAAACAAAAAATTTTTAAAAATCCCTAATTCAAACAAAACCAAAGGTTTAAAAAATCTTGATAAATATAGGAGCACTAAAGAAGTACCAAATAAGGAGGATATTAATCAAAGTTATCTTTACTTAGTAATATCATAGATCCCTCAAAAACCCTTGTAAACGTATTCATTGTTGTATAAAATCTTACCCTCCTCCTCCAAATGCTCTAATTTCACATCTCTAGAAGTTAGCACCCATTTGTCATTAAAGTAAGATTAAAAAATCGAGACTTCACTGCTGCAACAACCTTTTATCCCAATTTTGTCTTAAACTGTACAGGATCTTTTCACAAGGGTAATTAGTAGAGATGAGCATATCATTGGTGCATGTATGTCTGAAACTTTATCCACTATATAAACACAAATAAAACCAGTTTTCAGGTTTTTGCTAAAAAGCTGAAGGACTTTGGCTGGTTTGAACTGAAGCCATCTCCTGTACAACATGAATAAGTAAATAAAATATTTTATTACAAGGATGCTCCTTGGTCTTCTGAAAATTTGGGACACTCAGATAAACAATAACCTTGTTAATTGCAAGGTCACATCTCATAAAATGCCCACAGTGAGCAAACAGAAACAAAAACAATACCACAAACATTTTCAAGTAACTCAAACTTTACCACAAATGAGTCACAGCTGAAGAATGCAACTGGGCACAGAAAAACCCTGAAGAATAAAATCACCTCACAACCAGAGTTGGTGAATCCCATAAACATTAGCAAAATTGCTGAAAACCACAGTAGGCCTCCTGATCAACTTTAAACTACTCCAAACCTGTTTCTCTGGACCAGAGTTAAAGGCACTTTTCCTACTTCTACATCTCAATGGGTTTCATCATCCTTTTCTTACACTAAAGCATCTTAAAAACCTTGATGGAATAGAAAAATTACAACAGAAATGTTCTGTCATTGAACTGAATTTATTGCTCCTGATGCAGAGAAGGGACAGTTCAAACCTCAAGCTAGAACACAATACTTACTCTAACACTTCATAGTTGGACTTCTTTTCTAATGCATTGCCTCTCATCTCTCCGTAGGATCTCCTGAAGTCAGGAAAAATATTTGAAAGCAACAATTATTGGATAATTCAGCCTAAAACTACAACATCAACATAATCAAAACTTTCACTCAGCATCAGAAAACATTGGCAGAATGAATTCAAAGGTAAGTATTAAGTACATTATTATTCTACCTCAACAGATCAGATTTTTATTTTACAAATTAACTGCATTTTCAGAACCACTTTAAACCACTGCTGCCACCAAAAGTGACCTAACCTGGCCTTCAGCAGCTCCTTTCTACCTCACACTGCATTTCCTCCTGAGAGCCTTCTGTGCATGGAACAGGGAGAACCAGGGGAAGCAGGGAATGATGAAAACTGCTTCAATCCAGCCATGTTCACATCAACAAGTAAATGAATAAATAGGAAAGCTTTGTTAGGAGAGGGCTCAGATCTTCGTTGTCACAGAAAAAAAATGGACCAGAAATGCTCATTCTAAGAGTTTCAGAAGTTCATCTACGAGAAATATCTCATCAAAATGCTCTGAAGAGCCACAGTTTGAGAAGCAGGGAAGGCAGGACCTGGCTGACAACATAATCACAGATTATTACATTCATCACATGTTTTGAAATAAGGCACAATGATTTTCTAAGTGCACAAGGAGTTTGCAGTTACACAAAGAATTTTTGTTTTCTCTGGGGCTACCAGCAAAACTTACAACAAAGGCATCAGGTTCTCCTGTGATACCTGGGAAATTTCATAAACCTAAACTTTGTTTTAATTTGGAAAGCACTGTTCAAAGGACACGTTTATTCTCTCCAAACAAGTTTACATTTGTCATTAATTTCTTATCAATTTTACTTCTTCCCTAATCTCCCTGTGTGAGACATCAGCATAACTAAAGCAAATGTTTCAGGCTGGAAATTCTCCATAAATTAGCAAAACCCAACACATGCATTTCAAAGCTGGGAACTCTCTCAAGGATCTGTTAATCTGATATATTTATCTTTATTTTCCAGCTGTCTATACAGATGACAAGAACACCAAAAACACCCAAAAGGATCCTTAAGATTTAATCATTTCAAAACAGCACATTAAAAATTGAGTAAATACAGAGAGGAAAGGTAGCAGCATTTATCTATAATTACATTCTTTAGCTGCAGGATTTATATATGCAGAATCATAAGACTATTTACCAAATAACACCACAGATGCATTTTTTTTTAAAACATACTTCAATGTACTCTACAGGCCTTTGAATTATTCAGATGAAGAATTCACCCAAAAGGCAGTATCAAGATGTAATTAATTAAAATTTTAAAATAATGTTAATTTAAAAATCACTAGAAATGAGTTACAATACAGTCTATTTAGTTTTTCTTCAAACTGCTTCATAGCAAAAAAAGGTCTTATAATGTTTTATTCAACTCTACTGGTCAGAAATTGATGAACTTTAAGCAGTTTCAAAATTAATGTATATATTCTGTCAGAAAGATGTTGAATAATAAATTAAATTATCAGCTTACCGGATTTCAAGGCAACCTAGTTTCAAAGCAATTTCCTGGTCCACTTGATCTGCTATTTCTAACATATAGTCATTTTTCACCTACAGCAAAAGAAGCAGGTAGGCATCACAGAAAGATCAGTTCAGTGCCAACACAGACTAAAATACTCCCCAACAACTTTCAAATGAATACATCTTAATTTTCTGGAATGACACTTCACAGTCCAGGAAGAGAAAAAAGAATTTGTGTTCATATTCTCCAGAAATGAGCTGCACTTTTGTAAGAAACACATTTCAACCACAGTGAACTTGATTGAAAAATTTCTTGTGTATGTCAATATTGCCTATGTTTTATTAAATATAATCAAAATTCACAGGCACCGAGCAGATGGTTACACCTGCATTCCCGCTGGGAGAAGGCAGGTTGTGTTCTTGAACCATCCTGGTCAACAGGATTTAATTGTCTAGGCAGATCTAACCATGCAAGTAAAACTGATAAATGCCTAGGATTTACAGTGAAAATAAAAATAGAAGTAAACAGAGAAGAATGTACAAACTGTACTGCACACTGCCATAAAATAATGCTGAACTAGCAAGAAGAATCAAGAGTCAAACTGGGTGGTGACCATCTACAGTAGGAAACACTTCAAATCTTCATCACATGTCCTGGACTTGTTTTATTTACCAGCATGGATGTCGGTAGAATCCTATTTTTTAGGTAATACTTTCACCACACTGGAGTAAGCAATTTATACAGTAACTAACAACAATAAAAAACTCAGGCAGGAAGAGAGAAAAGAACTAGCACCCAAGAACTTCACTCTGCAAATCTTGCACCTTCAGTAACAAATCTCGACAGCTTTTCCTTAACAGCTCCTTTTATCCTCTTATGAAAACATCAAGCTGCTATTGAGATCCTAAAGTTGCAGGAAGTCCTGAAATCCCACAAAAATCCACGTGACTGACTTGTGGATCAAAGAGGAGATGATGCACTATGAAAGCAACACACTTCACCAAGTGGGTTTGGTGAGTGATGACAAGTTGTAAGAACAACTAGTTCAAACTACTACTGCTATGAAATGCAGAATTTAGCAGGTAAGGAAGTACAGCAGTGGATCCAACAGCTGGAGGTGTTCTCCACTCAGCAACCTCCCCAGAACACGTGAGCATCCACCTCAGCATTCCCTCAGCACCACTGTGGCAGCTGCTCCGGCTCCAAACTACAGACAAATCCCTAAAAATGTCCTAGATCTGAATTGCATGAAAAGTTTTAATTTGATATTGAAAGACATGAAAGAAGAAATATGATAAACTGTGCAAGAATGAGAAAATTAATTATTACAATAGCTGAAACATGAGAAAAAAGCTTCTTACATTTGAATTCATACAGGCACTCAATATGACAAAATAATGAGCTTTTAACTCTTCTCAATTAAATTCCTACAAATACTAATGAGACAGGAGAATAATTGCCCTTCAGCATCACCTAGTGTGCTATTTGTACACACATATGGAAATAATAATTCTGTATTCCCATAGTAATAGTATACACAATATGAACTAATAACTCTCCTCTTCATTATGCTATTTTAAATAATCGGATTTAGATTGGATATTAGGATGATTTCTCCACTGAAAGGGTGGTCAGGGATTGGAAACTCTACAGGAAAGTGGTGGAATCACCATCTCTGGAACCATTCAAAGTATGGCTGCAGCCCTTGAAGACATGGTTCAGCTGTGGATGTGGCAGTGTTGGGCTAGTGGTTGATACTCCAAGTCTTTTACAACCTAAATGGTTCTATGATCCTATAAACAGAAAAATGCAATAAATTACACCAGGATCTCTTTTCATGAGAAAGGACTTTGAACTGGTCCTGCACTAAAACTGTCAGACAGGAGCTCAGGGCAGGTAAATCAGGAATGGAGTTTCAGGCTCCACGAGCTGCCATAAATGACCTCCGCAAACACATGTGGGTGGTGAACAACAGCACAGCCCTCCTCATCCTCAAGTCTACCTGGGGATACCTCAAAATGAAAAAAAAAGTGTTGAACATGAGGTCAGATCATATATGGATACCCAAATTCCAGAAATTCCCACGTCCTTTATCTGAGAATTTACCTTCATGTACAGCTTAAACTACTTCACCTACCAAGTCAACCTGTTCACAAAATCCCTTGGCTGACCTGCCCTACATCCACCCAAATCAAATACCCATTGACTGATCACTTATATTTCATTAAACTTTTTTTTTCCCCCCCTGAAACTACAGACTCAATTTTTTGAACCATTTCAACACTTTTGCATCACCAGGAAATTTCAAAGCCATTATCCTCCTATTACTTGAGGTATTCAGACACCAAGAAGAACTGGCTGTAGCAAAGTAGTTTGTCAGTCCTGACACACAAAACCTCCACTCACAGGAACGATGCTAATTCAAGGCCCAGTGTATTATGATCAAATGTGGATTCATTTATCTTCACTTCACAGCTCTTTGCCTTGCTCCAGTGCTCGATTTGTTAAACTAAACAGCTTAAGAGCATCTCCAGTTTCATGCAAACATGATTTTAAAACGCTGCTAGCCTCCTATTCCATAAATAAATAAGCAACATTACCCAAATATTTAAAGTTTGGGGTTTATCTTCCCTTGCCCTGCAGTTTGTGAGCTTTCAAAAATTCCAGTCATGTTCCCAGTTTGACTCTGCAACTACACACATCAGATATTGACTAAGAAAATGTAAAAGACCATCCCCCATTCCTACAAAATGGAATGAGAAAAAGAAGGCTTTTACATTACATATATCTACTTATTTTAA
Source organism: Ploceus nigricollis (assembly GCA_013399945.1). Classification (NCBI taxonomy): domain Eukaryota; kingdom Metazoa; phylum Chordata; class Aves; order Passeriformes; family Ploceidae; genus Ploceus; species Ploceus nigricollis. Next base: position 141,418 of record VXBC01006600.1, read on the forward strand.
TGTTTAAATTTGGTGAGTTATAAAAATATTATAAGCTTCAGGAAACCTGTGGTGAGAATCCAGTGGCCTGGATTTAACAGTGTCCTACTATGGATTGCCAAAAGTGCTTGATTTTTCCCTTTTTTCATAAACCTGCCTGCACACATTCTTCTTTCAATTTCAGTAAGGCAAAAAAAAAAAAAGCAGATTCAATTTCTACTCCCAGAATACCAATGAGAACCTCTCTTATCACCTTTAATTTTGCTTGACTATTCTCTTTGAGATGGCATCAGATCAATGCATGAACTAATGCCTGTGCAGAGATTAGATAAGAATTTCACAGGAGGTTCAGCACAACCTCCTAAGGAAAAAGCCTGAGCAAATATTAAGTGGAAGAGACATAAGAGATAATTTAATGGTAATTAAATGCACTGTCACAAGGCAATTGAATAGTTTTCCAAGAAGTCTTTTGTGTTTGCTCAATTATAACTTTTATTATTATTATTGTTAATATAATTAAATGAGAGAAATGAGAATATTTTCTGGGTTAGACAAACAAAGGCTCCATCTTCAAGAGCACAAAGCCTATATACATACAAAGGCACAAAAACTGAACTCTTAGAAATCTAACAAAACCTATCAGGTTTTTTCTGCTGACTACAAATTCAGAAGTATGTTAAGAGAGAGGATGAATCCTTCCCTGTGGGCTTTGGAGATCCTGTTATCTGTGAGCTTGTCACACTCCCTGGCAGTGTGTGTAGAACTTTGGCTGCACCTCCTATGGCTTGGAAATCTAAGTAGCTGTGCAATACCTGGAGAAGCTGAAGAATATCTATATATACAGATATATAAACACACCCATCCTTTTCAAGCAGATCAAGCACCACTGCCATAATCTCCTCTGCAATTTCATTGTTCAGAATGGGATCTCTCCAAAGGCCAAACCAGTAAAAAAACCTGTAGGATGCTATTGAATACACCTTAATTTTACCTAGTTTGTAAGACAAAACTGATTAATATAAACTTGTCACACAAATCTGGTTTTGAAGAAGCCACCCCAAAAACCCAAGTGGCCAAACAAGAAATTAAAACAGCAACCCTTGATCTCTTTTTCGAGCTCAACAAAACCTTTAAGGTGCTCCTGCTAAACCTGTGTGCCACTACATCATTTACACTCCATACTGGAGACCAGATGCTCTGGCAATGATAAAATTACATGAAGTCTGTATTTATCTCCAATACTTTATGGTCACAATGTTACAGGAATAAAAATGCATAAAGATCAACAAGGCAAACACTTGGATTCACACCAGGATTAAGAATTCAAGTGTCAACTAAAATCCTGCATACTTTTTATTTGGTAACAATCAAAACCCAAAACATGATGTCTGAAGTGAGTCACTTGAGTGGTGCATGTTGCTTGTAACATATTTGCTTCCACAGAGTTACTCATTTTGTATTCCCACACAATGTGCTTATCTCAACTCCCTGAGAAAAATATATTGGAGAACAGTTTAAAGGAGGATAAGAGACAAAAGTAATTTATTGCTGCAAACTGCTGTGCTGATTTCAAGAACCTTTTCCCTTGGATTTTTTTTAGTATGTTCTAACAAGTTTAAGTCAGATTTACAGTCAAGCAGGTGCATGCTTTGGGGGGAAAGGATTAGTCTACTTAAGTTCCATTAAACATGGAATAATGGAAATAAAAACTGCTTCAGGCTTCCAGGCAAGTACTGCTGCAGTGCCAGTGTCAGAGGAAGCAACTCTACTGAAATTTGCTCATTCACAGGGTGGCAAATCAGAATTAAAGTGTGACCTAAACTTCACATTTGGAGTTGACTTCTTGGCCACAACAGCTACGAACAGTCTGATACAAAAAAGGGCTGCAGTGGGGAAAATAGGAATGCCAAACATAAAGGCACCTCTCAGAGGCAGGAAAAAGAAGTCTTTCACATGTTCTGATAAAAGAAAAAATGAAACAAAATTGTCATTGCCCCCACATACAGAATACACATCACCCACCATCAGTGAATAAATGCTTAGAAAGGGGCAGTAATATCCAAAGAAAAAGGATTTTGAAATCCAACACAATCCTACACCATATTTTCTCATTTATTACTGCCCTGATATTCAGCAACAATTCACTTTATTTAAAACACTTTTTCTTCTTAACAATATTTTAATTTTTTTAATCACTCTTCTTTTTTTTAGCCAGAACAGAAATATCCCTTCTGTCTCCAGTATTTTGGGCATTAAAAGTTCAAAGATACTCTTAAATCACAAAAAAAGAAAGGAGGTGAACACAATGTGAACTAAAAGACTTTTCCCACATGGAAGACGGGCACATAAACACAAGCCCAATTTTATTTATGATGTCAAGACTTATAAAATATTTGTTCTTTTACTTGAATGGGGAAATTACTGATGGTGTCACTTCTAACTTTTCAAAATTTACTAGAAAATAATGGGCAGTTTCCCAGCTACAGAAATGGACAGCCAATTCCAGATGGAACAATTTAAAATAAAAATTGAAAACAGAGGAAACCCCTGTTTGTGAAGATGGAGAAATTAGAGAACAGCCCTATGCTATGATTTAAGGAGAAATCTATCACTGGCCTCGTATTTCCTATACCAGCTGCTACTTTCAAAAGCCATCTGCTTCATTTTCCTGCACACGAGTTTTTTATGCAGCTGCAGTATTTCAGAAGGTTCACCCAGGCTGACAAGCGGTTCATAAAAACACCATGCTGGATTTAGATTTCGTTATTAAGAACAACAGTAAAATAATTCTGAACTTGGCAAATGCTTTCCAGTTTAGGGATTTTTTTTAAAAAAAGCTATTAGATACTGTGTCTTAAAAAGATATTTTAGGTTTAAACTTGTTTATAGCCTTATAAATTATTGCATAAAATTATCAAACTTGACATTGAATTTTCAAGCATAAATACTGTGGAAATTCTTTAGCAACAGCACTATCAAATGGTGTCTCATAAAGGGCAAATACCAATAATTAGCCACTACTGGCTTTCCCAGCTTAATGTTACCAAGAAATTTCCCACAGGATAAACTCCAATTTTTCAGGAGGACAGTTTAAAAATAAGCAATCTATTTCTCTTGTTTTTCTCTCAATCTCTATGACCTACTTACACAACTTAGTCCTTTTTTTATTTCTATTTTTCTCCAAATTTGCACTGCTTTGAACACTGCATTTAAACAACACTTCAGTGACTAAGTTCCCACTGAAGAGTTAAGACCATACCCAAAAAGAATCATCCCAACATATGAGATATTTAGATAAGCAACCAAACAAAGAAAATATCTTCTGTACTCTATTCAGTACATAGCACACAAACAGAAACTACAATCATTTAATGAAGCACAAAAACAAAGATTTATATTACATCATTTTCTCCTTATCCACTTGTTCTACACATTTATTTTTAGCTGGCACTTTTATAGATTGGGAAATTATGTACTTCCACTTAGATGGTGAAATTTACATTAAAAGAAATACAACCTGTCTCTTAATTGTCCTGTATATGCAATAATTTATTTATTCTCAGTAATTTCTCTGGATTTATTTTTAACAGCTCAGGTGTGTTCTAGCAGCTACTTTTAAACATTCAGGTTTCTAACCCTGGAAGGTAATTTGGCGTTAGGTTTTGCATGTTATAGTTCACCCTCAGCCACCACAGAGTTCAACTAGAATCTATCTTTGTTTTACACCAACACACAACACTTCTGGTGACACCCATCCCACCAAAATCCAGAGAAATTATTCCTGCAATTTACCAGTTCCAGCTTCTGTAATGAAAGACCAGAATATCTCAATATATCCATGGGAAAAGCAACCACTTCAGCACCACTTTTGTGACCAAGACAGAAATCCAAACATACAGCTCATTTGTTTTCCCCACAATTTCCCATTCAAATGAAGGATGTTGCTCTGTTCTGTACCTGCAGCAGGTACAACACACAATTCCACCCCAATCCATGACACAACTCTTCTGTGCATCCGACCAAAAAGAATTATTTCAGATATTCTCTGCTTTCAGTTGTATTGCTCCTTCTAGTGTTAAACACACCACAGCATCACTGTAGGACAGACACATGATTGGGTTAATGTGGAACAGTCATCCAGTATAAATTCTGATATCTGTAAGGACCAAACTGCTCCTCCATCCTTGTTTTCCAGGTTTTTGTAGGACACCAAATTTCCATCACTACAAGATCAGCTTGGAAGAACAGGGTCCCAACCCTCACTACTACAGCCTCAGAAATCTGATGCAGCATTAACCCTGAAAGATTTGTGCCTCATCTGCTCTGAATGAAGCCCCATATGCACAAAAGCCCAATGTCTGCTTCTAATGTCATCAGTATTTTTAGGAGCCACCTTAATGATCATAATGGTAGTTTTTAAAATACACACACGAGGGAAACACATATGTGTTCCCACCCCTATTTACCCATCTGATAGTATTAAATTTGCTATAGGAGATAAGTCAATATTAGGGAAAATTAGGGCTTTGGCCTCATCTAGGGGAGTTAAAAGCCCAGCTCCAGTATCAGGATAACATTCATCTGCCATCTGCCCTCAGCTGCTCCTCCTCTTCGTGTCCCAAGGTCACAGTCTCTATATTATCTAGGGGTGATCTTTGACATCTCTAACTAATTTTGGAAGCTCCTCTGTTAATAATAAGGGCATTAGAGATGGGCTGGGGGAACCAACTTCTGACAAGGCATTGTTAGGGGCAGAGCAGCTAAAAATGATGCCGTCTGTCCAAGTGGGCTGAGCTCCAGATGTCACTGCAAGAGACGCTGCTGCCTCGCAGCCCTCCCACAAAGTAGGACTGGACTCTTGGGAGCCATACAGAACTCAACCCACTGAACAGGCCTTGCTCCCAGCTCATTTCATACTTCTCCTTTCCAACACACAATTTTGAGTTTCCAGATCCAGTGAGTCCTAGCATCAACATAAATCAACTTTTCTGTGGGTTTCTTTTTGTTGTTATACACAATTTAACCTGCTAATTGCAGTAACATTTTGTTCCAGACTACTGAAGAGACATATCCACACATCAGTCCATGGAAACCTGGCTCCAGCATTTTAAATTTATCAGGCTGAATTATGAGCTATCTGAGAAAAGCCCACAAGGAGGATTTTCACTGCTCTGGCTGACAGGTGGAAATTTTAAATCAAAGCAACCCTTTCCCTTTGGCCTGAGCTTGGCTGACCATTTAGGGAGTGTTAAGGAATATAAGGAAGTTTCACATTGCTACCACACAGCACTAAGGGAAAGCAGACATTGGGCACACATTTGTAGCCAAAGCAGCTCCACAACTACACAAACAGCAGAGCCTAAAACAAGAATGCCAGCATAGTTTTGAGGGTGTAAATCAACTTTTACAGGAGAAAATAAGTACTTTATGGGATATTGTGAATTTCAGCAACTTCAGAAACCTACCCCTGTCAAGGAAATCTCACTTTTAATTGTCTTTTCAAGCTGTAAAGAGCAGACAGGAGAGCTTCAGACTCATTTATATTTTTATAAATATAAAATATTTTTTAAAAAATTTAGAAATAGAAAATATATATTTTTAGTATCTTTTCAGTCAGCTGCAATTCTTATATTGCCACCTCCCTGTAGGGCACAGTTTATGTCTCAGCCTTTAACTCTTCATGAAAGATCTGCTGGGTTTTGGGTGGGTTTTTTTTTGTTTTGTTGAGGGTTTTTTGTTTTAAATAGGCTGCCAACATCAGGAACAATGCCAGCTTTTCTGCCAGTGTCCTTCATTTCCTTCAAAGCTTTTCCTGTCAAAGTCATTTGCTTTAGGTCTCCTATTTTTATTAGGGTGTAAGAGATGTTGTTATTTAATTAGGTTAAAGAATCTTAATTCCCAGCCTACATTTCAAATTACATCTCATGCACCTAAGCCTTAGAAAACTTTAATCATTAAGTTATTACAGTAATTGCCTGGACTTAAAATTTCCTACATGTCAGGGACAGAGTTATAAAAATAATTTAATTTGCATGATGTATTTATCTGCCACAATATAAAGAGATATTTCATTTAATGAAATACCTTTTGAGTGTGAAAATAATCTTTACAGACACTGCAGAGACAGAGAAAAGAAGTGCCAACTGTCCACAATAAAACTTTTTCTCCACTTTTTCAGAGAATTTGTTATTAAAAAAAAAGTAAGGGAAAAACAAAGTATAATTTTTTTCTCTTTTCTTTTTGAAAACAGTTTTCTTATGAAAATGAACCTGCAGTGTACTTGTCTGGTGAGACACAGAGCCCTCGTGGCACAGAATTTAGCTCAGTTTTTTCAGGGCATCATTGACCTGTCCTAACGTCAAGATCATCCCTTGCTTGCAATTTCTTCTTACACAAACTTTGGTTAATTTTAAAAAGTAAATTCAAAACACAGTTCAGTCCTGTGGTCTCCTTTACTATATATCTTAACATCTCCAGGGTAGCTCCACACTGCAGGCTAAACAAGGCAGCAGAGAAAAATTCAACACTGCTAAAAACAACCTTTTCTTGTTCACTAGGATCTAAAAAAAAAACCCCAAAAAGTTACTTTAAAACTCTTCTGTTTGAAGCACAAGGACAGCAACAATGGAACAGCTGATGCCCAAGAGCTGCCCCCACCCCCCATACAGATGCTTACTGCCTTTTCATCAAGGGATAAACCATCTCCAATTACTGCAGGCTAACATGTTATTCAAGGATAAATGTGTGCAGGCTCTTGTCCCACAATAAAAGGAAGGCAATTCAAGTAGCTTACGTCTGATTCTCATTACATGAATGTTTTTAAAAGCTGTATTCTATCTTGATTTGAGATATGGCTTTCGTTCCTCACTCGGCTACTAAGGCAAAATAGAGGAGCCTGTCCCCTTTATTTCCACTTCCCAACAGCCATGTCACTGGAACACAGGGAAAGGAAGGCACTCACTAGGAATTTCACCAACACTTATTTAAAGCAACTGAAAATACTCCCAAAAAGGACAGGAAAATGGTGAAATCTTATCTCATTACTCAAAACCTGCGATTTTTAATTCTTCTTTTGTACCTTTATGTTTGTTTTCTCTGAAAAATGTTAATAAATCATACAAAAACCTAGATATCTTCACTAGAGATTTACAAAACAGTCAACAGAACACACACACACAGACACACACAAAGGATGACACTTGATAAAACTTAAAAGTATTTTTATTCACTGTACTTCACATTTAAGGTTTTGTGGGTGGGATTAGAGCTCACTTTGGTTCAGATTTGGGTATTCAATAGCACAGGACACAACTGAAGGCTGGCACATAAAACCTGTGCAGTGAGCATCTGCCAACTGTGGAGACAACCATAAATCTGGCTTTTCCTGATTTTTGAATACTTCAGCCTCACAATTCCAACAGCACTGGGTGGGATCCAATTTCCCTAATTTGGCTGAAACTGTAAGCAGTTGGGCCCAAGGGAGTAATGCAGTCCATGCAGAATCACCACCTAAATGCTCCACAGATTGAAAACAGAGAGGACACCCCTGAAATCCTGTCACCCACTACCTCTGACACCTGCCAAAGAGAGTAGCAAGAAAACAAAAAGGCACAGTTCCAGCATTAGTTTGTTGGTCAGAGCTCTCAAATGGGATGTGAAATGACACGACTGGCACACACAGCCCCTCCAGTGAAGGGGAATGACCTAAAGATCAGCCTCTCCCCATCTCTGGCCTCAAAGCTGAGGCACAGCCTGAGCACAAGAGGCACCGCATGGCATCATTTGTGGGACTGATTCTGATGTTATTAACGAGTTGTGTGGTTTCCCCCTGCTCCCACACACTAATTTTAATCCCTTGCTGTACAGATTGCAGAATGAAAGGTCTCATTAAGTGCCCTGCTTTACACTCCCAATTAAGAGCAGCTCACGCCCACCGCAGATGGCGGAACGAGCGCCACGATCGCAGCACGTCAAGCCACAAACAGTTCCGGGCACAGGTTCTTGATTTGTTCAAGACTCTTGAAGATGAAGAATATTCAAAACCAAAGAAAGGTCACAGCATCCTTAAAACAGTCAAAAATCAAGAAGAAAACAGTGATTTCACATATCGAGCCCAAGCTGAGAGGCCTGAAATGCAGCGATTTGCACAGGGCAGTGCACTCGCTGCAGTGAATGGGAGTAGTCATGCATGTGAAGGCACAAACGTGTGCCAGCTTTGGGTTTAACAGCCTGGTAATTGTGCTTTGGGTGAGCTGGATGAATAAACCATGTCTGTTGACAGTGATTAAAGTAACATTTTGTTATCTTTACAAAACGTTCTGTAGTTTTCCAGAAGATGAAGATCACTTGAGGATTTAAACTTCCTTTTTCAACAATACTGTGGCTTGCAATTCAGATTCAAGAAAATCATTAAAATTCCAAAATCCATGGGTGACAGAGGTAACCATGTTTCTTCTCCTTCTCTATGAACTTTTTAATTTGTTGCTATACATTTTTAGTGAGACAAACAACGTGTTTGGATATTACCAAGTTAGCAAAAAACTTCCCAGTCTCACCCTGACAAGAAAATCACAGGCATCTGGTCCTCACAAAAATCTTTTTTACTCATTTGTAACATACAAGACAGCAATGTCTTTGAGTTTTACATTGAGAAAAGCCAATCTGACAACAGAGGCGTTGTTTCTGTCAGATTTTTAAAATTTTTTAACTGGGATCTACACTCCTTATCTCTGACAGTTGCTTCTGTGCAGAAAGCTCAGGAAATCTATGTATGCATGTATGAATTCTGTACATTCTGTTGTTCTTGCCTACACACAACATGATGCATCTGACTGAGAGCAGTGGTTAGCAAAAGAAGATGTTAAAATGTTGCAGGAATGACACTGAGATAGGAACAGAATGTGAAAAATCATCTTTCCCTGGTTTTTTATTCCCCCCTCTGCTGTAGGCCTGGTTTATGATGCAGTGTTACTTCTTAAATTCTTCTCTTGCCTTCTTTTCATATGTCACTGCTGCTGCCTTAACACTTTAACACATAAAAGTTATTGTCCTAGTTTATCCAAGAGGACAAGTGAAATTTATGGAGCAAAGCAGAATCATGGATACAGAATGACAGCTCTGGAAGGTTCTGCACCTGATTTCCATGACAACGGAGACCCAAATACCTTAAAGCACCCCAAAACAAAGAGCAGTGACTTTTAAAGAACTAGATTCAGAAACACCTCACTATAAGGTGAAAAAGAAAGAGGAAGAGAAAATAAATGGGATGGTGTGCAGAGCAAGGAGACAAGAACCTCTGATTTTCATTTTATAACAGCACTGGGATTCAGGGCACTGTCAGATACAGGCAGCTCTCAGCTTTGCCTAATGGTCCCGATGACCTTCAAAAACCTTCTATTCTGAGCCATTTGTATCCGTTTGTAATGATTTCTCCAAATTTAGCTAGAAGTTAACAAATATTCCTCTGGCATTTTAAACTCCTTGCTTTAAAGAAACAGTTCCCTGAAGCAGAAATGAGAGGACACTGCAGGCTTGCCAGGAGTTGACCAGGAAAAGTGATGAAGTTCAGTTATTTTGGAGCTCATCACCCACTTTTGCATCATGGGAAACACAAATCTCCTGTGTTTAAAGCCAGTACGAAGTAAGTTCCTTGCTGCTAAAGGAAAAAAGGAACATGATTTTGTTGTACAAGAACCCCTGGCAGTACTACACTAAAAACTCACCAAAATTCAGACATTTTAGGCTGAATCCAGCATATCACACAAATCACTTAAACTAGAATGTGAAGTCCAAGGAAGCACTGCAGGAGAAGTGTATTTTCAGAAGTCAATTTCATCATGGATCAATACAAAAACTGCATCACACAGTAAAAAAAAAATTTAAAAGTTATTTACCTAAGACAAGAATGTTGTGTGCACAATTGTGCTTGCTAGAGTTAGGGTAACCATATTAGTCCTGACTCCCTTAAAAAATATCCCCAGAAGGTTTTACTTTGAGCTTGTTGGTGCAAAAACAGATTAAAATCATCTACCTGAATAAAATTAGAATTTAGTGTTTAATTTATAGAAACTTTGACTATTACGCCGTTTTAGTAATCCAGAAGAGATTTTAAACCCAAGAAAACAATCTAAGAATGTGAGTGGAAAAAGCATTTGATGGTTTCTAGTGAAATTGTCACTTATTTACACTTGCAAAAATAAAGAAATTCATCAGTTTAATCAAGTGTGAATTAACTGTAAGAAGCCAGTGGAACAACAGTCAATTTTATCTGAGTTAGGACAATTGTTACCTGCAGAATCACCTTGGATTTGGAACATATTCCTCACCACTTCTCGAGCAGAAAGATGCCATGGGCTTTGTGCCCTTTCTGCTTTATATATGCAACCTTAAGTTTTTTCCATTTTTCTGTTTTTGCAGTAATAAGCTACCCACATAAACAAACCCAGAGTTTTCTAAATTCAGCAAAATCAGCAAAAGACAAAGCAGAAGAACTGAACATACCTGCTGATAGAAAAAATTTAGAGTTGGTTTGTCCTCGGTGAACTGGTTTAGAAATCCTTTTGGCAAATACCGAATTCTCAATTCATATCTGAAAAGCAAGAAAAAGGGACTGTTGAGCAGAATTAAAATTAGTATTTCCTCCCAACATTCTTAAAAATACAAATAAACTCAAAATAAACTTAGAAAACTAATGGAAACCTTCCTTTTTGATTACTCGAGAGAAGTAAACTGGAATTTATCTGTAACAGACATTTGACGGAGATGTTTACAAAGGACCTTTGTAACAGAAGCAAACTTAGAGTCCTGCTGCCTTCTCAGAGCTTCAGAGAGGACCGAAGCATCAAGACTTGGAGCAGATAAGCTCCAGATCCATGGGAAGGGAGGCCCCAGTTAGGTGACAACAGATGAGCTGCCAGAAGCACTGACATGACCCCTGGCAACAGCTTTTATCTCTGCTTCTCACAAGCAGGGACTTAAAACGCTGATCCTGCTGCTCCAGGAGTGACAATCAGTGTCACTCACCAGGGAGCCACATCCGACAGGAGAGCAAGGAACAGGACTCTGCTCCTTCTCTGATCTATGTTCCCATATTCACCTCTGGATTTTCCATAGGTTTTGAGGGATTTCTCTGTAAAAAGGTTCTCTGCTCCCTTATTCATCATCAAGACACATGCAAAAGCCCAACAGTTTTGAACCTGACAGTCATATTTTTTAAGGTAATTGTACACCAAAAGTGAGGGAAATTCAGAAAGAGCCTTGACCCACAACCTACACCAAATCTGTATCACTTCTCAAACCTTAACTTCTGCTTTCAGCCCCTAAATTTAGTAATATTTCTTGTCATAAACTGCTTTCAATCCCTAAATTTAGTATTATTGCTTGTCCTGTGGTAACAGCCTACAGAGTTTGACACAGACTGTTTGCTTCCTCCTCTGACACATTCCTTCAATGGAAGTCTGATAACAAATGTCTCCATCCCTAGGGCTGTGCCAACACAGCATATCCTAACACACACTCTTAACAGTACTTCCCAAATTAAGTATATTTAACATCTGCTCATGATAAGAGCAAATATTACAACATTTCAATCAGTTGGTTTCAGCAGGACAAAAACTTCTTTTCAGCAAGTGATTCAGCTGCCTGTAATCAAGATTTATGTGGGGATTTGGTAAAAATTTACTAGGGGTAAGTGCCGCCTAGGTTTCCACTGCAAGCAGAACTTGCAATATCCTTATTTACTTAGAATTCATTGAAAATACACTGTCCTGTTAGAAACCATTAAAATAAGGAAAAAATTTGAAAATTGTAAATACACACACTGTATACAAACAAAGAATACTAGAATGATGTCGTGTTGTGGTATGGCAATACATTTCATAATTCCTGTGCACAGAAAACACGTTGTTAAATTAAAGAGTGATACACAGGAGAGACTGAGAACACCTGACAGAGAGTAGATTTACAGTGGATACAAGGGAGAAACGTTTTACTCTGAATGTGGTGAGGCCCTGGCATAGAGAAGCTGTGGCTGCCCCATCCCTGGAAGTGTTCAAGGCCAGGTTGGATGGGGCTTGGAGCAACCTGGGATAGTGGAAGGTGTCCCTGCCCATGGCAGAGGGTTGGACTCAGCGATCCTTAAATGTCCTTCTCAGTCCAAACCATTCTGTGACACAAGGACACAGACACAGATTTTAAAAAAAAAAGACTCAAAGTCACAGTTAAGACAAACTCTCACAGATTACTCTCACATGTAAGGGAACACAGAATCACCTTCTATTGCTGATCAGCCTTTACATTTCATGGTCCCCAGCAGATAACCGGTTATTCACTAGAATTTAGGTGTCAGCCAAACTGTAACTCCAGGTGTTTATGTGTCAGGGACAGAAGGCAGCACGAGCACACCATCCAGAAAAGCAGAGCCTCTCCTGTTTTTTGTTCTGCCATATCCACTAAAATCTACTGCCGAACACAACTGCAGAGACTGACATGGAATAAAACAAGTCTGTATAAAAGAGTTCCTTCCTTTTTGGGGGCTGTAAAATCCAGTGCATTTTAGAATGACAGAATCATTAACGTTGGAAAAGACCTTTAAGATCTTTGAGTCCAACCATCGTACCACCACCATGTTCACCACTAAACAGTGTCCTCAAGTGCCAAATCCACACTTTCTTTGGAACACTTTCAAGGATGGTTACTCGATTGTTTCCCTGGGCAGCCTGTTCCAGTGCTGGACAATCCTTTCCATAAGAGTTTTTTTCTAATATCCATCCTAAATTTCTCCTGGAGCACAAATATGGTGAGAAGCAGCTGAGGAAGCAAAGGAGGCTCAGGGGAGACCTCATCCCTCTCTATGACTCCCTGACAGGAGAATGTAGCTAGGTAGGGGTCAGGCTCTTCTCCTAAGTGATAGGAGTGATCACTTCATCCTAAGTGATGAGAGGAAACCGTCTCAAGTTGCACCAGGAGAGGTTTAGACTGAATTACAGATCAGAAAATTGGATATTCAATATCAGAACAAATTTCTTCATGGGCTGTCAAAGATTGGAAGAGGCTGCTCAGGAAAGTGGTGGCATCACATTCCTAGAGGGATTTAAAGGACATGTAGGTGTGGCACTTAGGGGCATGGTTTAGTAGTGGCCTTGGCAGAGTTGGATTAACTGTAGGGCTTGATGACCTTAGAGGTCTCTTCCAGCCCAAATGATTCTGTGATTCTAAGATGCAGAATGCCATTACTCTGTGGGATTATAAAAACCAAAAAACAAACCAACAAACACAGGAGAATCAATTTCTATCTGTTACAGGGACATGTCTTCTTAACTGATCAGCCATGAAAGTGCTGCTTTTTGCAACAGGATCTCATGAGAAAATCAGGTAAGGCAAAGCAGCTCAGCTGGGACAGTCACCGTGACTGACCTTCATTAGCTATTTATAACCTAATCTCTGCCTGGGCCTGTGGGAATGAAGGAGCCAACTTCCAAAGGCCAACACAAGGATGGGCTCAATTTTCAATATCCTCTACATTTACTGTCTTCGAAATGCAGCCAACTGACAAGGATGACATGTCCCTTTCTCACAAACCAGGTCTGCTTTCAGAGCAAGCATCTCAGCTGATGATCACTCCCCTTATGTTTGATAAGTTATTCCTGGAAGATCACCACCCCGCTTCTGCTCTGCCCCTCCACTGGGGCTCAGAAGCACTGACACACCTCACAAAGGTGGGCATCAATAGAGCTCACAGGTTGTGCAGTGAAGGGTCCCATTCACAACAGAGTGAACATCACTGAGCAGTTCTGGGAGCTTCCCTGTCAGTAACAAGCACTACCAGGGTAGTTGGTGGAGCCAAAAAAGAAAGGATGATCCAACTCTTAATAACTTGTGCCACTGAAAGAAATACTCTTGCCAATCCCAACCCTGCCTCCAGCAGGTTCTGATTCAGTTCACATCAACAGAAAAGTAACCAGAACAGAGAAGATGAGAACCAAAGGGCAGACAAAGGGGAAGTCTTCTGTGAGTTTAATGAACTGAATCAGCTCGCTGCAGGCTTACAGAAGTACTAAGGCTCACAGAAGGAAAGGAAAAGGACTGGAAAACCGGAAGCCAGAGAAGAAAGAAGACAGAGTGCAGCAAGGAGAGGGACAGATCTGTTATATCAACTTGGTCAACTCACTAAACCATCCCACAGGTGATCTGGCCTTGTATCTGTGCCAGGGCTTTTGTATCACAGCTACCAAAACTCACTGTCCAGGACTGCTGGGCACTGGGGTGTCTCCTACCTGTCAGAGCCACAGCATGGCTGTCACCTGGTTACAGGGACCTGCTTTACAAACCCAAACTACAGAGCTAGAAGGTGTCTGCCCTGTGGGGAACAGGGTGTTCCAACACACACAACTTGTTATGTGAACCGCTTGATATTCTTTTGTGTGACACAAAACACCAGTGAAAGGAATACGGCTCTGTCACAGAGCAGTTTTGTCAGAGACATGAAGGACAGAAGCTGTGCCTACTGTTCAAGGCTCAGTATTACACAAAATGATGAGGGTTGGTGTTATCTGTGATTTAAGAGCCCCACATCCTGCTAACCTGGCTCACCCAGCTGGGTGACGGATTTTATCCTGGTAACTTTTGTGTGCAACCTACTGACAATTCATGTAAACTTCTAGTACCTGGATTAGTTCAGAAGAATTCTAAGATGTAATTTCTGAACACTGTGAATACACAACCCTTTAATTTGGATGATAAAAATAAAATAACCATGTGAGGTATTTAGTGGTTTACTAACACTATAGGAAGTTTTGAATTTAAAAACCATTCCAAGACTTCTTCCTCTTTCCCCTAAATATTTCTACAAGTACTGTCATATGATCTTAGACACCTTGTGTTTTGGCATTACAAATATGACAGCAGCATTTTGATTATGCACAGCAAATCTCTCCGGGTTTAAAAGGTATGTCAGGCTGCATGTATTTGATAACACATTAAATGACACTTGGAAAGGTATTGAATAATTTACACCTTATCATAGCTCTTTCAAGAGCATTTTACACAATTCCTTTCCACAAGCTTCAAAACAATATCTAACTTTGTTTTTAAAACCAATTAAATGTGTTCTGCAATGTGTAGCATGCAATGTGTACCATGTCTTATAAAAATGGAATTGACACTGGTACCCTAGGTAACAAATTTCCACAGCATAAATTATTCACACCTCATCCACCACTTGATAACACCACTAATCACAGAAAGGATTCAGGAATCTCCTCCTTTATAAGGTGTGATTTCACAATATTATCAATGAAAAACTTCTTGTGAGGGAAAATACCTGTGTAGATTACAGAAACAGTAAAATATAACATACACAGAAGAGAATATGCAACATTCCCAAAACACAGGTTTTAAATATTCCTAATTTCTTTGAATTTGTGGAATTTGTTAAAATCGGGACCCTGAAGAGAATTTACAAACTGAACAGCACCAAATGTGACATCTGCTAGAATATAATACCTCCACTTGTGAGAAATTATGTATAGACTATTTACAATACTTTTGCAGAAGGTATGTGCATCCTTTAAAACAACCAGCAACTTCACCACAATTGTGGTTATGAACATAAACCACAGAAATAGATGCACAATGCCCCTGCAGTCAACGAGCAACTACAGTAATCTATTCTTTGGTTTAATCTCTATTTGGTTTATTGGTATTTTACAACTCTGAGCTCCTCATTTTCTCTAGTACTACTGTGTCTTTCTGCAAATAAATTTTAGTTTCGTCTTGTCTTTCTACCAGGAAAGTGGAGAGAGTTTCCTTCCTTCCTCTCCTGAGTGGGCATCATCAGCTTACCCTCCTAAAAAGCTGAAGAAACTTACGTTATGCCACTTCTTTTAATCACCTAACCAGCATCATGAAAAACCTCAGCAAATGTGCCCAGGCTATGAAAAATCCCCAAAATTTTGCAGTTATCTTTCTACTGCTCATTGCTCCTGGTGTAATTTGAGAAGATCACAGTCGGAAGGAAGGCAGATGTCACTTACTGCTCTGGATCTCAATATAATGAAGTTTAACAACTGAGAAGTTTTTCAAAAGCAGAGGGATAAAATGATTTTTGCCTGCATTTCACTCTTTTCAAATCACATTTCTCCTGCTCAGTCTATAAATAAGTACAACCAGTATTTAACAATATCCTTTTGGCTTTATTTAAATTACAAGATTTATCCTTTTAAAACCACAGCCATGTGTTTATACCACAACTAGGAATACCATTCTTATCCTAAAATTTTTAAGTATGACAAAACTTGCAGATTTCAGTGTAAATGACTAGGAGATTTCTGTTCCTATTTTATGCTTCCTCTAAATCCCAGGTTTCTCTTCAGTTTGTAAGAAATCCCTTACAACAACAAAAATCCCTTAAAGCAAACAAAATATTGCTCACAACTTTTAGTGAGATGTTTGGTGGGTTTATTTTCCCCCATTCCACCAGCTCTATTCCAATACAAAAAGATCTTTGTTAGTAAACCAAATTACAGAGTATTTTTTACAACAAGGCAGGAAGATTTATATGACTGACATTGAACAGACTTATATTCTTACTTCCATTCTTCTGGAGGGTGGGCTAGTTCAAATTTCTCTCTCACATTGGACACCCCCATGTCCAGGTGTAGCCAGTGAACTTCCTCAGACTGCAGGTGACTGAGCCGTAACCCATAGCAGGCCACATTTTTCACTTTGTGACAGTCCACGATCTTCTGAATTATGCCCTAAGACAGAGAAATACACACTCCTTATAAGCTGTAAAACACAATAAATACATATTTTTTTAAATCTTAAATATTACTATGTAATACCCTACACAAAATACTAAGCAGCACATAGGTAGCAACTTTATTAAAAATACTAAACATATTTTATTGTAAGCTACTCTTTCACACAACCCGTTACAATTGCTGAAGTTTTACCAGCACGACTTCAGAAAGCATCAGTAAATATGTTCCATGCATTTTATCAGATTTAGGCCAGTATTTCCTCTATGTAAAACACAGTAACATAAAAGCCAAAATTTCAAAAGCAGGTTTGTGGATGAAAGCAAGATGTAGTAGTGCAAAAAACCCACCAGCAGCCTTTAAAAGTCGCTCTCCATCAAGAACCAGAAAATCATCTTGGACTTTCATCCTCTTCAGTGCCCCAACAGCCAGAATTTCATAGGTCACACCACAGCCCCTTGGTTTCCTTCCCCCTCCTCCCCTGACTCACTTGAGATTCAGCAGAGATCCCTTATAAAACTAGGCAAGAGACAATTATTTAGGAACATTCTCAAACACAACAAATGTTGTTTGCCCTGAGGTAAATTTCAGAGTTTGAAATTCTTCTCTTGCCCAAGAAAGGAACCTTGTACATAAACCCGTAGCAGATTGCCTTGTCAGCCATCAGAAAGGTCTGACATGCAGTAACTAAAAACCAAATGTGTTAGTGGAGCAGGGATGAGCAACCTTTCAGATGCAGCATGCCAGGCTGTCCTGCTCTCATCCCGATGAGGGAGTCAGCAGGAGCTCTGCTGCCTCCTCACAACCCTGTCCCAGGGAAGTCATGTCTCTCTGCAAGATCCTTGCTGCAGGAGCTCAGAGCTCAGCAGGAGCCAGGGCTATCACTGCTCCCAGACTCTTCTCAGGCATTCACACGCCCTTGCTTCTGTGCCTGGAATGGTCTGAAAATTTCCTACTGAAAACACTCACACAGGTACACACACAGATGCATGCAGAGATGCACAAGTGATTCTTGCTCAGTATTCTAGCAAAACATCAGCACATAACCAGTGGAAGTTCTACAGGAGCCAGAGGTGACCTCCTGGAGTGAGTTAGGTGAGAGGATTTTCTATAGGATGGTACTGTCAGCTTGAAGAAAAGGAGGCTCAGGGGGGGCATTAATGCTCTCCTGATAGGGAGGTGAAGCCAGGAGGGGGCAGACCCTTCTCCCAGGGAACACGGGACAGGATGAGAGGAAATGGCCTCAAGCTGCGCCAAGGAAGGTTTAGATTGGGTATTAGGAACAATTTCTTCATGAAAGAGTAAAAGCCTTGGAACTGGCTGGCCTGTGGAAGTCATCATTCCTTCAAGTGTTCAAAAAACATGTGGATGTGGCACTTGAGGACATTGCTTAGTGGTGAACTTGGTCATGGTGCTGGGCTCACAGCTGGATCTGATGACCTAAGCAGTTTTTCCCAACCTAAATGACTCTGATTGCTTCCCAAAATTTACTGTTTTATATCCCAAAGAAATTGTTTAAAACCCTGATTCTGCAAATTAAGCAAGCAGAAAACTAANCTCTCCTGACAGGGAGGTGAAGCCAGGAGGGGTCAGACTCTTCTCCCAGGGAACACGGGACAGGATGAGAGGAAATGGCCTCAAGCTGCGCCAAGGAAGGTTTAGATTGGGTATTAGGAACAATTTCTTCATGAAAGAGTAAAAGCATTGGAACTGGCTGGCCTGTGGAAGTCATCATTCCTTCAAGTGTTCAAAAAACATGTGGATGTGGCACTTGAGGACATTGCTTAGTGGTGAACTTGGTCATGGTGCTGGGCTCACAGCTGGATCTGATGACCTAAGCAGTTTTTCCCAACCTAAATGACTCTGATTGCTTCCCAAAATTTACTGTTTTATATCCCAAAGAAATTGTTTAAAACCCTGATTCTGCAAATTAAGCAAGAAGAAAACTAACTGCAAAAAGAGAATTAAGAAAGCACTGAATCTGAATAGAGGGGGAAGATGACACATGTAGGAGTGGAATCATGCTGTTGGTGAGGTGATATCAAGCTGTTAAATCAGCTCACACATCTCCTCAAACTGCAACCTTTAAATAATCTCTCAGAAGCAACACAGTGCACAGAGAAATGCAAAACAAAATTCTTTCAAGCCTACAGGAAGGAAACACAAGCCATGTTTAGTAAGTTCATGGAGACTGAGTTAAAAAAGGTTCCATCAAGCCCAAGAGGACCTTGTGTCCGAGAGCAGCAATGTCAGCACCCTCAGAAACATCTTTTTGGTTCAGAGCCTGCAGTGCCCCAAATTTCCCTTGTCTCTCATGCCCTGGGGTTGGACATCCAGTGTGAAGTGGCTGGCGAGCCCAGACCTGAAGGAAGATGGACAGCAGCAAAGCAAGCAGGAGGCTTGCAGAGGCCGGTATTGTGTGGGAAGGAAACTTCACAACATTGTGGGCAAATCCAAGCTTTCAGACAGCTGGCAGCACCACAGACTCACCAGCCATAGCCTGTCCCAACAGCCAGAAGGTGCCCGAGCTGCTGGGAACAAAGATCTGATGCAAACAAGCAGCTCCCTGCAGGCACCTCGGTAAAACAACTCAAGGAGGAACCAGAGAGGCCACAGATGGGTGCCAAGGGATGAGGCAACACCAGGCAAGCACAAGAGAACACTTCCCCCAAGTGCTCTCCTAACCTCAGACTATTTTTATCGCAGTGGATTTCCCAAGCCAAGCATTGTTTCTGTCATTCATCAGCCTTCAGTGAAACTCTTCCAATTACTCATCCTGTCTCCTCTTAAAGCAGTTCACTTTTTGCAACCTTCCCCAGCAATTCCAAAGGTCTATTATCAGGTCAGTGAACAGGTTTTAAATCTGCATTTAATGTAAATTGTTTAAGTTTGTTTCTTGCCTGCATTTGAGGCTCTTTGTATCACAAACTACAAAGGAGAACAGTTGCCTGTATCCCTGGAAACACTCATCACCACCAAGTACTCTCAGAAGAAACAGAGGCATATTTAACCTCTTCTTCACCCAAAGGACAAGCTCTGCTTAGTTAGTAAAGCCTAACATTTTGGCAGGCAAGCTCTCATCCAAAGGGAATGGTGCCAGCTTTTCTCTATGCAAACAGAAGAGATTCACTCATTCTCATCCCTTCCTGCACCCTGCACAGAGCATGTAGCATACAGCATTACATTTTGGAAATCCATCCCTCCCCCCATCTCTGACACAGTCAGTTGATAATGAAAATAGAGGTATATGTTCTCAGATGATAGTTATGCCTGCTGTGATAAGAAATGGCTTTGGAAAGGAAAAAATTATGGTAAAATTATCTACGACCATGAACTACTGAGACTACTGATGCGTAAGGCTCAGCTGAAACCATTAGTGCTTACTCAGGAAAGAATCAAGATGGACATCTCAGACCCCCTCTAGTCTTCAGGCTGGGATTTCAAAAGGACTGAAGAAGTCAGATGTCCTAATTCCCACCAAAATCGAGCAAGACTTTAAGCCTCTTTTTTGTATCATCTATCAAGTCTAAATTTATCACGGAATCAAAAATAAAAATAGACACATTTTCTGATTTGTGTAAGAAGGGTGAGGTATGTGGAGAGGTAGTTGTCGTCAGCCCAAGAAAATAATTAGCAACAATTAGTACATGCTGCAACTCAAGCAAAAGCACAAACACTAAGGAGACAGCAGAACGGGTACACAGGAGGTCAAGTGCAAGTGCTGGAAAACATATTCTAAAAAGGCATATATTGTCAGGAAGGAAGAAGTGATGCTTTATATGAAACAAACACATCAAATGCTTCTCTTCACTGCTGTTTAGGAAAGCTGCAGAGCTTATTTCAGGTGCTATCAACTCACAGTCAGCACCAAAAACTGGAGAAACAAGGAAACATGGTGATTAAGACACTCAAAATGGATGGTTTGCAGTCTCAAGTAAAACATCTATTTGCTGATATACTTTTTTATTAATAAACCAGAGAATTTGAATTTTAAAACATTTAGAGCCACACGTCCCATCAGGAGAACCAGCACAGAACAGGGAGGCTCATCCAGCCCCAGGGACTTGCCCAGCCCTGGCTGCTCTTTCCAAACATTCCAAGATTAATCCCCAAGGTTTGCACTGGCACTACAGCCAGCATCAGGTCAGTGCATTTAACTCCCATCAGTAGTAAACAACATGCTGGGTCTCCTCCAGTCCTGGACAATCTCCACAGACCCTGTGGAGATGCCTGGAGTGTCTAACAAAGCCACTGCCATCACTCCAGGATGGGTGACAGCCTCTGTGCCTTCCACAGTGGCTCTGTGAGGAGCCCTGCCAAAGCAGCCTGATGTTCTCTGTGGCAGTGATGAGAATGTTTAATCAGAAGTTTCCAGACAAACAACTTAACTGCTTAACCACTGCACAATAGCAAGTACAGCATCCTGCTGAGACATGTCACCACAATCTTTTAGCTGGAAGCATGGCCAAAGAAATCTGAAATCTCTCCAGACTACTGCAACCAGCCTTTCAGCTCAGGAAACTCCTCAGATGGATTGCTGAGTGGAAAAAAACAGGTAAGGACCATCAGTTTCACACAAATTTCTGGACCACAGACTTTTGACTTCAAATTAATCACAGCTAGAAGTACTTGTTGGAGAGCTTGACTCCAGCAGAAACTTACTCCAGAATGAGATTTCACTTTGGGTACAGGGGATCCCTACATGAATATAAATTCCTATGAGGAGTTTTCATGTGTCTGTTAGCAGCTCCCTACAACTGCAAGGCAGTCACACAATCATCTGCCACTTGAATGCGGTTCACCGTAATCACATTGATTTTAATTAAGTTTCTGAAGCTGACATTTACATTCTGAACATAAAATAGACTAGTACAGCTGAAAAAGAGACAATGGGAAGCCTTCAGAGGAATTTCTTGTCAATAACAGGCACAGGATAGGTGATCTTTCACTCCCTTTACCCCAGAGAGAAGAAAAAGCTTTTTCTATGTAGAAAACTGGATAGCACTCATTTTTACTCATTTGTCTAAAGAAACACAGATATGCCTCACAGCTAATTTAAAAAATAGATTAATATTTGCCCTAAATTAGGAGAATGTGCCCAAAATTAGAATTTACAGTACAGTATATTTAGGAGAATGTTGAAAAATCAAGACAGACCAGAGAAAGGCCGAAAGGCACACAGTACCCTTGGTGCTCCCAGTATGTATCAATAATACTTGGCTTCTGTAAATGAGTGAAAATGAATTGATTGCTTGTAAATTAACAAGACTGATGTGCTACTATGAATAAATTGAAGACAGAATAATATACTCCCAGTGTGACTACAAACCCAATTTCCTTATTTAGTTGGAAGGAGAAAGTTTCTTGCACCAGAAAAAGTCTTTAAGTAGCAACTCTGACATAGGCACAGCGTGCTAATGTTTGTGCAGCACTTCAAATATGTCAAACACTATTTATATATCAAGTATTGCAACTCCTGATGACAGATTTATATGGGGGGCTTAAATGAAAAGCTGAACAAAAGTAAATGGCAAAGGTCTGATGAAAATTAATTTATCATTTTCATAAAGGAGAACTCTAGAATGTGCCCCCTACACCAAAATCTGGGCTGTCCTCTGATAACACTGTCTGACAGTCAAAGCACAAAGCCTACATTCCTCTTTTTCTCATTACTGTGCTTATCCAGCAAGCACATTTGTGTACTATATGATAAACAAGATTGGGAAACTGATGAGGCTGCACAAGAACTCTGCCCCTGAAGCCCAACAAGTTCATACTGAAACCACAGCCTGAACACAGGCTGTCCTGCTGGCCAGGATCCTGTCACCATTCCAGCACAGAGACACCTCAGCTCAAGCAACACATCCACCCAAGTGCCTCAGAACCTTTCATATTCAAGCCATGCTCAGATCTGTCATCCCAAATACCTCTCCAAACCCACACAGAATTCCACAAGGAGCCTTCCAAGCACACACTGACAGCACTGACAGAGCAGAGCTGGTACAGCCCTGCTTTCCAGTCTTCTTGGATTAATCAGCACTTTTCTGATCCTATTGCACACTTCCCAAATTAATGCAATGCTGTTTTAAAAGCTGAAAATAAATTTAGTTTTCCAGAAGCTTAACATTCAAAGCAGTGTGGGCAGCAGGGCGAGGGAGAGGATTCTGTCCCTCTGTCCCCTCTGGTGAGACCCCACCTGCAGAGCTGCATCCAGCTCTGGGGGCCCAGCACAGGAAGGACATGGAGCTCTTGGAGCAGGTCCAGAGGAGGCCACCAAGACTATCAGAGAGATGGAGCAGCTTCCCCATGGAGACAGGCTGAGAGAGTTGGGGCTGCTAAGACTGGAGAAGAGAAGCTCCAGTGAGAACTCAGAGCCCCTTCCAGTGCCTAAAGGGGCTCCAAGAGAGCTGGAGGGGGACTTTTTGCAAGGGTATGAAGTGATAGGATACAGGCAAATAGCTTTAAATAGAAAGAGAGTAGGTTTAGGTTAGATATTATGAAGAAGTTTTTTTACAGTGAGGAGGTAAAACACTGGACCAGGCTGCCCAGAGATGTGGTGGATGTCCCATCCCCAGAAACACTCAAGGCCAGGTTAGACTGGGCTCTGAGCAACCTGATCTAGTTGAGAATGTCCCTGCTCATTGGAGCAGGGCTGGAATAGATAACCTTTAAATGTCCTTTCTAACCTAGATTTTTCTGTGATTCTATATTTCACTATTCCCTATCCTCAGATGCTCTGGCAAAGTCTAAGAGCCCCTTGGATCCAGTTTGTGTACAGTTGAACACTGACACAGGACATTGACTTGAAGCCATCTACAGATCTAGATGTTTTCAGAAAAATGTCAAAGGGCTATTGAGATTAGGTTTAAAATGTTATTTTGCATGTGTGTCTCATCTAAGGGTATCATGAGTATTTTGCACAAGTAAAACAGGCATTCCAAAGCCTGTTTCGGAAAGGTACCAAAGGGTACTTTTGTCTTGTATACTGATTATCATATACCATACAACTTTTTCTTTACATTTCAAGATCTGTAATTTTGAATTTTTGCTACCCTTCTCAGGTTCTCAGAAGGGAGGCACCTACAAAATAACAATACAACCATGCCTTGTTATCTGGTACAATTCATATAGGCACACAGCAGAGAAAAGGAAGGAAAAAAGGTAAATCACACCAATTTTTTAGCTCTTATACTAGACCAGGAATGGTTTTATACATTTTTACACACATCTATTTGATGTTTCAATTACTACACTCCAGTCTGCTTCTATACATCAAATTGTTGCACTGCCTCAAAGCACATAGATCACTGTACACACGTAGAAATGAGATGTGAATATGCAACCATTGCTGTAAAGAGCTACTTCACCAAAAAATACTAATCCAGCTTTGACTCTTGCCAGCACTCACAGCCTCTTTCCACAGAGCTTTGTGTGACCAAGTTGCTCCCCCTGTTACTAAATCTAGTAAGAATCTATTTTAAATCTAGTAGGAATCTACTTTAAAAAAGAAACCCAGGAGATAAAAACTCATCCAATTAATATATTTGCATCTACTTTACAGATTGCAGTAGACACACCAGAGCAGCTCCACCCCATGCCCATTCTCCTACAACTCTTCAAGCTTCTGGCTTGGGAGGAACTGAGCAGGAATAAAGCACATCTGGCCATTCCACAGTTGGGTAGCAGCACATTCAACTATTGGCTACCTGTCAGTCAGTCAGGATCAGTATTGTGTAGCCCAGATCTGCTCCAGAGTAGCCACAGTAGATGTCTGGCATCTTTTCTCCAGATATTGGTTCTAAATAACACGGGTTTGAAAAAGAGGGAGACTTGGAGGTGAGTGGGTCGAATCACATCTGGAACTGAGGTTGGACTGACAAGCCTCTTGCCCTTTTTCAGAACAGGCAATATCCTTCTTGGGAAATGTTTGGAGACCAGGAATGCTGCTGTGGATGACAAGGGATGTTCATCAATAAGGCTTTAATACTCTGTCCCCTCGTGGTGCAGTAGCAGCACAGTGCCAGTATAAACAGGCATTTCCTTTCTCCCCCCAGCCTTCTCAGCTGTGTCAGTCTGCAAGACAATGCAGCTAACAAGATTACAGAACTGATGTGGATTTAAAACAACAGCAAAACAATCATTCATTTTAACTTGGATTGAGTTTGCCAAAACAGTCACACCACCTATGCCAGCACAGCTACGGTGACAGCATGAGAAAACAAACAGCAAGAAGGAAGCTGGCACAGCTGCCAGATGAAACACGTGTCTTAACCAGGATAGCATTTGAATTGCAGACCTTTGCACTAAAGGATCTTTCCATTCCTCCACCACAAACGGGATCTCCAATCAAATACTCTGCCCTCTTGCACCAATAGGTGAAAGTACGGCATGGATTGAATGGGAGAGGCAAACAGGAAAGAAGACACAACACAGGAACACAGTAACACAGCTCAATTAACTGCTTTAGTGAAGACCCAGCTTCAGAATATGCTTCAGCCCTTTCCCTAAGGCACTCGGCTCAGAGAACAGACCAGAATACACAACCTTCCAACCTGCACACATGCCTTCTACTTGTGAGGAGTAAGATTTTGCAGGTGGGTAGGGAAGCTGATGAATTTGCTCTGGTCTTTTTGCAAATGGGATGGGATGTAGCCAATGCTCCTTGCATTTAGGCGTTTTTTAAGTTAGGTAATATCCTTCTCCTTAGCTAAGGATGAACTTTTTAAATTCAGCTTTTTGAGCTCTTATTCTGTCAACATTAAGGACATTTCAAGGTGGTAGTGCATAGAAAAGGAAGAAAAAGACGTTTGAATTGTGAACAGATTAAGAGAACCCCAAACACTATCTTTATTTGTTCAAGAGCTGTAACCATGCTTCTCTCCAACTACAAAAATAAGGACTAATATGACAGGTTAAAAGTTTTAATGCTATCTCTATCCAGCTTAGGTTTTAGACAGTATAACAAAATTGGAAGAAAAAACCCTTTCTGATAATCAAGGTACGACACATATCTGGCAATAATCTGGTTTGAGATTTGTGGTTGTTATTTCCACATAAATAATGTCTTTACTTCTCACAATTACTAGTTAAGAATCAAGGACAAGCTTTAAAGGCTAGAAGTTTTAAAAAAGGTGTAATCAATGCAAGCTGAGCACCTCTGGGGTGGAAAAGGAGACTGCACAGAAGATCTGCACTTCATCAGAACTCACTTGTAAGGACTCACACAAGGTTTCCCAATGCCTGTTTTCTAAAAATCCCAGATCTTCTCTACCCATTCAATCTGCTACATGCATTGCAGTCTTTTTTTTCTTTTTCCTTAATATGATTACAATTCTGCTTCAACCACCTCTGAAAACAGAGGTGATTTTCTCCTAAGTGCTGATCAAGACCCAGTGGCAGTGTTTACTTTCAGGGTGCACTTGAGACCAAAAAATTCCATCTCAGCAACACCCACCTCCTCACATGCCACACCTGAGGCTGTGGGCAAGGCGCATTCTCTCCAAGCCTGGAAATCCCTTTGTGCACAAGCACCTAGACACCACATCCAAACAAGCCATACCAAGATAAACACGGAAGATAAACAACTTTTCTTCCCCTGGCAAATGCTTGGCTGTGTCTACATACACATTCACAGGAGGAGACTACTGTTTGCACATTCATAAAAGCCTTTTCTTTCTTTTGGAAATGAAGCATGTCTTTAGTATAACACCAAAGAAAAAGAGGGTAATGAAAGCATGCCAGTTCTTTGAAATCCAAGAAAGCACTTCCCAGAATTGAGAAGCTGCTCTTGCATCCACTGCAGAGCACAGCCTTCACCCTCTGAGGAAACAGCAGTCTTTGAGGGACTAAATCCATCCAGAATAAGCAGAGGTCCACAGCCCAAAGTTCTCCTCAAAGCAAAGCCTACGTGTAGCCACACTGTTGTCTTGGTGAAAGATATTTTAAGACAAATAGCAAGGAAATAAATCACAGTCCAGCCTTTTAAGGGACTCCTACAGAAAGCTGGTTTCTGTTCATATGAGCTTAACCACTTGAGTTTTAATGAAAAGTGTTTCCCTCCATGACCAAGGAATTTTGTCGAAGGTATATAGCTACATCACTGTTTCTACTCTATGCTCTAGGATATCGTAATTTTTTTCTTTTTCTTTTTTTTTTTTTTTTTTTTTTTTTTTTGAGAGGAAAAGGCCTTTTCATCACTACATTGACAGTCAAACACATCCTCCATTCACGAAGGCAAACTGCACTTTGTTAGAAACAGAATATGTTAGGAACCACAAATCAGGAAAGAAAATTCCAACTTTACTTTCCCTGGGTACATTCCATAAAGTCCTTTGGCTTTAGCAGCAGAAACACCTTTAATTGGCTAATCTGGAGATTTCAGACCGAACCTGACTTCTAACACTGGAACTGTACCTCAAATACTGAAAATGTTCCCCAACTATCACCTCAGCAGCTGTGCTGACCAGGGAGTAGTCTTGGAAGACCTTCTTTCTTTTCCTTTTAATTGCAGTACTGTCTCAAAGACATTCACCTTTGAATATTCCTTCAGAGCTCCTTGGAAACAAACCCAGCTCCAGTCTCCTCCCTCAGGCTGTAATTCAGAAGAAATGGCAGACGTCTCCTCCACAAAAGGAGGCATAAAAACCTTACAGGCTATTTTAATCTTAAATTATTCAGCTTGGTCGAACAGCAGTCATTCCAATGGAATGTAGGCTTGTACTCCAACAAGGGTTTACTGTTTCTAAAATAAATGTCATGGTAATACATCAGTGCTAGACCTTTACTACCTGCACATTCACATTCAACAGTCACTGTCCCAGTTGAACAAAATAACAAAAGAAGGACATTTGCTAAAAGAAGGAAGTTTAACAGCTACCCATCAGAACAATACAAAAATCCCATTCTTTTGGGAAACATCCATCCAATTAAAAGTACATGTGAAAATTAAAAATTAAGGCAAGCATCAACTAACTGCTACGTGCCCGTTCTTTTGATCCTGCTTTTATAAAAAATGGCATATTCTTGTTTTAAAAAATGATACATAACTGCCAACTGAACTCAGCACTGAATTTCTTAGCAACTCCAAGTTTTGTATCCTTAAAGCCCATAACCACAGGTATTCCTGAGCTGGAAAAAAACAGATTTAACCTCTGCTTTTGTTTTCCAGGGTTTTACATACTTCTCTGGAAAGACAGCCTCCATTTCAAGTACCACATTAAGAGCCCTGGACATTTATCCACAGGAGAGGTTTGCAAGGTTAAAAACGTACTGAGACATAGTTTTCCCCCTCTTGTACCAAGTAATGCACTTTATGAAACAAATCAATCAGATCAGAGATAGCAAACCATTAATACTTAAGTCAGGGAACAAAAACATTTCAAGTGGCACCCAAAAAAACTTTACTCCACATAAAAAAATGTATGCAATTGATAATAATGGTTTCTGTTGTTGAACCTCTGATCTGCCCACTCACCACATTATCCCCAAACACAGATAGGAGCTTATTGAATTGACAAGAGACATATTTTCTGATCATCACCAATGAAAGTCCCTGGATTTCACAGGTCTGTGTTCAAGATCACAAGACCTACTCCACTGAGGAATGCTCTTGGGGCCTTTGCACATGTAGCCATGTTAGGAAATAAAGAGTGGGAAAGGGAGATAAACCTTCAAAACTCTTCATGTTTTTTTTATTAATTTCGTTTTCTCTTCCACAAAGTAAACTTAATAGAGGACAGAAGGAGAAAACAAGTCTCCTTCACTCCATGACAACTCTCTCTCCAGCAGAATCACATCTTTGCAGTAGAATTTGAAGAACTGTTGGAAGGAAGGAGCAGATGGGGACCTGCTTCCACAGCAAGTACCTCACAGCAGAAAACAACCCCACACACCACCTACCACCCTGCAAGATTCTGCTCTTGGAGGATAATTAAAAAACAAGCAAACCACAAAAGCATTTGACATGTTAAACTGGGCTTGGTTACAGTTTAGATACCACAGCACCTCAAAAATGTAAAGGATAAATGCAGAAAAGGTAAGATTTCAACATTAGAGAGGATGTAAGTTCACAATTAAGTGTTCTCATGCATATATAACATTTCCACAGAATTCTAAGATTACAGTTACTTATTCTTTAAAAAGTCACAACCTTTGCTTTTTTTCCATAGATGAACTGAAGGACAATATTGTAAAAATACAAGCAGCAGGTGACTAGCAGGGGGAGAGGACAGACAAACAGACTGGGGGAGAAAAAAGGGACTCTTCAGAGCTCCATTTTCCCACACTACAGGGGAATACGTTTCCAAACAGTATTTCTTTCCCTAAGCGATGTACACATTATATTTAAACATTTTAAGCATGTAGATACACACATCTTACAATTAAACACATTCATTTCTTATTATTTCTTTAAAACATGCAAAATGCCATTTATTGTCACTTTCATCCCAGCTCTCATTCCTGCCTTGAGGTGTCACACAGGTTGGTACCACTTAAAGTTCCTGAATTTACTCAAAATATACAACATGTCAAGATTCTTTTAAAATAAACCATGAAACTTTTGTGTTTGTTTGCCTCCAGAGTTTTACCTCCCATTTTTAAGATAACACTTAACCTAAGGATGACATAAGAATGCTAAAAAGGGACTTACTCGGACATCAGTAGCATCTCCATGCCGGATAATGCTGGCCCACGTGGTTGGTTCACTGCTGTTTTCAAAGTAGTGGAAAACCTTCAGGACTCGTTCCATGGCCCCTGGGGAACGTTCCATCCCAGTACTGAGGTGAGTCTTTGCACCTGAACTTGGGGTGTGATTCAAGTTTGGGTCAAGGTAAGCTGCTGCCATGGTTTTGCTAGATGCTAGGTATCTGTCATATTCTAGGGAAAGGGAAACAAGAAAGAAATTAATTTTAGTTATGCATGAATCTTATACTTCTTCATACAAGCCATTTACCAGAAAACCATGAAGATTCACTCCCTTTTTGGAAAGCAACTAAAATATTTATCTGTCTACAAACATAAAAACCTACCTAGATGACTACCAGAGAAACTGCAAGCCTCTTGGAGCAAGCGATCTGAACTTGAACACCCATTATTTACAGAAGTGGTTTCTTTAGCAAAACCTCTTCCATGTGTTTCTCAGTGACTTAACCCAGGTCCATGACAAAGCCTTCAACACCAAATACGAGCTTTCAGTTCAAACAGTTTTCATCCCTAGAATGTGCCAAGTCTGGTCTTACAACAAGCCTCTAAAGAGGCATAAGGAAACCCCAGCACTGAACTGGAGGCTCCCCACTAAGAAGCCACACACCAACACCAGGCTCTCCTGTTTCAAGGCTAAAACAATGAAAACTTCACTCCTTTTGTGCTAGTTTGGGAATCAATGGGACACAAAATCATCCAGATCTAAGTTCATTATTCAGTGAGGAACCATTAAGAACACAGCTATCCCTCCTCTCAGCAATTCCTGAACAAGTGGCTAAGTTTTATCTTCCATCAGCCTGATTTCAAAGTCTGAAGGCAAAGTGGTATAAGTCTGCATGTCAAAGGAGAAAGAAGAAAATTGCCTCTTGGCTACTGCTCCTAATTAGTCAGCCACAAGCAGATGGTGTCTGAGAAACCAATGCAGTCCAAGAGAAAAAGAGCAAAGAGCACCTCCTCCCTGCCTGCCAGCCTAGAGCATCATTCCAGTCTGCTGGCTGCAGAGAGCAGGGCTCTGCTCCAGGCCTTGGACAAGTGCACAGAGCTTTCCCTACCTGCTCCTCCTCCTCAGTGAGCAGCCAGGAGGGAGGCAGTTTTGAAAATGTGAAGTTAAAAATAAACTAAACTTGATCTTTTTGGCATAGTGGTCTGAACACTTTCCTGGTAGTAAACTGAATGCCTGAGCCCTGGTTCACTTCACTGAGAGGCACAAGAGAGACCCCTGCTTCCAGCTGAGCTCCTGTAATGCCTGGCTGCCCCTCAGAGCTTCAGCCATAGCCCTGCCACCTGCCATGGTGCTCTGCTGACCCCCCCCAAAAACTGGCTCAGAAAACTATCAGGGGGGGAAAAAATCAAAACCAAAACCCAGGTGATTTGGTTTTCAGGACTGGCTTAGTTCCATGCCATGGCTGCCTGAAGCCAAACAGGAAAAGAAGCAGAAACAGCAGTGATCAGAGTGAGGGAGAGCATCTCCCCTCCAGCAGCAGCTGTGATAACACCAGCCCCGGTCAAAACACACCATGAGCTCAGCTAACAGGAATTAGCACCAGCAATATCAAGGCTTGAAATCTTCAGATTGGAGATAACATTTTCGAGGCTAAAACTGGCCTGGAAGTCTTAAGCATCTATCTAATGCAGACCCACCAGATAAAGAAGTAACAACAGCCCATCTGGGCAGGATGTCTTCACCTCATGAATAAATGGTTGAATTGCATTCATCCAAGGGAAGGGTAGGAACTTACACTGGACAGACAAAAAGCCTCTAATGTCCTGCCCTCAGGAAAGATGGTCAGAGAAGCCAAGGAGAAGCTTCTCCCAACACTCTCCCAGTGTCTGACCCTTGAGGTACTTCCCTCACCTGCCAGAATTTCCTATCTCTGTGGAAACTCAAGAAACCGCTACGGCTTTATTGTTCCTCTTTTCTGGCCATCAATACAAATTAATTAAGCCAACCTTAAGCCCACATTAAAGCCTCTCCTCCTCTTCACTTCTCACGAACAGACACAGACCTGAAAATGCTGGAAGCCCCTCAGCAACTCTTTGACTTCTCCTCACCAAAGGAGCCCGTGAGCTGTTTTCATACAAACATTGACTTTAAAGTTGAAACAGGCACCAAAATCTCCCCTCTGGCACACTAACACCAAGACAACAAGACTGTGCAAGCTCCAAACTGCAGGACTCCTTTCCTGTAAGGTTAAAATAGCCATTGCTAAACCCCAAAGGTCTGCAGGATAGGGAGTTTCACCAGGACAAATTCAGGCAGATGAAGCCCAACTTCCAACTGTTTGGAATGAAATTGCAGTTTTCAAGCTCAGACAAGGCTGCTGTCCTTGTGCAGGATGCTCTGCAACCTTCAGAACAACCCACCCTACCTCAAGGTCACTGGTGAAACTGATGAGCTTTATTTAAAGTTTACATAAGCAGACAGCAGGGAGAATTACTTCAACACAAAGCAAAAATGAGTCATTTCTTCATAGAGAACCAAAAGAATGCCCGCTTTAGTATTAATTCACCACACTCCACCCACTTAATACACACATTCATCAGGTTTATGTGGCTGAAGAACAGCTATCGAGGGAGAAAAGCTATTGGGGAAACACCAAACCAAGCATTTAGATGTCTAGCCATAGGCTTAAATATGGACAATCTACACCCCTTGGAAGCAGCAAACAGGAAAGCAATACAAGACTCCAGTATCTACACACTGACGTGCTCTTACAAGGTGTCATTTCAATGGACAAGCAAAACACTATTATAATGTTTCCATATTCATCAAAATGTAGAATTAGACATCAGACTGACAGTACTGGGTACGAGGTCAGTTTTCGCAAGGTTATATTTCACAGAGGTTTTTCAAAGTAAAACAACCCTCTCCACAAAATTAGAATAGCAGTTTTCCTTCAGAATTTGATCATCACTGGTTCCTTACAACTTCTTTTAAAAAGCCCAAAGTTTACTGTATGAAGCAGCAATAAATCTGATAGCTCCAGGTATAGAAACACATGTCATATCTCTGGTTATGGACCTCTTAACATTCCCATTAAAACCAGCCCCTGGGTTTGAGCTTGTAATATGACTGTAAAACTCTGCCCCAGGCCAAAACTTTATAAAACACAGCTGCTGTTAAACAACTATTTTACAAGAGCTGCCGGGCTGTTTTATGATACAAAGAAAGCTCAGATAACAACACCACGATGCTTATTTGGGCTGTTCTAAATTCAAACCAGACTGGTGTGTAATGCTGCAATTACACATCTCGGTTTAAATGAGCAGCTTTAATCCTCTTGGTATTAAACAGACAGGTAATGTGTGCTACCATGGGCCAGAAACAAACTACAGTCAACTAAAACAAGGCAGATTTAGATTATATATAAATCAGAAATTTTGGACAGAGCAACCTGGTCTAGTGGAAGGAGCTCTTGCTCATGGCAGGGAAGCTGGAACTAGATGATCTTCAAGGTCCCTCCCAACCAAAACCATTCCATGACTCTATGACTTAATTCTACTTTATTTTATTGGATCTTGTGGTGTCAAAAGCTAATGGTCTAAAGTCAAGCATGGTCAAATTTCTTTGTATGCAAGGCTCTGTGCCAGCATCCCTTAGAGATTCCAAGAGGAAAGACTATTGTTCTCCCAGTGCTTGCACTTCAGAGAAATCCGTGTGATTTCTCAGTAATGTCAAGGACTATTCCAAGATTGGGGGAGGACCAAAGCAAACGAGACCTGGCCTGGTGATACTGCGTGGGTCTGCTGAGATGCTGCAGTTGTTACCAGACTACAACACAAGATGTATTATTGCTCAGATGGTTTTCTTTACTGTGGTGGGAGTACCTGAGATTTAGGCAAGTTGAATCTGTCTAGAAGTCATTTCCTCTCAATGTGACTCCTCCTGACACATTCCCACATTTGCTGACTATATCAGAAACAAAGTCAGTGCTATGACTTCCAGTAGCACAATCAAAGTTCTAAGTCACGTTTCACTATCAGCTTCGAGTACTCAGAAATTAAATCATTTCCACTAACGAGACAGTCAAAAGTCATTAAAAAATATTTAAATCAATTAACTGCAAATTAGTTAATAAAGTGATAGTAGAGTCATCTCACAAGGAAAATGGTTTCAATGCAAATAATGTCTTCAACATCAGCAGTTTGATAATAAAAAATAATTTAAAAATAAGCAACACTTTCTCTTATTAGTGTTGGCTGATGGCCAACAATGCAGTGCTAACAAGTTCATGTTACAAGGAACCAAACTGAAATTATTCACATTATTCACACTGTGACTCCATGTTGTTTGTAGATATCATGAAATCTTATTATTCTTTAACCTCCACATTCTGATCCCCATCTTAGGCCTAAAGGCATCAACATCTATGAGCTAAAGCCCCTTCCAGGCGGCATTTTTGCAAAATAACTTGGTCCATCTAAATTCAAACCTATACAAACCTGAAAGAATCTATAAAATCTATTAGAAAAGCTAAGAATCTATAAAAATACAGTAAAAATTCAGAGTTCATTTTGTTCTGTGGTCCTGGTGTAATAATCCTTCTGCAAGACTTAAAATACTTTCAAATATTACAATTATTAAAGTAAACAAAAGCCTTTAGATTGTTTGCACCTTTGACAAACACCACTGCTTAACTGGATAAACTGATTGGAAAGCAGTTTTCCAGAGGACCTGGATGTCTTGGTGGACAACAAGCCTACCATGAACCAGCTGTGTCCTTGCAACCACCAGCGTCCTGGGCTTTGCTACCATCCTGACAAGAGAGACATGGACATTATGGAGACAGTCCAATGAAGGACCACAAAAACAATTCAGGAATTTGAGTGTCTGTCATACAAGGAAAGGCTCAGAAAAACGGGATAGTTTGGTCTGGGGAAAAAAAGCTCAGGGGGATCTTCCAAATGTGTATAAATACCAGTAAAGATGGAGCCAGACTGCTCCCAGTGGTGCCCAGTGAGGACATGAAGCAATCGACATGAAGGGACAAAACAGGAATTCCCATTTTAAGAGAGAGTTTTTGCACTACACAGGAGGCTGAACACTGCAACAGGTTGCCCAGAGGTTGTGGAATCTCCATCTGTGGATATTCAAATCACAGCTGGACACAGTCCTGAGCAACCTGCTGTAGGCTGACCCTGCTCTGAGCAGAGGCAGAGGAGGATAAATCCCCACAGGTGCCTTGCAACCTCTGAAATGTTGTTATTTGGAGATAAAAACTAAATTAAGGATTTATTTCACACTCTAAAATCATAAATTATCCAGAATACATCTCACATCAGAGAGTAAACATCTCGTGCATTTCAAGCTCAATCCATTTTCACAGCTTATATTAAATCCTGCTGTAACTCACCTTGCAAATATAAACTTGACTATCTCAACCTCACAGACAGGAAAGGTGTTAAGTACAATTTTAACTACGATCCCCATGACAAAGCCTGTATTTCTGGGGCCTGTGTTTAGAGTTAGCACATTGCTGACTTTTGGTATTCCATCACCTGATACAACACATCCACACCACAGCAGTGAAGAAGCAAATGCGCCAGGTGTGTAACAAGTCCTTTTTGCATTTCCTTGATGTCAACATCTTGTTACACATTTAAGGATGAAACCTGGAGAAAACCATTAGGTTTGTGATTTCAAATTAGGGACGGATGCAGAAAGAAAGGAGAAGGGCCATTTTTTCCTTTTATCATCACTTTAGCCTTCAAAGACATTCAGTAATTTCAGCTATTTCCATAAGTCACGTTGGTATGTCCCTGTTTGTTCCCTGCTGAGTTTATTTTTCTTGTACTTCTTCTTTCAGCTAATGCTGATGTTCAAAAGCAAAAGAAAAAAGGAGCAATCCTTTGTTCCACTTTACCCTGCCCTTCAGTTATGTTCCCTGTTTTTGGTAATATTTGCTATGACTACATCCAAGAACACATTTATTTATTTATTTCTCTCACTGCCTCTTTTTAATCTCTTCCTGGTCACTGTTTTCTCCCTACTCCTCCAAATATATGTATTTTTAAGTGTAGTATTTGTAGCCAAAAGCATTTATCAAGGCTCTCAGGTCAAAGTACAAAGTCAGACACATTAAAACAATTTTAAAATCAAGTTCTTAGTACCTATTTTAGCTTAAATCATCTCACCAAGTACTTCTCTGTATCAGTATGAAATAGAAAAACAGTACTGGCAATTCCATTTTTTCCCCTCAGGGAATATTGCCTGAACAGTTACTAAATCTATGTCTCAATACAGTTGAAAGGTAATACAGACCAAAGTCAAAACAAGTTTAGCAATACAAATTGCCAATATGGGAACATTTATTTCAATTATAACAATGTTTTAGGAGATTAAACGTTCAAGGGAGCATGAAGGAGGAATTCAGAGACAGCATGAACTACAAGACCCACATGAAGTAAAGCAATATGACAATCCTGGGCCTGTAAATGTAAGACAAGTATAACTCACTAGAACTCAATAACAAATAAAAATATAAATAAATAAATGTGTCACCTAAATTGAATGAAACAATGGCATATTCCCTGTACAGCTGCTATGGACAAAGGCTGCTGAAGAGCTCAGAGTGGATTTTGCTGAGTGCTGTTACTGGGATAGCTGCACCTTGGGATGAAAGGACTGAGAAAGTTTCAGGGGACTGACCAATGGTTAAGCAGCAATTTTTCAAATGTCCCAAGATGTACTCGTCCACCCTGCATTCAAAACACCACCCACCCATCCTTCTCACTAAAAATCCCACAGGATTAAGTCCTAATGTACCTTTAAATACTCAGTTTAACCCAATTTTATTGTAACATTACATAATCTGCGCTATCAGCAACTCCCTTTGGAGTTAGCACCGTTTTCTATTTTTAATATTAAAAAATTAAATAGTGAGGAAACATCAGTTGTGTTGGGAATACAAGAAAATCAATGTCTGTACAAGCTTTAATTAGAACACAGTATCCAGTTAGATACTTGCCTAATTTCTCAACAGCACTCTGAACTTTCACTGTGGTCCCTTGGCACCACTGAAATTCAAAGAAACACTAATCTCCCCTTGCATTTTCTGTTGCTTGCTTCTAGCAAGCTCTAGAGAATTAGAGGGGTGCAGTTTTATTTCAAAAGGCACCAGAGAAATGAGCAAATAACAACTGTACCATTTTAAAATAAAGATTTAAATTAATTTCTATATATTTTGAAGCTGCACTACTTGTTGGCAGCAGCCCTTCCTATGAATATTGAAATAAGAGACTGAAGGAAGCTGTATGAATTCAAATAATCTTTTCTAACACTCCTGTCTGAAATACTGCTCCAAGGAGGACCCACATAGCCCAGCTCTTCTTCCAAACAGCTTTAGACGCAAATACAAGCAGGGAGAGTTTACTGTCCTTCTAGAATAGTAAAAACTAATGAGAATTGGTGATGATGCAAGTGTGCCTCTCTGAAATTAAAAATGAGAAGTGCTTGGAACTAGAGGCAATTGAGGAGAGCAGTAAGGTATCCTGCCTATGCACCATCAAGGCTTAACACATTTAGCTTTGGCCACCATTCAATTTTACCTGGGATTTCCTGGTTTTATATTACTGAATGACACCATCCCAGCCTATAATTCAAAATGTTCCAACTATCTTTTAATGTTTAACCGCCTTTAACAATTTTAACCGTCAGATAAAAAGCACTTAAGTGCTCAGGAGGAACAGCATGACAACAGCCTTGCTGTTGCTTGCAGAGCAATGGCCTGTTACAAAATTCAATGACCTGTAAAAAGTTTTCCTTAGGCCTATTCTGGCTCAGGTGTTTTTCAAAGCCAGTAACAACAGCCTCTGGTATATAGGTAGAAATGAAGAAAACCGTGATTCTTTACCCTGTACTCTGGCTAAGTCAAGCTAGAAGCAGATAAACATACACTGTATGGACCATTTCAAGATTTTTATTAAAAATAAAACAAAAACCAACAAAACACAATAAAGCCTTAAAAAGGCAATTTAAAACACCTCACCCACTCCAAAGAGATCATCAGGGCCCTCTTCAGAGTTCTAGAATCAGCACCAATGATTCCATACTGCTTTGTATCAGAACACAATTTATGGATTCCCTCCCAGTGCTTTCATCCCAGGTGGATGCTCCTGACGTGCTGTGTAGGGCTGAATCCAAACCCAGGGCTCATCACCTCACTGCAGCTGGAATTCTCCCTTGGACATGGTCCCTTGTTCCCACACTCTCTCCAGAAAAATAGGGACTTCTGTACTGTGCACTGCACTGCTAACGGGAAGGACATTCAATGCTTTTGCTCTTTTTAATCCCAATGAAGCTGTGAGGTTTCTTGTGGGTTTTTCCAGTGAATGAGTCATTAAATCCCTGAACAGAACCATCAACACTGAAAAGCTCCGAAAATTGGCATCATCCAAGAAAACACCTTTGGTGTCCACCCAAAGCATTTTTCAGTCTTTTACCTTCAAACTACTAACACAGGGCTACTGAACCTTTCTTGAATTTAGATTAATTAAAGCGTGTCTAATATACCACAGGTCCTGAAGTTTGACATTTACGCTGTACTGAGAAATAAGGAAGTCACAATTTTAAGGGAAAGCTCTTACTTAAATAACTCAATTACAATATAAAGTGGGTTCAGAATGTGTGTTTTGGGGATTTCCTCAATGTGCAGTAAACAGAGAGGAGTCAGACAACAGCTTACCAAAGAATTGGTGTTAGAAAAACTAATTCATTTTTCCTAGAACCATCTCCAATATGTATGTCTAAAAATTTGGCTTTGAATGAGACACAAATGACCAAAAGGGTTAAAACTTTTGAGCTGAAGAAGGTAACAGCAGCAATTAGACCACTCTACTTCCAACTGAGTCACTGCTTCCTGAAGTTTGTAAATCAGGGGAAGAAAGCCATTCCAACTGGTATTAACCAGTCGGAAATATTTACTTTAGGGCTTCCTTCAAGAGAGTTCTCTGAAAGTGGAATTTAGTACTTAAAAGGATAAAATATTGGGTCTGTGGTAGAAAAATTAATTGGAACCTGGAAGAGGTGGGTTCAATCCCCTAAAGCAAGACAAGCTTCAGTACAATTAAGCTTCCTTAAGTTTTGTCACTTCCAATTGTGGAAGGAATCATGCAGGAACTCCACAAGAACAATCAATCATGATACGTGTGGCACTATTTTCATCTCCTTTCCAACCTCCCCTGACAGGAGACATCCTGGGTCAAAACCTCATCATGCTTTGCAACACACAAGCCATAAACACAACAAGCCTGTGCCAAAACCCACATCAGCCTCTTCCACGAAAGCAACTATTTGGGTTGCTCCATCTAGTCCATCTCATCCCACCTGAGATAACGCAGATATTTATTTGTTACTGGCAGGTATCTAATTTCAAACAACAGAGAGCGGAGTCAGAAATATCAGAAATATCTAATTCAACTGCTACACACTTCAAAACCAGAAGTAAAATTGAGTCTCTGCAGGTTCTGTGACAGCCCATCCGTGGTGAATTAGGACAGACACAAGCACAGACCCAGCAGCACTGAGGTCCCAAACCACCAGCGTGAGTGAGCGTATCCTCATCATGGCAGGGGAGCAAAGGAGACAGGGGTAACTAGTTTAACTTCCTCATGGTGGAGAAATTCAGGCACTGCTGAAGGCATCAAGTCAGCAGGTTTTGCTAGCCCCACAAGAATTTACTGCACCTTTTTAGAATATATTTGATCATGGACAGGTATTAAGTAAGAAGCTCATAAAGATGCAACTTACTTTACAGTGCATTTTTCTTCTATTCAATTATTTCCCTGGAAACAATAAATCAATTCCCACCATCGCAGTGATGAAACATGCAATTTGTGTGTGACAACCTCACCATTTGCAGAAACAGCAGGTGGTAATAAATTAAGTTGGTGTTACACAAATAAGACATCTCTATAAGCTAACACCACACACATAGAGGTATCAATCCATCCCCGTTCAAGTCTCTATTAGAACATACAGGAATATTAACTGGAGAGGGGGGATGCACTTGAACACGTGCAGTTTTTAAATGCTGAACTGACTTGGCCTGAGAACACAATCCAAAAGGATCTGGCAATTAAAACACCTTTGCCCACGAGCTTCAGGAAGCAGAGTTCTTACATATTTGCAATCTGTGCTCTTAATATGCTTGAATTTATTTTCAAATAAATACTTCACAGTAGCTAGAGAGAAAATAGAAGAACAATCTCTTTCAGCAAGGAGTGTGTGTGCTTTAATATGTATGAAAATATTTCTGCACAAAACCTGAGCGTTGCTGTGACAATACACCTTCCACACCACAAACATGCAGCAAGTCAGAGGTACCTGGGTCACAAGTACCTGGAAACACTTAAAACCCTACACAAACTGAACAGGAGCAAGCATTAGGAAAAACTGCACAAACTGATAAAATTATGAAATATTCTAAACGAAGAATACAATATTTCATCAGATTACCAATTTTAGCCTGAAATTGGGTCTTTGGGATCTTTGTGACTTAGAAGAGGTTCTGTTAATGCTTACTAAAGGCAAGGGGTGGATGTCTTCAGCATCACACAACCCCTTGCCAGCAGAGAATTATGGATTAAGTTTTTTCTATTTTAGCCCTAAGGTTCAACAGCAAAGTCAGTGGAATTTCCAGAACATCTTCTGTACTGTCCAAAAGTCCAAAGAAGCACAACTAAAATAATGAAGGGGCAGAGCAGGAGCCTTGTGAAGGGAACTTAAAAAAGGCAGGACTCCAGATGAGAGCCTGATCAGTGTTTTCAAGATCCACGAGGATGGATAAACTGATATTAAAAGATTCTCTAAAAATCTCTAATGCAGTGGATATTGAAGAAACATAAAGGACAGGCTGTAGACAACAGTCATGCTCACACAGTCTCCTGAGAGAGTCACAAGTAGGAGATGCTGTCTGAAGAGACTGTATCACTGATGGGTTAAATTATTTTTACATTAAGAACATCCATAAAAGCTTCACTTTTTGCCTCTGTTATTGAAGCTGAAATACAGAATTATGGAATGGTTTGGGTTGGAAGGGAGCTTCAAGATCAGCTCGTTTCAACCCCTGCCATGGGCAGGGACACCTTCCACTATCCCAGGTTGCTCCAAGCCCCATCCAACCTGGCCTTGAACACTTCCAGGGATGAGATGTCCACAACCTCTCTAGGCAACCTGTGCCAGGGCCTCACCGCCCTCACAGGGAAGAATTTCTTCCTAGTATCTGATCTAAACCTCCTGTCCTTCATCTTAAGATGGTTCCCCCTCATCCTGTCACTCCAGGACCTTGTCCCAAATCCCTCTCCAACTCTCTTGTAGCCCCTTCAGGCACTGGAAGGGGCTCCAAGGTCTCCCCAGAGCCTTCTCTTCTCCAGGTTGAACAGCCCCAATTCTCCTGATCTGCCTCCATAGCCAAGGTGCATCAGCCCCATTATCAACTGGCCTCTCCTGGACTTGTTCCAAAGGTAAAATATAACCCTTGAGGCTTCCAAAAAGTTCAGATGAAAATACAGATACGCAGCTTTGGCAGCTTTCCCATAGGGGAATTTTATCAAGTCAACAGATGCCAGTGCAAGATGATGATGTCCATGCTTAGAAAAGCCTGAAATCAAGTCAGAAAACTAACAGAGGTCAAATAACATTTTTACTATAGAACAAATCAGAAAAATAAACAACCCTATAAAAAAAGCCCATCTATGAGCACATCAAAAAAGCCTACACTGTATATTCTGATCCTTTAAATGGTTCATATAAGTATGTTTAAAAAAACCAAACAAAAATGAAGAAAATTAAAGATGTCCCATCATTCAGGCCTTATTTTTCAAGTTTTTTTAAAAAATATTTTCTTGCACACAGTTTAAGTTCTCATGTATAGTTTAACATCCAAACATCATTAAGGGAATTTGTCTGGTTTCTCATGAACATGCCTATGTTAGAAGCTATGAAATTGATATACGATCATTTCTGAAGAGTGTATTTGTACAGAGGTTTGAGTTAATTTTTCAGAGGCAAGTAAGTTGTCACCAGAGGCTGCTCCACCAACTTAGTAATTTGTTTTTGCTGCTGCCAAAGCTGCAGAACTTGCTACCCCTTTCCTCCCTGCCAAGCATTTCCTCATCTACTCTTCCCAGCCATGGAGCCTTTGCTTCCCTCTGAGTCCTCCGGCTACTGCTGCTCAAATGATTTTTTAGTTGCTTTTACACATTAAGACAGAATAAATCAGTCTGGGTTTATTTTTTTCCAGTTTTGGTGGGGGTTTAGTTTTTTTTGGGGTTCACAATCTAAAACTGACACTTCTAAGCCTCTGCTCCTAAACTATTCAATAAAATTTACTGATTTTCAATACCTGGTCAAGACAGAGGTGAAGAGGAAAGACAAAGGGGGGGCAGAGAACAGGTAGCAGACAAAGAATAACTATTCCATTGCAATGATTAAAGAAGGCAAAAATAATTTGGTGAAAATACCAGTATTACAAATTCAAGTGTAATTTCCAACTTCAACCTTCTCTTTTCCCTCTTTCTTTAAAGCCATTTATCAACTCTTAGCTGGTACCCAGACAAGTCTGACCAACTAAATGGACAGATGTGAATAAAAAGACCAAGAATCTTTAACGGGGCAGAAGTTGATGGAATTCTCTGGGAACAGGATAGACAAGCAAGGCTTGTTTGCAGGTGATACAAGGAAGCTGATGAGCACCTGTAATTTGCACCAAAATCAACAAAACAGCTGATCATTGACTATCATGGCACCATCCACAGGTCTCCAGCC
Source organism: Ploceus nigricollis (assembly GCA_013399945.1). Taxonomy (NCBI): domain Eukaryota; kingdom Metazoa; phylum Chordata; class Aves; order Passeriformes; family Ploceidae; genus Ploceus; species Ploceus nigricollis. The sequence continues at coordinate 183,622 of VXBC01006600.1, forward strand.
AGGCACTGGAATTTAAAGAGGTGATAGGAACTTTTAACAGGTACTTCTTTTCCACCAGAAATCAATTGAACACATGACAGAACAAGTAACTACAATGAAATGTAAAGGAAAGGTTAATTTGAGATATGCAGTCAACAGCAGCATAAGCACAACTAACCTCTAATTATTTCCCATTATTTTGCAAATGTCAAAGTATGGTCTTTAAAGATGCTCAGCATTTGTCAGAAACATGATTTCATTACATTTTAATCAGCTGCAGAATAATTCACTGAGCAAGTGAGTTTCATGGCTGACAGGAATTCGACAAGAAAAGCTCACTTAAAACGCAGTTATGTTCTTCTGTCAAAGACAACACCACTCAAAGGAAAATCTGAGACATTAAGAGTTAATACGATTTGCTCTGAAGAAATGAGCTGCAAATGATTTTCACACTCCAGAAGGAAATTAGTTTTCCCACTTTAAGAGGTGAACAGAAGAATACTTTGCTAATACAAAGAGTACAGAGCAGCATACTTGATGAGACTTCATGGTTTACTCTACCCCTTTAGGCAAAATAAATTTCAAAAAATAAAATAAATAAAGATAAAGTGCCTAAACAAACAGCTGCAAGCCACTATTTTCCATTTACTGCAATGCTACACATTTAAAAAGTTTTAAGAAAGAGCAAATTCTGATTCATTAATGGGCAATACTAATTCCTTATTTAAGATGCCAGTTAACAGCGACTGAAAACATCCCTGTTCCACCCTTCTTTGTGGAAAATGTATTTTTCACAGCAAGAATTTGAGCTGCACAGACTGTGACACTTAGAGCAGAAGTGAGATAGGCACAGAAAGGGTGAAGCTGTAAGAAAAAACCCTCCAGGAACAGATCCCGGCGGGTTCTCACTGCAGAAGCGGCAGCACAGCCCAGCCCCATTTCCCCACTCATTGTAATGATCCCCCTACCCCGCTCAAGGTCAGAAAGCTCCACTTCTTTCAGGACTTCTTCATTAGACTTGAGGTCGCTGGGGCCAACTCGAACTGTGGAAGACTTTTCTCGGCACCAATGCATGCTCATTTTCCTTTTTTTTAAACTAGATAACTCAAGATTCTTCATTGTTTTAATTAATCAAAAGAAACTCACAGCATAAAGATTTTGGAGACACAGACAACTAATACCAGAACTAAACACAACGCTGGTTCAGTTTCTATTTACTTCACTTTTATGATACACAAGGTAATTTATTAAACACCTCTCTTATCCCTCTTCCCTTGGTTATCGCAATTCAGTCGCAGCATTTAAAAGAACAGGACTTGAAAAAAGTTAAACCATTTCCCTGGTGTGTCTGCCTTCATTGTTAAGTTATGTCACCTGCAATATCTGATATTAAAAAAACCAACCTAAAATCAGAGTTGTTGCTTTTATAAACTGGACAAAGGTCCAGAAAAAAAAAAGCTAAATACTTTTTTTCCTCACTTTCCAGATGTAAGACATAAATTTAAAACTGGATTTGTTCTTTCAGAGTCTAATTTAAAAAAGATGATACATTGCTGTACAGCATGTATTAAACATACAGATTGATCTTGATGTTTTAAAAGGCACTTAGCAAAGATGTATACCAATACGAGGTATTTACAAATAAATTATTTTGGATAGAATTTGTCAATTCTTATAGGACATCTTGCAGGAGACGCTTAAATTCCATGTTTGTTTGTTTCAATGCAACAAAATTAAGATTAAAGGGAGATAACAAATTAGGCTGGGAGTATGACTATGAACATGTTGTTTTGACAGAAAGCTCTGAACTTATAAATCAAGTTATTATAACATTTATATAATCTTTTCTTACATGCTAAACAAAGCAGTTCACAGTGATAAAACAAACAGCACTTCTCTGGTCTGAAATGAAAGAGAAAAAAGAAAAAACCCACAAAGTAACAATTAAAGCAAAAAATAATAGTCCATCTAAAAATTCAGTTCCAAATTACACTGTACCACCAATATCAAAGAAAATTCAGGCCAGAATTAACAAATTCACAACCTAAAGTGTTCCAGATCGACTTTTCTTCTTCAGTAGGGCTTTAATTCTGCAAAGCAACACCCACCCCTATGGATTTCCAGCAGACTACAATACACAAATGTGTTGGTGGTGGTGAGCTGGAATAGCTGAGTGCACATGGTTGAGGAAGGAGGAAGCATTCAGCACCTGAAAGGACCCAGCCCTATAAAATTTTCCCAGTCAGTCACAAAGGACGCATTTTATGAGCAACTTTATTGCAGTGCAGGAGGCTGTCCTTGGGAGAACAGAAGGGCACAGCTCACGTCCTACCTAATGCCTGATCTAAAAGATACTTTTCTTAGTAGAGAAAAGAAATAAAGTAGCACATTTTTATTCCCATTTACAACAAAACTGGAGCAACAGTAATAATGTGAGTGCAGACTGGATATACAGAGCAAGGAAAGTCCTAACGAGAAGGAAAAATATTCAAGAATTTTATGGCAATAACCTATGAAAAGTTATAGATTAACTACTGCTTTGTATGATTATTGTAGGGCTGAAGCATCACGTGTACCACAGACAGAAACAAAACAGAAATTCATGATAATTCCCACATTAGGGAAAGGGAATGACTCTCACTTCCCAAAATGTAGCATTATTCCAAAAAATCACAACCCCTTGTTTATGTTCCTACCACTGAACAGGAAAATACTCACTGGATTGAGACATCAGTGACTGATTCATAAAATAAAATTATTGTTCTTGGCAGACATAAAAAACTATTTTAAGTTGAGGTTTGGTGTTCTCCCTCTTGATTTTATGTCTCCAAATACTGTGCTCATACTAAACTTTCCTGAATTTCCCAATACCATGCTGAAGAAAGAAGATTTGTGACTGCAAGTTTCAAAGCTACCTTCATTTCTCATTCTTCTGAAGATGCACAAGCCATTGCAACCACACAAGTAATTTGAGACACCTGAATGTAAAAATCCTTCAGCCAGTATTTTTGACCTCTGTGAACTCATAAATACAGACCCAAGTATGATCCCATCTTACAGCCAGTTTCAAGTATGAGAGTTTTTCCCCCATTTTGATGGTTTTTTCCTTGTTCTTGAGATATTTACACCCAAACCCTCCCACTGTGGTTTCTATTACTTTGGCTTGACTGTGATTTTAACATTAAAAAAACAAACTAGAGATAAATCTGGATTAAACAGAAGTGACTAGCTGCCATTGCTTTTCTCTACTGGATAAACATTGAGAGTGTTTTAACTTGTCCAGCTTTTCCTACAGGATAGAACAGGAATTGTGAACATGACCTTGCTCTGTATCCAGGAGTATCCAGGGTGTGCTTGTTCCTGATTTCAGATAATTCTCATTTCCAGCTCGTTCTCTCTCCCATTTCCAACAGTCACTGCTCCCTCCCAGAACAGACCAGACACAGAAAAAGGACAACTACTTTCCCTTCAAATTTTAGGAATGAACAATTTCAGAGATTCCAGACTGATTTCAGCAAAAGCAATTAAGGACTTGGATAATTCTCAGTAGAAGACTACCTGAAGGATGGTTTATCACAGAAATTATTTGGCAGCCACAGCAAGTGCTCCTGGTCCTACTGCAACACCTTGGTTTTCATCAGTGTGAGACACTACTTAAACTGCCCAAATGTTTCACAGCCAGAGCTGGGAAGAGAAGTGAGGTGTGGCAGATAAGAGCATTATTCCAAAAGCATTTTTATTGCACCTCTAGACTGACAAAAGATATTTAAATTACATTTAGATGTGCGAATTTGGTATTTCAAACATGAAGTCCAACACTACTGGTCAATATAGATCACACAGCTTGTTCCAGGAAAATTAAATTAATGCAACCAAAACCTGCAAAAAGTTTATTCAGTATCACATAAAACCAGAACCTATACAAACACCAAAATTACTCTGGAAGGAAGAAAAGTAATGGGTATTTTCCTACCGAAGACCTGATGATGCCTTTTATTCATATATTCAGTTTATACATCCTGTATCTATAAAACAGTATATAATATACTTTATATTTTATATTAGATACTCTATGAAATAGTATGTGCATGTATTTTAAAAAATATAAAAGTAAAAGCAAAATATTGAAGGAGCAAATATTTCATTTCAAGGACAGAACAGGAACAAGGAAGAAATTCTCTAGTGTGAGGGTGGTGAGGCCCTAGCACAGATTTCCCAGAGAAGCTGTGGCTGCCTCGTCCCTGGAAGTGTTCAAGGCCAGGCTGGATGGGGCTTGGAGCAACCTGGAATAGTGGAAGGTGTCCCTGCCCATGGCTTAGGGGGTTGGAATGAAATGTTCTTGGAGATTCCTTCCAGCCCAAACCATTCTGGGATTCTATGGCATCCTCCCAACTCTGTGGAAGAAAACCACAGGCACTAAGTCCTCACAACTACAACCAGAACAAAATCCCCTTAATTTTAGGTTCAGAAACACATGCAGAAAAGTCCACCTTCTGCTAAACCTGGTTAACTGATAAAACATGAACTTATTGACCTGACAGGCACCACCCTTATGTGCCCATCCCACTTCCCTGCCAGAGGACACTGACAGGAACAGCTCGGGGTGCAAATCTTAATTTCTTTGCCACTCTTGTGATAAACATGACACAGGAATCAGCCCTGAAGTGGGAACAGATACACAGCTCCCTGTCACCTGAGCAGTGCCTTTTCCCTCTGGGAAGGGGCTGGGATGGACATTTGCAGCACACATGTGCTCCTATTTGAAAGGTACAGCTATATACAACCATAAATCAGAGACCTTTTAATTCTGCCAGGATGAGTCAAGACTGCTGCAATCAAACACCTGAATGGACAAAAAGCTGCTGTTCAAGTACCTGGCAATGCAATTTGTTGCATGGGAATCATTTGTTAGGATCAAATTGAAAAGGCTGCTCTACTCCAAAGTATCTTTGTTGCAATTCTTCAGATTATCTTGACCAACCATTGTGACACAGCTGAGACAAAACCCCCTTTGAGTTGAACACATCGAGATTTCAGGAACATGATTCCTACTATCTCCTCATACCAGCAAGAACAGATCATTGCTGAGTTGCAAGCACATTAACAGAAAGGTTGTAAGAGTTTAAATCCTATTGCCTCTTATCTTCCAAAATCAGCTAAGAAGCTACAGAACACACCCAGCTGCTTCCCACTCTCCTTCCCAGAAAATAAGGATGTAACAGGACTGCAGACCATTACTCACCCTGCAATCACTTATGATGAAAATGTTCTTTGCTTCTGACCTCTACATGGATGTTAAAGGAGAAAACTCAAATGGTATGGGAATCCATGACCAAATACTGGCAATTAGGTGATTAATTTTGCTTCATCAATAGGTATTGTTCAAGTGAGCAAAGTCTGGTTTTCCTTTATTTCTACAGCACAGCCAACTGAAGTAAAAAGTTCAGCTTTGAGTCTCAAAATGCCACTCTTCAGTTCGTTACCATCATCCCCGGCTGACTTGACCCCGCACAGGATGTCATTGCAGTTGCTGTGAGCTGCTGTCCCAAGCCACAGCAGAACTGAAGCGCACACTGATTTTACTCCTGTATTTACTCAAGATGAGGAGACTTGGGCCATGGAAAAAGCTATTTCTCCTTAGACGTCTCCTTGGTAAAGCAAAGGACAACACTTCATTTGCAGATTCGAATTTAAATAGAAAGTACAAACCCGTAGTGCTTGCTGTTATGGACCTGAAATCACTGGCAGGAGAAACACTACTTCAGAAAGCAGTGACAGTGCTTGGGGAGAGGATTAAGCAATCTCCCTTCTGGCAAAGTAACAAACCTCGGTTATTAAATCAATAAGTGAAAAAAGGGAGTTTGTTTACAGGTTATTTTCAATAAAATGACTCAGCAGGACTGAATACACACAGAAATGTTTTCCTTAATATATATGCTAAGCTACATTAAATATCAGAAGAGGACAATCCCACCCTCCTTCCATATGCCAATAAATACAGAATCACCTAGTCCTGGGCAACCACCAGCCACCTCCATACCTCAGCAACCCCTCAATTACCTCCATACCTCAGCAACCCCTCAATTACCTCCATACCCCAGCAAACCCTGTCCTTGACAACCCATCAGGGAAAACTGGCACTGGCAGTTCTCAACATGGTTTCAACAGGAGATACTGCAGGGATCTCACTGCTTTTGCATGACGATGAAATCTTCATGAATGATACAATATTTCTGTAACTCCTCTAATCAAATACATTTATGATGTCCTGTACTTAAGCTTCTTTTTATGTAATAGTTACAAAGATATTTCCTTATGTCTGGCTTTTGTTTGTTGTGCTGGGTTATAGAATTCAGCAGTTTGTACAGGTTTCCCTACTGTATTGTTATAGTGTATATTAATTTATAATGTCTGCAGTTTTTAATAATTCCATGAATAAATCCATATCAGGTCATGAATTTAGGAATACTATTAAGGGGTTTTTTTCCCAGTCAATTAATGAAAAGAACATACTCTTTGCTGGCACATTTTTACAAGACATGAATTTGCAACTATTCTATTTCAGCAACACTATAGCAAGTGAAGGATTGAGACAACCTAATACATTTCTTACAAATATAACACCAGTCACAAAAGCTCATTTCAGTATCATAGTCCTACCAATAAAAGCTTCCAAAGGAGACACTGCCCAATGAATTGCATTTGCTAAAAACACAAAAACAGGTAAGAGATCATCTGTGGTATCTAATGTTGAAATACTGCAAGTGTTGCCAGGTTAACTGGGCAAACCAAATTATGCACTTGTCTGTAGATGTATTTTATATACAGAAAATAAATATACACAAACACACAACGGGAGTTGTGATAAAGAAATTTCAAATATAAACTGAGTAAGAAAGCAATTAGGGCTATAAACAGGTTAACTTTTCTGCTTAATGCATCATTTCCAACAATGAAAGATTCACTTGGCTGCCAACTTCCACACTTTGCTCTTAGGCTTGTTTTCCAATGCTTCTTTAAAAGGATATTTCAAACATTTTGTTTTTGTTACTGAAGTTTTAGGTTTTTTCCAAGCAGCTCAGAATTTAATTCCAAGCTGGTTCACTGGCTCATTACTGGGTGCTACAACTGATAAGATCACACATCTCCATTACCCAGGGAACGCCAAATGCTCCCCCAGCCCTTAAAACAATCACTTTCCTTTCTTGCAAAAATATCTCAAGCTTCATCTTCCATTCCAGTCGTCTTTGAATACGGAACAATCACCCCAGTGGGAATGCAGCAGACTCCCGGAGCTGCATAGTTCCTGTATTTTTAAGAATATTGAGCTGTAACACTGAAGGAGAGAACCCCCCTTGCTCTTCCAGATTATTTTTCACCTTTAAATATATACAGGTGTATCAGGAATATGATACTCTGAGCAATCCAGTCTAGTGGAAGGTGCCCCTGCCCATAGCAGGGGAGCTGGAACCAGATAGATCTTTAAGGTCCCTTCCAGCCCAAACTGTTCTGTGATTCTATGAACTTTTTGCCTTTGAAAATTAGTGGTTTGATGAGATTAATGTTATTTTTCTTCTTTCTACAAAAATCTCCCAAAAAAACTAGGAATTAAAGTGATGCTTTTCATGGCTTGCACATCTCATAGCTCAAGAAGCTACAAAGTTATTATTAAATTTAACAAGAGTTTAGGCAAGATTACCATTCAGAAGGAAATGGACAATGTAGTCCATGTGGTTAGTCAACAACAGACTCTCAAATGACAGACCAGACTCTTCCCAGTTGTTTTCCCCAAGGGAAAAGCACCCAATGTCACTCCTAAACTACACCTATAGAGCAAAGAAAAAATGCAAGAGCAGGGGCTTCCCTCCAGTCACTTCAACTGAAGCTCACTGAGAAGATGCAGCAGAACACTCATACAAACAGAATGGCTTCTTTTCCTTTCTATACACAAGAACAATTATATTTCCATGTTACATACACAATGTCTGTGTCAAAGAAGCAGAATATCTTGCTTTATAGATTATTTACCTGCCTACAACCATCATAGCAATTTCCCTTACTCCATTTTCTATGACTATGTCCCTCTTAGTGACCACCTATGACCTAAAACCCTAAGGGCCTGTTGGATTGAAAGTTATTACTCTGTCAGCAAAACAGCAGAGATTTAGGACATTGAGATGAAGGAGGAACAGCTCTGACCTCTTCTCTTATGCATCCAACTGTCTTGCTTATATTCAACACATGACCAGCAGGTCCCATCTGAACACACCCCTTCAATCAGCAGGGCTCACCAAAAAACAAACCCACAACATTTAACTTGGAAATGCTTCTCTCTTTAAAAAAAGATTGCAACATTTGCGATAGGGTAAAACTCTTTCTCAGCAGATTAAATACATTTCACAACACAGGTTAAATTTTTTTATATGTATTCTAATCAAGACCAGGTTTTTGACTGAATTTGGCTTAATTATTTTAAGCCAGCATAGACTTTCCATGTTCATTTGAATGGCTGAGTTCAAGGACTGTGATCACCCTGCAGTAACAACTCACATTGGCACACATTGAATTACAACAATTAATTGTTCATAAATGACTAAACAGAGCTCTTCTGGAAGATATTCAAGAAACTTCCTCCTCTTTGGGGTGGATAATTCACAGACCTATAGCAGAGCTGCCCAACTACCCTTGGCTGTCACGTTTACACTGCTTTCACCCAGTTATTGTGTAAGGTTAAAATGGCAGGAATTCACAGGAAACACAAGAAAAAGTTCACCAGTAAAATCTGGGTCGAAGTGTAATACATTATACTATTAATGATCTTGACAAATTTCAGAGATGTTAGTGAAAAGTCTTTAATGATCCATGACTACTTTCTAGTCTGCTGTTACAGGCAGAAAGAATACGCCCCTGTATGATACCAGTACAAAGTTTCAGTACTTAGCTGGGAAAGGAGTGGTGACTGCTCAGGGATCAAGACACCCACTTCAGCATCCCCTGAAGCTGTAACTGAGCTTCAGGATGATTGGGCCACGAGATCTGACATCAAATTACTTAATCAGAGCGAGGAAGCAGCCAAAAATCCAAAAATGTCTTACTCCAATCCTGACTAATGTAATACAGACTTACTGAGAAGAAATATGCCAGCAATGAAGTACACACTTTCTCTTCATTCGCCCATCAGAATACCCTCAAATCTGGAGTGTGCAGATCCAGACTAAATTACGCAATTCAGTAACACTACTTAGATTAGATTTAGATGTGGAGAGGAGGCAAAAGAACACCAACAGAGATTTACACAAATACTTTCTAAAGCAAGCAAAGATCTTATTCTCTGTAGCAGTCCTACAGAGAGAGCCACAGAATTGGCTGCAATTAGGTCATCCCACGCTATCACTAAGAAGATTTGACGATTTCAGATTTAAGAACGCTAAAAAAAAGTGGAACCTCTGTATGAACACAGACTCACTGGAGTATTTCAAAGCCTTTTCAAAGAACAAACATTTGCTGAGATCACACCTGGTACAATGAAAACTCAATCTGTCCCATTCAAAAGAGAACAGAGCACTTAGAAAGAGGTTATGGATAATAAAACATACACATCAAGATCCCATTTTAAGACATTATAAAATACTTAAAAGTTTTATCAGTTTTTGCTACAGGTAACCTGATACATTAACAGAAAAACCAAAGAGGCAGAATAAAGACATCAGAACTAAATGGTTCTCTCATTAATATATTACCTCTCTTGGACTGCAGATATCTCACAGCCCTTATCAAAGTAGGCCAGATCCGTCTCATTTCCCTAAGGTTAAGCCGGTGAACAGTACACAAAGTAATCATCGACTAAGGCATGGCCACCATTCAACGACAAATATAGCTCAAGCTATTTCTCATCTGTCCTATTTTTTTTGGAAGGCTGTGATGAAGCTTTTTCTAGAAATCATCACAACTGGCAGCTGTGAAGATCCTGGTGCCTTTGTCCTCTTATGCAACTCCTGGTGTCCCCCTTCTCCCCCCAACAGGAATAACAAGAGATTACAGGGCTGCTCTCCATATTTTGGGGCAGAGGCGATGGACAAGCAATCTTCCCTGAAGTTATGTTCTGAGAACACAGCCGACCAGAGGAAGAGGTGGGATCATTTTTCATTCATTCTAGTTGCTGGAATGGGTGGGGGGAATCAATACCTTTTATCATGACCCAATGCAGCCATCCCCAGCCCTGCTGGGGCATCCTCTGGGACTGGAGTAGTGGGGGAGAAATTGATACCTCAATACTAACCAGCCTGAACAGCAGATGGCAAAAGCTTGCTTTTGCTTTCAGAAGATTCTTCTTCCCCACTTTTAAAAGCTACTTTCTGGGAGGTACCTTCATCCTGACCCCACAACAGTCCAAGGAGATGAATCCCAATTTCATCTAATACTTCTGTTATCCAATTTATGACACACAGGTCTGGCATTGTTGTTACCCCTTCACGGTAAACAAGTTTTACTAAAAGCAAAGGACACTCTGTATTAGCTTTGTTTCCAGCTACCGTTACTCATTGTTTACTAAATATTATTCCCTAGTGAGCTGACAGGTTCTGCACTTCATGAAACCAGGGTGTGGTGTTCCAACTTCTCCCATTTCTAAGTCGTTTCTACTCTTATGCGCTATAGTATGTCAGTGTGTGGCAAGGACTAGTTTAGCCTGAATATTTCTGAGAGCTGCAGGCAAGACAAAGAGAGTGTTAAATGCTTCTTCGTGTGTGCTCCTAATCACTAGACAATAAAAAGTGTAAATAAATTTAATGTTGTTTTTTTAAAGACAACTAATCAGCAGCTATGCCTATCAAATCCGTAGTTCAGATACGTTTGCCCTGTACTTCTGAAGTAACTGGCTGTCCGTGATCCAAGATTACAGTGACGCAATACTTCACTGCCAGTTTCTCTTCCAAAAAAGAAAGTACATTGAAATGAAAGCAAGCAAGAGAAAGGTTATGCTTACAACGAGCAACATTCAACTTTTTACAGTTGTTTTCCATCTAAGGAAGATTTGATTCTTTGGCTACTAACAGAATTTCGACCTTAATCCCTGTACGCTCGCATCCACAACTCCAGTATACAAATAACGTCCAGATAATAATACAATAAATATTAAAGTCTTGGGGAGCAAATTAAGATTATCACGTGAGTGACTTTCCCATGTCCATCTAACTATTGTTAAGCATCAATTTCAAGTCCAACGCTCTCATTGTAATAAACTCATGCTCTGTGGCTACTTATTGTCTCAGTTGGGGGGCGGGATAATAGAGGTGGTAAATTCGGAGACATCAAGTAAAAAGAAGTGTCTTCCACTGTAAACGCTCCCTGCGATCAGGATCAGACACTTAAAAACTACTTCTTCTAAAAGGTGAGTGAAAGCAGAATCACCCTCGCAGTGGCTTCAAACATACAAAGATCACAAACAAAGACGTCAGATCCTCACATCAGTGCAAGTACAAACCAAACAGCTCAAGCGCTCTTTTCATTTCAAATAATTCTTAAAGGCAGGCAGAGGGAGAAAAAAAAAATCCCGAAGCATCCCAGCTGTCAGGTGAAGCAGCTCCTGCAGAGGGGCAGCTCCGCACTGCAAGCGCATGACCAGAATATTTATTTTCTAGCTTGGCTTTGATAGGAAAAAAACCATAGAACCACAGGTGGTAAAACGTTAAATCAAGAGGGAGAGAGAAATGCATATGCATACACATATACATGTACACACACACATATATATATACACACACACACACACACTTATATATAAATAAAAGGTCGGAGTACCTTTAGCCCAGCACATGGGGAATGGGCTGCAGCCGCTTTTCTCCATGCAGCCCGCACCTGCCCGCCTCGGGGGCTGCTGCCCGGCCACCTCCAGCAGCCACATACACAGAGCGTGCTCGATGCCGGCCAGCTCCGGCACACAATGTCCCGATTCAGCNGAGCGCGGTGCCCCGGCCCGCCCGGGGCTCCAGCGCGCTCCGCTGCGGGGAAGCCGCGCCGCTGCCTCATCTCCCCCCGCCCCGGAGCATCATCCACCTCCTCGTCCTCGTCCTCGTCCTCCTCCTCCCCGGGAGCGGTGCCGAGGCGGAGTGAGCCCTGCGGAGGAGGGCGGGCAGGGGCGGGAGGCGATTACCCGGCTCCCATTAATATGCTAATCCCCGTCTGCTGCTCGCGCCCGGCAGTCTCCGGTTCACCCTCTGCGCAAAGACAGAGCGCTGGAAATGCCGCCCGGCCCGGCTGCGGACCGGCCTCGCTGATGTTCCTGTTCCCGGCTGCCCCGCACCGCCCCTTCCCTGCCGCACCCGCGTTTTGCTATCGCTTTTACACATTTGCTGTGTCCGCTTACCGACACAAGCACCAGGCATCCTAAAAGCGCAAAACTTCTCTCTAAGCGCACAGGAACTTCCCTATAAGCGCTGGAGAACTTCCCCAAACTTCAGCAGGAATTGGGGTCACACCCTCCATCAGCACTTGCCTCACTCCACGAGATTATGGATGCAAGAAGCCTGGCAGTGCTGCTTTGCCCTAAAAAATGACTATCGCAGCCCACGCCAGTCCTTAGTGCCACATCCAGCCTCCTCTAAACCCGGGGCTTCTTTATTGACTTCTCATCAGAAGACAAAGGTCACCTCAAACATTCACCCCAGATGGTGAACGGCCTTTGTTTCTTCTTAACTTTGTAGCACCTAACACCAAAACTGCTTACAGTTTTCTTTTAAAATGGTGAGTATAAATACTGCAAAAGCCGATGTTTATAATAATCACACAACCAGGCAGAATGTGTATATGGAAATAAAGCAAATATCCATTTTACAGCAAAGTGTTTCACAAAAAATTATAAATAACTGATTCAGCTAGAACACGTATTAAAATCAACAGGAACAAGATTCACACTTATCATTAAAGCTCTTTATATATTCCACGGTAATCTCTTCTCACTCCCAGCCCTCAGCAGTAAGGCGTGAGGCTTATCCAAGACTAGAACCAAAAGGGAATTAATCTAAAGCCAGCAGCCTTCAACTTAACCTATCTGCCTACTTGTAGCAGCATGCACTCGTCTACAGCATATGTTTAATTACCATTCTTTACTGCCATCTCATTTCTCAATATACTGACTGGCCTTCTAGAATTAGTGGTGTATGTCAAAAATCTTGATTAAAAAAAAAAAGAAGAAAGGAAGCAGCAACTGCATTTAACTATTGTCTGCTTCTCTATTTAAACAAGAAAAAATATTCACTGGAAAAAAAGAGAGAGAGAGAGAGAGAGAGAGATTAGGCCACAACCAGGCCCATCAGATGTTCTGCATCACTGCTCAGGCACAAAGCTCTTTCTGGGGCTGAAGAAAGCCAAAGGGAACTGAAGACATGCCTGGGTGCCTTCCTCCCCCCACCACAAAGTTTTCCAAGCCCCTCAGTGCTACACAGACAGACAAACACTTCTAGCAACAAGGTCGATTATATTTACCTTCAATAATAAAGCAAAACATGCTACAGTAATATTTAAACCCCAATTATTGTAGTTGTGTGGGTACAGAAGGGGCACAGACACGCTCGGTGCCTCTCTGGTTGACGCTGTAGCTGGCAGGGCAGGAAAGCTGCTTTTACACATCCAGCTCTGCCATGGGCTTCCTTGGTGACCTTGAGCAAGTCAGGCTTGTTTCCTTAGAAAAAGGAAACTGCAGATACTTCTTCATTTTCCTTAAGTTGGTTTGATCTGTGCTCTAGGGTGTAAAATATATTTTTTAAAATGTGTTTCTTCCATGAAAAGAAAATGTCTTCCAGAAAAGCAGATACAAATATCAAGAAGTAAAAAGGGGAAGGTCTAAATTAAATTTTATTTATGAAAACAAAACCCTTTAAATATCAACTGGTAAGTGCACTGCCAAGGAGAGTTTTAATAAACAGAATATGTGGACTCTGTATTCTTTACACTTTTAACAGATGACGCTAATACAGATTATCAATCCAAGTGTCAAGAGATACTGCCTGCTCATATAATACCAGTATTATAGTCATTCTTCTCAAGGACATACCTTTTTTTTTTTTTGTTTTGGACTAAAAAATGAAGGTGAAAACAAAGTACTTCATAACATGAGAATTTTTCAAGTTCAGTTTTAGAAGCTGTCCAACATCTTACACCCTGAATATGTATTTTTTCACTTAAACCAAGTGCTTCCTTGATGCTTTTAAAAAATACTTAATATCTATTTGTTATTGTAAGAAGTACACAGTGGACATAATGCTCATTCTCTTCTTTCAAATAAGATGATAATATTTTTCTGCACCAAAAAAAAAAAAAAAAAAAGCATAACATTTATGTTCTGGAGATGTTCAGAAACCCCAAAATTCCAAGTTGCAAGGAGGAAGGTAGGCACACAGGGATGCAGCAGCAGCAAACAAGGCACAAAGTAAAAAAAAAACAAACTTGAGAAGTTAAATACATCTCCAGTATACTTAATATTGAGTATTTACAACATTTTATAAATACTGCTCATCAAGTAGGTATCTGAGTAGCATTTACGTAAAGTAATCTGTTTTAAGTAATGCCAATCAGATTATACCATTTACTGAGGTAAGAAACATCTGTCAGAAATCAGGGCTGTAGAACAGGAGCGTTGGTTCTTGTACAAGATGCAATTGCTGACACACACTGATAGTATCTGTGTAGTAGTCTCTGTGTAAGCAATGATAATAACAGCTATCAAAAAAAACACTAAAAAAGTATTTATTACAAAAAGAAGAATTCATAAGTTTTTACTAAGAATATGTAGAAGCAATGGCCACTTTTCTGAAGCACACATTCTAAGCAGAAAAAAAGGTCAGACTACCCCAATAACAACAGACAGGCCAAGGTCAGCTAAGAAAAGGCATTCTGCCCCAAGGAAACTCAAGTTAAGACTTTTCTGCTATGACTATGATTTTGGTTGCTCAATTTCAGCCTGCTTTTAAAGACTACTGATTATCAGCATCAGCTTTTGGAAAGCAAGAGGGGAGGAAAAAAGTCAGAAGCATTTTTTTAACTGTATCAAGGTATTAAGTTTTTAAAATTTTCTTTGTGATGCTGAGCCTGTCTCCTATTGATGTAATCTTCAAAAATCTCTGGGGAACAAAGGGTTAAACAACAGGCTTTTGTTTTTTACAATTGTGAGACATATAAAAGGTTGTCTAATTGTTTCCACTCAAGCTTATCCAAACAAAAAAAAAGATCAGGCCCATCAGACAAACTGGCAAACCTTGGCTTTCTCATAGTCATGTTCAGAACTGGAGCTCCTGGGGGTGTCCCAGAGACCTCATCAGCACAGAACTGACCTCAGTTTCTCCCTCAGTAAATGGCATCATTAGGAACTCTCTGCTATTCAACTAATTTTTTTCACTAGTTACTACCTCTATTCAAATTTTGATCAAACTGGCTGGCAAACTGGAACATTTTTAAGAAGGAGACCAGGACAGATCCAAACTGGGAATACTTGTCCAAGTTCCACTGCACTGAGAAATCAAACTGAACTCAGGATTTGGAAACTGTGAAGAAAACAGACAGATCGGTACCAGGGCAGTGTTGGAGAGCAGAACAGAAACTTGCTTTTCAGCTCCTCTCCTGCAACACCTCAGCCACCAGATGAACAGAATAGCAACAGAGATCTCCTCCAAGGGAGAAAAGAGTAGCCCATTCTCTTGTTGTAACAAAAATGAAGAGCTACAGCCCAGAGCACAGCCATGACATCAGCATTAGGGCTGAAGGCACCTCTGGTCTGGAGACAGGAGAGAGTGGGGAATGTTCAGCCTGGAGAAGGCTCCAGGGAGACCGCAGAGCCCCTTCCAGTGCCTGGAGAGAGACTTCTGACAACGGCACACGGTGATAGGACAAGGAGTAACGGCTTTGAACTGAAAGAATGTCTAAATTATTAGGAAGATATTCTTCTCTATGAGGATGGTGAGACACATTCAGAGAAATCGTGGATGCCCCATCCCTGCAAGCATTCAAGGCCAGGTTGGATGGAGCTTTGATCAACCTCGTCTGGTATAAGCTGACTGTGGTAATACTCTAAGTATCACTCTAGTAATTAGCAGAAGCTGAAGAACAAGGGCAATGTTTTGAAGGAGATCTGCATATTCCTGTAGGAGATGGAAGAAGAGTTCATTGCATTCATCTAGCTGATAAAGAAAGTTTTCAAACAAAGTTTACCCTCAGAACAAGTGCAGGATATTTTTGGTAAAGCCACAAATGCTTTCTACCGTGACAATTGCAGCCCATAAAATTGAGAGTGCCTGATGAATGTTCTAAAAATTAAAACATGTTTATTGATCAAGTGACAATCTTCTGCATCCAAATTAATTTGCTTTTCCATGTTAGTATCCAGAATTCCCCAAACATGCTGTCCAGACACTGTAACTGCACCATAATCTTCATTCATCTTCATTCCCTCAAATTAGTTCTTTGTGTGAGTTTTTTCTAAATATTCTAATTATTCTTTGGGTGTATACATTATTTAAAAGTGGAAAATATTATCTACCCTAAGTTTCCTCTCAGCCAAAGTCAAACAAACATCATCTTTGTTCACAGGAACTACTGAAAAATGGTGCATTGTAATTATAACAAATCCGAAATGACAACTCTGCCTTACTCTAAACTCAGATTTGCTAAGGCTGTTTTGGAAATCTGCCTTGGATTACCTGGTCTCTAAATCTATCATCCTTGCCCCCAGGCAGCCCCTTTCCGCTCCACCCACACCTTCTCTAGCTCAGTTTCCTCCTGAACACCCTTTGCCAAAGGGCACAGAGGAGCACAGGGTGATGGGCTCCAGGACCTCCAAGGGTCTCTGCAGACTGAGAAGCTCTGTCGTCATTATCCTGCCACCAGAGATGGTCTTTCTTATTTAACTCTGAGCATTTTGACAGGCAGAACTGAAAGAAAAATTATATTTTACTTTAAGTGTCAAAATCCAAGCCCAGTTTTTCAACAGAAATGATTCAGCACAACTGAGAAGCAGCATCACCTCTGTGATATCATATTAGACTTTGTAATATGAGCAAACTCTAATTCCGTGCCCCAGACCACATTAGACCATTTTTCTCCTGAAGAAGAAAGATAGAGAGCATTTACATAAACTCATTCTAGAATATAAACTGCTGAGGATCTCTTAAGACATTCTTATGGCAAAAAGTCAGTCCAATACTGAATTTATTGTTGTATTTCTCCATTTGGTGAGCTTAATAGTAGGATAATCTTGGGTATTCCCAAAAACTACAGAGTTTTGAAACAACACTTTGTGACCTTCTGAACCATGTCACTTTTTTAGCCTTAGGATCATCTGAGCTACATTTTAAAATAGAAGTTGACAGAATTCACTGGTTTTATTTTCAAATCTTAACCTATTGGTAGTAGTGAGGTGGGGAGCAAAACAGATCGGGGTGTTGGGAGAGAGCAGGAGGAATTCAGTGTTAATGAGGTTTCCCATACCTCCCCTTCCCAAGGGATCCTGTGATGCTGTGCAGCAGAGCAGGCAGCAGTGCAGCCTCCCAGCCTATGCTGTTAAGACAACAGATGTTAAAAGGGACACTAAATTAACTTTATTTTTATATTCCATAAATAAAGACTAGCCATTTTTTAAACCCATATGGGTTGTATTAGTTTTCAGGCATGAAAGTTGTAGCAGATTTCCTTGTGGGTGGATTAAGCTGCTCATCTCCTACTTGCTTCCATTTACTTTTTGAAGACTTTACTGTAGAGAAGGATAAAGTCAATGCCATGAAAGCTGAAAAAGGTTTAATATTACTCCTTCCTTAGGACACTGATTCAAAATCTCTGCTTATTCTTGTTCTAGGCTATTTACAAAAAAATCCACCCAACAAAACCATTTCTATCCTCAAGACATCTTTGAGAAGTTCATGCAGTATTCCATTGCTTAAAGCTAAAATCTTCTTCATGGACACCTGGAGAGAAGAGGTGAAATAAAAGAGAAAAAGTGAATCCCACACATGCTATTCCTTATTTTACTGCAAAATAAAATCTGATCATTTTGGTCTGTGACAGATTCACTGAGCTTATCAGTTTGCATTGCTGATACCTTCAGTCTCCAGTGTGGGGTGACTGGAGAAGGAGTGAGACAAAGCAATCCAAATGGTCACCAGAACCTTTCTTGACCTTATAAAACTTCCATTTTTTATGACAAAAACCTTCCATTTATGAGGTAAACACAGTAGAAAGTATCTGAAGGGGAAGGACCCCAGCCCTTTGATGCTGTTTAAAGGAATTGCATTCTGTGAGGATTACTTTTGTTCAGTGGAGGGGATCCTTGAGTGGATCAGTTGACCTTACAGATTCTTAAAATCCACCATTATCAATTCAAGGGAAACCTAGAAATAATTAGCCACATCTTCTAAGAGGGATATAGGAAAATGAAGTTGCTTCTGGGTCAGCAAATCTCTTCAGTGTCTTGTCATATCTGGGGTGCTTTCTCTCTCATCTATCTAAGAATCAATTAAACAAAAGAAAGTAAGAAAGCTGTGCAGCCACGTAGGGCCCAGTTATTTACCAGAAATGGTGTCACCTGGACTTGTCTTCCTTGTCCTGCTTCTCCTCAAGATGCCAAATACAAAGCTAAAACAACAGCTCATCAAAACACTTTTAGTTGCAAACATCTTTTTAGGAAAAAGTTGAACCTGACTCCCAGTGTTACATAAACCACAGACATAACATCAGCAACTCCTCAGACTCCCAAGCTATTAAATGCAATTACAAACTGAATAAAACAATAATCCATGACCTCACAATAATGCAGTATTTTTCCATTTATGTATGAAAACACACTGGTGGAACAGTTCATATAGTGTTTCTTAGTGAAGGATGAGCATAGCATAAATCCCTTATATATAAACAAACTCTTACAGGCTAAAACAAAGAGCCATTTAAGTTTAAAATTCCAGAGTCACAGAATAAATCAACAAGCCAATGCTGATACCCTTCAAGTCTAAGAAAGCAGAAAATTAAAAATTAATTTTTGATTTTTACAGAACATCTTTTTAAAGTTTTATAACACAAATATTAATGCTGCTCTATTACCAAGAAAATTCAGTGCCTGAGCTATCAAGCAAATAAAAGCATATTTTAAAAAATAAGAAAATATTGTTAAATAGGCACAAATCCCCCTTTCCCTCTGTAATTAGCAAAATTTGGACTGAAAAATTCAAAAAAATAGTTTGATGCTTTGTTTAGGAGAACCTCTAGTAGAGGCCAGGTGTAGCTGAGCCTCTAAGCCACAGAAAATTCAATTCCTATTCACTTTAATCAACCCCTCTTCCTATTTTGTACCAAGAAGGGACATTCACTTTTCAGGAACTTTCAGCTACATTGCTGCTGCATGAGACCAGCAATAAACTTCCAAGGAACAGCTCCTCAGGCAGTCATTTTATGCTGTTACAGGCACTCAAAGGTCATCCTCAGCTAACACAACATCTTTTATTCAATGCAAAATCCACCACCTTAAATAGCCTCATTTGCTCCTCCAATTACACAAGACTGCACAGTTCTGCTGAACAAGTTCTGTTTACCTAGGAATATGCCTGCAGAGTGGTGTCAAAGAGCTCAGAAACAAAAGAACTTGTTGCTTCATTTTAAAAAAGACTTCCAGGAGCTTACCACCAAATGCAGCTCAAGTTAGTGGAGGTAACCAGCTGTTCCAGGATGGAGCAGCATTCAGTGTGTCAAAGGCAGCACATATCCCCTCTCTGCAGCCTTTCATAGCAGTAAATTGATGAGCAGACCAATGCAACTTCTGCTCTGTAGCTCCAAACTCAGCTGAGTTTTAAGTGTAGTAAGCTTTACCCAGTGACTTGACAACTTCAGCACAAAAGGCTTTGATGAAGCTGAAAACAGATGTGCAAGAATGCCGATATAGAAATGAAAATAGGCAAGACCAAGATGTACGAAACCAACTGATACAGCTGGGAAAGATGTTTGGGCACAGCCCTTCTTCAGATCTGAAGAAGGGATGTTAAATAAGTATCCTATGTCTTCACATGGTAAACAAAACATCAAAAAGCCAAGAAAACTCCTTTCTGATGGCAGCCTGAACGACCTACTTTACCAAACATCACAGGGCCAACACTGTCAGCATGTAACAGCATTTGACAGGGCCAAGAGCTCATCCCTTGCACAGCTCTGAGCTGCAGAGCATAGCTTCCAAAAAACCTCTGGTACTGCTCTCCACAATCTCATTTGATGCATTTCAAGACTCAGTACTCAAGCTTTTAAGTGAACATGAGGCCAAGACAAAGAAATATCAGTGACTGCATAAACAGAGGAAGAATATAAACCTTGTCCTGCCACATAGACATGAAGAAGAAACGTCATAAACTTAAACTGGGAGTAGTAAAGTTCAAGGACCCTGAAATAAATGTAAGAATTTTTAAATTGCAGAAGAAGATGTGAAACTGTCATCTTAATAGGTTAAATATCTTAAAGAAATGACTTAAGTCACATCTGCCTTAGGGTAGGACAGAATTCCTTCACCCCTCAAGTTTTGAAGTCATTAGACAAAGCCTGATCACTGTCCTTAAAATTTCTACTTAATACTCTACTTTTAGAAGTTCTATATAAAAATCTCAGTAATTATGTTACTGATATTTCCAGAACCTCAGTGGTAGTCACTACCTCTAACACCTCACTGAATCATTTGGCTCCCTCACCCTTCTCTATTGCAAAGCCTCAAGTTTCAATAATACCTTTTACTCCACCTCTTGGAGGGCACATAGATGACCAAGGAACAGCCAGCAGGAAGTTCAGTGCTGATCTGTTGCTGTAGGTCCCCAGCCAGGGAATAATTAGTATCGACTCTATGAGTGCAGAAGGTTGATCAATTGTTTTATTATATTATCTTATACTATATGGTACTATACTTATATTACACTAACAAGAACTATCACTACCTCTTAACTAGAAAAACTCGTGACTCTCTCCCGAGAGTCCTGACACAGCTGTGGATCCAACTGGTCAATGAATCTAAACAACCATCACCAGAATCCAATCAAGCAATCACCTTGGGTAAACAATCTCCATACCACATTCTACATGAACACAAACACTGGAGCAGCAGTAAGATAAGAATTGTTTTAATTTTCTTTTCTCTTACAGCCTTCCCCGGGAAAATGCCTGGGAAAGTCTGTGCCTGCTCTCTGTGGCTAGAGAGCTGTTGCCATACTGATCAATAATTTTTTTACCGGGACTAAAAGCCTTAGTAGCAGTCTAACCTTTCCTTAGTATCATAAAATACCCTGAGTTGGAAGGGACCCACAAGAATCATCGAGTCCAACTCCTGACCCAGCACAGGACAACCCAGACAATCCCACCATGTGCCTGAGAGAGTTGTCCAAACACTCCTGGACTGTCAGGAGTGGTGCTGTGACCATTTCCCTGGGGAATCTGTTCCAGTCCCCAACCACCCTGTGGGTGAAGAAGCTTTTCCTAATATCTAACCTAAACCTCCCCTGACACAGCTTCAGGCCATTCCCTCAGGTCCTGTCAGTGGTTACCCGAAGAGATCTGTGGTGGAGATCAGAGGTACTAGTTCAGCTGCTCTTCAAATCCATGAAAATTGGCTTCAGTAAGACATCTGAAGACAATGTGAATCACAACATAAAGTCTATTAATCCTGGAAATACAGTTCCAGTATTTCTCTGTATTAAGCCCTTCACAAAAGGAGTTATCTGTGATAACTCTCCCTGATTGTCATGGGGGAAAAAAAAAAACCGAATCCATGTGAAACCATTCCAGTAAGTCATCTGAATGGACAATAACTAGAAACTTTAAAGATCTTCTTAAAGGAATAATTAGCACACAAAGATATAATCTGGAAAACATCTTTGTGCCAGAGTTAAACAATATAAGAATTTCTTAAGAAGTTTCCCATCTATCTTAAGTGTAATTCCAGCCCACTAATGGAAGCACAGGCATTTAATAGCCCTCTTCTGTTATCCTGACCCTTTGTCAGAGTATAAGTCCTGAGGAAAAATGTACTTGCTACAAGAACAGACTTCGTTGTTGTTAAGTTTGACCCTTCCATATGAAAACGTGAAGAACATCAGTTTTATACCTGACAAAAGAATTTTTGCAGTTTTTCATATTCAAATTAGTGATCCCCAGGGAAAAGGCCTGCATGACACACCATGGCTATCAAACAGTGATGGAATATTTTCTTAAATATGTTCTTATTTTAAATACTAAATTTAGTATTTTATTCTGAAAATAAAAAAGGGAAGGCAGGGAGCCATAGGTATCAATTTTTGTTCTTACTTCCTTTTCCCAGTCTTCGCTGCACAAACAAAGCCAGCACAAATGAGTTACAAGCTAAGAACACAAGGAGAGTGTTCAAACTATATATTAAGGATATAAAAATAAACTAAAGAAAAGTTCATATAATCCTTCATTTATGGTCATTCTAGGCATAACTTACAACAAAATTGTTGATTAAAGTTCACCAAGCAATGTTTTTCCTCTTGGTTCACTGTAGTCAGTGATGTTCCTCTTCAAACAAGCTCATGTGTATTTTGGGAGAAGATCCCAAGCCACTCCCAACCCAGGTCTTGCAGAACAAAATACACACTAATAACTAACATTTTGTAGAAGCCAACTACACAAGATCCAGCTTGATATTCAGATTCTTTCTTTCAGTTACAGTGTTATCCCCACCATTCCTTTACTCCATAGCTGTTGCTGTGAAGACCCTGGGTAGTAACACACACCAACACTACAGCAAGGGGTTACAGAAATTCACAGAAGCTGCACTTCCTGTGGAAGTCGTATAAAAACAGTGAATGTATCATGAGCATCAGCAGAACAGACTAAAGAACACATATTTAGGAACCATGATTATTGGACTCTTCAGTTTGCCAAATTTCATCTTCCCCTTAAGTATTTCTGCACTAGAACAAGACACTTTAATTGACTGCCACTGAAGGTTTTGTGCTGTAAAGGAGCAGCAGAAGCTCATTCCCAATATCCTGATGCCCTGATTATAGCACACTGCCCTCCATGTACGAGGCTGGCTCTGTTCTTGGATATGTTTTTTCTCCTGTAAAAGAAGATAGATTAATTCTCCAATCACTCTTAGCAGATACACATCGTCTACCTTGGCTATACGAAAACTTTTACAAACAAAAAAAACCTGCTATGACAAAAGTAAAAAACAATCCTGAAACCCCTAACCACTTATCAAAAACCCTTTTAAAATCTTTTTAAAATGTGCAAGCACCCAATGTCCCATTTTTGTAACTTTGAAACAGTCCAGACAAAATTTTAATTCAGATCTCCAAGTACATCATTAGAATAACCCTTGCCAACATCCTTCCAGCTGTTTCTGCACAACTATCATCAGCCAGTTTGCCAGCAAGAACATCCATGTGGCTGTACAGAGTGCAAAGAACTTTCCTCACTGAGGGAATGCCTCAGCTGTGTGAACTGCCAGGTCCTGCATATCCACCCATACTTATTGGCACAGAACCCACAAGGAACCATTTTTGCTCTGTATTCCTTTGACACCAAAACAGGTAAACATCTTCTCAGAGTACATAAGCATCCTGTTCCAAGAAAAACATTGCTACAAGTTATTTATTTTTTGACAGCATGTAGTACAGAGATCTAAGTTCCGCTACAATTCCTCTGATATTGTACCAAGAAAAATCTGTAGTTCAGATTCAATAGTTTCTGTCCAAGGTGTCTCTTCCCCGCCCCCCCACAAAAAAATAAACCCCTAAGAATTTTCAAGGTTTTCTTCTTTTGTCCAAAAGCTCTGTAACTTGCCTTTTTTTTTCTTTTTTTTCTAAAGAAGAATGCCAACTGTTAGTATGTTTAAAATAAAGCACTGAATGATCCCCACTCCTTGCACCCTTAACTACTCAGGACAAATTAGCCACCTCTCAGATGGAAGACTGACAAATCTCTCCCTGGTAAACCTGGCTGAGGACTGTCACCAGATGCCCACATGACAATGAGGCTCAAGTTTCTTGTCCATCCTCAGCGAGAAAATAAATATTATCTTATTATTTCTAAAACAAACTTTCCAAACTAGGAATGAAATCACATATGCTATCTAAAAGAATGAAGACTATGTGCAGCTGACTTCATTCAAAGCTGAACTGCATAACTGTAATTCAGGATAGTTCAGGTTATCCTGGGTGGATAAAAGCCACACCTTTTTCTGCCACTTGCAAAAAGAAGTAGAACAATTTTTCCTAGGAAAAATATCCTTATACCTCCAAACAGCATAATTCCTAAAGATGTAGTTTGCAGTATCAATTTCTAAGGAAGCAGATAAAAATTTCCTATTTGTTCTAAATGTGAAATTAATTAAAACAAAGAAAAAGATCTTAGATACGCTACATTCAAGTGGTACATTTGCATATGATGCACCCTTGATTGCTGGAATTCTTCCCCTTTGAGATGACTGCCCAGGAATAAGGCAAGAACAATCCTCACAGCAGTGTGGATGTCTCCAAAACCATGGGAGCCAGAACTACAGGAAATGATAGGGGAATGTGCTGAACTGCTGATTTTTTTGTGTATTTTAAAGTGTCAGATTTTATTGATCCAGCTTGTTAAGATTCACAGGGACATGGGACAGAGGACTTGAAGGACCTTTCATGTCATCAAATCTTGCTCCCTGCCTCCTTATGCAATCATGTCATAGTCCCATTAAGTGCCCAATATGTCAAATTCACTTTCTTTGAGCATAAAATCAGTCTAGAGCAGATACCAGGGGTGCCACATCATTCCAAATAAACTTGGTTTATGTCCTTTTTTTTTTTTAAATACATACTCTCAATTCTCTATATTGAAACATCTTTTGTTCTACCCTCCTTTTTCCTCTATCCCTATACACAATCCCAGAAAAACAATGTTCTGCAGCCATGGCAAGTTTCTTAACTATAAATCATTCCACAGACTGTCCTGGCAAATGGGGGAGGTTCCTGACAGCTGGAAGAAAGCAAATGGAAGTTGAAGAGGGGAGGGTCCGGATGACTAAGGCTGGTCACCCTTACCTCCATTACTGACAAAGTGATGGAAGTAATAACACTGGAAGCCATTTCTAAACAAATGAGAACAATAAGGTGATTAGAAACAGTCAGCAAGGATTTATGAAAGGGAAAACATGCCTGATCAACCTAATGAACTTCTTTGATTAAAATACAAGCTTAGCAGATGAAGAGTTGTCATTTCTCTTAACTTCAGCAAGACTTTCAACACTGTCTGCCATGACAGCACCAAAACAGACAAACTGATGAAGTTACGGACTGAATAAATGGACAGACAGATGGCCTGGAAACTGTCTGGACTGTCAAGCTCAAATTTCTAAAGGAAAAACACTACAATTTAGCTAACTTGCAGTTTCTTGAGGTGTTTAATATATCTCATCACCTCAGTATTACTACACAGGTCAGCCTCACTAATAAAAATGTTTTTCTTACCAAATCATGCTGTTACTCTTGCCCTGTGTGGGTAATTAGCTATAAAATATAGATGGGAATGCAGGGAAGAGGGCAGTGTCAAAAGCACAGCCAAAACAAGCCAAGAAAGTTTCACTGGAAAGGTTGGCAAATACACAGATTTCATGTCAAGGTCTAAGCTGTCACTTCCCCAAGATTTCAACACAAAAACATGAGACACTCAACAGTGACAGTTTACAAAGGATAAATACATTGCTTTTCCTAATATCAGAGGTATATAACAATGGGAAAACGCATTTTATGAGGTATAGACGATTAACCTTTTAAAACTACTCAACAAATTCTAAAATAGGAAGATTTAATGCACAAATAACAAGAGAAACTTCTTCCAAGTGACATTTAAGCTTTGTCAGCAATAACCTCATCCAGTACTAACAGCAGTTTCATGATAGGGAATTTGGAAATCTAGCAATAACACCTGCCTTGCTGGTAGTGAAAAGAATTCAAGCTACAGGCCATACCTGCATCAAAAGAAAAGTCCTCTCACATTTTCAGAGCTGTACAAGGCATGCAGGCAGCTATTCTAACTTGACAGCACTAATAATTCATAAACTGTTTTCACGTCCATCCTCATCACACAAATAAAATCATTACAACCCAAGCCATTACAAATATACGAAAACTAAGTTTACCGTTGCTTAAAAATCAGAATTTTTAGTAACATTTGCAAAGATTCCTAGAAAAAAAAATCCTTATTTTCGAAGGGATTACTGAAAGTACAGCTTTTAGAGAAGAAGTACAGGTTTCCTTGTGCAATCCCTTCAGCACCAAGCTAGGATTCTAAAATGAGAGTAACTGTTCAGTCTTAGCGCAGCTTGTATTTAATTCTTACTTAGAACTGAAGTGACAAATCAAAAAGCCACTATTTTGTACTTTTTTTACTTCTGCCTCCACAGTTGGTTACCTTCCCCCCCCCCTTTAAGCAGGGATATTAACAACACTTCTCTGCTCATGCTACTGAGTTTATTCTCAGCTGCATGAATAATCCTTGCATAATTTATTACCCTCTGTAATACATGTGAACATTTATTTTAAGAATTCTGCATAACCTCAATTCTGTCAATTCTTGCCTACTGCAACTCCGGCAATACCTCAACCAATTTTTAATTTTCTGTCTTTTAACATCGTAGGAAGAACCCAGCCCTTTGGGGCTTTTGAAATTCTGGTGGTTGTATTTTAGTTCATCACACAGGCAGGTGTAGGTTTAGGATAAGGAAGATCTTTTGCACAGCACAACATTTCACACCCCATCTCCTGCCCAGTGGGTAAGAGGAAGGGGGAGCAGGAGGTTGTTCCAAGGCTGTGGAAAATGCCAGGAGATGAATCTGATTTCCTTAAGTGGATCATGAGCAGGCCCTGTGCAAGCAACAAGGCCAAACACACCAAGAGACTGAATGAGGACATGCCTTTAATTTGGAAACACCTTTAGGTTGAGCTGAAATTGTGTAACTTTTTCTTTTTTTTTTTGTGCTAAATGAGGACTTGGAAGTAAAAATAGTTACAAAACCATTTAATATTTCAAGATAACAATGACAGTGTGCAAATGGTGCTTACCTAAATTGTACATTGTACAGCAAAAAGTGAACACAAACCCATCAGACTTATATATGCTGCATATCTAAAATAAGACCTAAGCAAAAGATGTGTATTTCCTATTAATTTTTTGGTACTTTATATTAGAAGTCAGCAAGATTTTATTTGACTCACCAGATATTATCTGGAGGAGTCATCGAGAACAAACAATGTACCTGAGATTCAATTTTGGTATAATGTTTTATTGAATTTTAAACCAAAAATCCAGTATATGCTCGTTTCTTATATTTGTCTTGTTTTCCTCCAGTTCTTTGGTACAGTTTCTTGCTTCCTTACTATTTCTTCATTCTGGTAATGAAGACATATTTGCACTGCAGGATCAGGAACAAAGGACCAGCTTTTAGGAATAAGTCACCTACATCACACAGATAACTAGAGCTGTTTTAAATTCAGAGTCAGACAAAATCCAGGACAGATTGTTTTTAATCCCAACAGTGTCAACAGAGAAAGTTTAACTGCATTTACCAGAGGAAACCAGTCTTTCATGCCCCCAGGCATGCTGTGAACACACTTGTGTTGCAAGAGAACTTCATTTATAGAAAGAAGAACGGTGTTCTCCACCCACCTTCAAAATTATAATATTTTAGCAAATTGTTCTCCGAACTCCTCCTGGTTGACATTCCAAAAATGCTCTATGCTCATCTCCATAGCCTCAATTACAAGGCAGTAAAAACCCAAGTTACCCATGAACTTCAAATCAGTGATACAGATTAATTCAGGATAACTCTCCTGAATTATAACCTCATCAACGAATGCATTCTCCAGCACAGAAACAATCCTTCCTTACAAGGTTTTGCTATTAAATAAGTGTTCTGGATGATCTTGATATACCACTGCCTATATCAAATTTATGTATAATCCAACCTCAAACAAGACACTACAATAAAGACACCACCTGAAGTAGTATCCTTACTGCAAAATCTTCAAACACTGCAAAAGCCCCCCCTCACCATATTATGATGAAAATTCAGAGCACTAAAACCAGGTGGCAAAAGTGAGAACATTTCTAGTGACATCTATTGTTCACTGCTGAAAGTGGCACTCAGGAGAAAAAAGTTCTTTAAAACTCTAAATAAGAAAATACCATTATTTATTGCAAAGATGAGTTTTGATGATTAAAACTTCCCATCTGAATGCAGAACCTCATCTTTATTCAATTATACTATATCTTTTATCCAGGCAGCTTTTTCAATTTATCAAATTTCTTTTGAATTTTAATCACATCATCCAGTGTGCTCGAAACTCTTTTTGTGTTGGTGTTACTGGCAGATAAAGACAAATGCAGTCCATTTTCATGGTCATTAATAAAAACATTGTAATACCACAGGACCTCTGTGAGACTCCAGCCTTCCCTTCTGACAATATTTTAAGCATGTTTTAAAAACAAGTTTCCTTATTCCCTTACCAGGAGGTACTGCCAAATCTCTGCTACAGGTAAGCCATGGTGTGTAGTTTTAATATCCTCTCTAAAGTCCTCTTGCCATGGGAAAAGCTCATCCTTTAAAAAATCCTGGGAAAACTTCTGCCCTCTATCAGTACTTGCAAGACACAGTTAAGGAGTACAATCAGGACACTCCCACACACAGACTCAAATTGAAAAGAATAATCTCATTGTGACTCAGATTCACACCAGCCAAACTCTTCAAGTCCCAAATATAAACTCAGAAAAAGTTTCATCACTTGTCCTAGAAGCTGCAGAATAAAACCTAACAACAATCCTTATCTTCCTGTCAGCCTGACCTAAACACCAGGTATTTATTTTTCCAATATTTTCCATAAGTGCCTGCTTCACAACCACTCTCAGCACTCAAAATAATTTTAAAGATGTTATCCTTAAAAGAAGACTTCCACATTTCAGCTTCTCTTCACTGCTTTAAGAAAACATGATTTTTTTTTGCAGAAGAGCTGCTCTGAAGTTCTTGTGGAAAAGACTACAACATATCAGCTATCAAGCTTTTAACTGAAATTGCCATTTGATTCCAACAGAAAAGAGCAACTACCTCCACAGCAGGTGTTAATATCAGCAAGAACAAATGAAAGAATGGACACATAAGCAAAATCACCAAGGCAGAGGGCAAGGATAAAAGGCAGCAGGCCTAACAGCAAATATCCAATCCCTTGATCAATAAGGAGTAAAAGTGCACTTCAGTCAGGATTCCAGAATTCACATTACAAACAGGGAACAGATGGACAAATTCTACCTGCCACGGAACAGGAGACATCCTCACTCTGAGCTCTGCATCATATTTCCAGCCCACAGCACAAATCAATGCACAAATTTTAAAACTTTGTTAAAGGCCAAATGTAACAAACAATAAACAAAAAAATGCTATTTTAAAAAATCAGATCAGCGGGGTTGGGTTTTTTTGTGGGGTCCATGTTTTTGGGGGGTTTTGTTGTCTATTTTTAGGTTTAGGTTTTTTTTTTTTAATTTTTAAACACCACTGATAGAAGAGTCCAATAGAGCAGCTCAGACACAAGTCACCTGTGACTCCAGCCAGTGAACACCTTCCCTACTATGGCTTGGGGAGAATCCTTCCACCCATAAACCCCCCAAGCTCATTTCCTTGCACTCTACCCCTCTGAACCACCATTAATAGCATTTGTGGCTGCTCCTAATCTGCTCCCCTGCCAGCTGTATCCAAGGTTCTGCTGAGTTGCTTTAAGCATTAACTATCTCACACATATTTAACAACTGCCTATAAATACACCTCAGTTACCTCCTCCCCTTGTCAAAATACATCATTTAAATGGAAAAAAAATCTGTACTTCAACAGGTTTTGTTTTGACCTCAGATCCCCACACGACTAAGTACCATGACAGTGCCAGTAAGAACCAATATTCTGATTACATAAAAGCATGACTGTATTGTAAGCAAGTCCTTAAAAGCTGCCTGCTGTCACATCAAGACATAACTGAAAAAAGAGAACTTACCTGCTGGCAAGGGAAGTCTTGAAATATCTGTAACAATAAGAAATACATTTAGAAACAGAAGAAAAAACAGCTCTACAACTGCATTGACCTCATAATTTTTCTGCAAAGCCATACTTGTTTAATAAAGTACATTATCTGAAGCAATTTGCTGGCTGCTACAAATGCCACATGCAAATCAAAAGCATTTTCCTTGTCTCACCCTGTTCATTAACAGGATTATGCTTTGCTCACCTAACTGGAGGACAAAGATTATACTGAAGGCAATGAGTGTAATTACTGCAGCAGAATACAGGTCACTACGCACAAATGAAGTGTTACATACAAAATTCACCATCATCACCTACAGAATTTCAGAGCTCAAAGTGTCAGGGATAGTCTTTGCAAATGAAGAGGATTCTACAGAATGTTTTCTTTATTCTTAAATCTTTAGAGAAGAAGTAGCCAAGCTTGCAAGAGGATAAGCATAGAACACAAGAAACAATATTAAAAGAGAGGATACTGATTTTGTCACCAAGGCACATTAAACACAGTTGCTGAACATTTTTATAGTAAATACAAAGGCTGTCTTGAGCTGCAAACAATGACCACTGTCTCGGAGTCTAAATAGAACATATAAAAATTATACACTAAAAAAATAGACATTATATTAAACTGTAAGTCATTATATTGTTCCTGCCTTTCTCTTGTCATCTCAGTACACACCATCATGAACTGGGACCTGAGGTGCCCATCAGAGTTCAGAACAGAAACCAGAACCCACAAAGAACTAGAAAGAAAGAATTATTCAAGTCTGTAAGGACGTGGACTGGGGACACACATCACAGGGTTAATGAAAACTGAAATAAATACAAGGGGGGAAGGGGGGGAGGGGTGGTGAGAAAGGGGAACCAATAAAAAAAATGACAGAAAAACTGAACTGAACCTAAGAAAAAGGTCTGCACAGTTATTTGGCTAAAAGAAGCAGCAAAGTTGAATAAAAATTGTCACACTGGGTACAAAATCCACATGGAAACTGAACTTTAACCACAGGTGTAGCAGCTTAAACAGATGCAGAGATTATTGGGGCAGATGGTCACTGTTTCGCTACCTATTAGAAAAAATAATGAGGCTTAATAAATTTATTAGCCCTGCTCTCACCAACAGATTGTTACAATTTATGTCTGTGGCCAGAAAACATGATGAAACTTGAATAACAAAGAGAATTACACCTAAAATTTAAAGGCAGCCTAAGAAAAATTTCAAAAATTAACTGCACTACTCTGAGGACAGGATGAAACAGCAACACAGAAAGTTAAAACGCACTTAAAGCAGGAAATCAAAGGCAAACAGGACACCACAAAATACCCAGAGAAAACACTGAATGTCTTAGTCTGGTAGAACACAATATTTAAAAAGATAGTAAATTGCATTTAAAAGATGCTCATCATGCTGTCTGCTTAGGAACAAAACTATCTTACGTGTAAGATATGCCTTGAGACAGGTGATGCAGCCAAGGAGACACACGAACTGCAGGAAGCAAAAAACCCAACAGCTCCTGCACAGAATCCAAACCAGCACATATGGAATGGAGCTTTCATCCATCAGAAAGAGATTTGCAGTGACAATTAATTTGGAAAGTTACATGAAGATAAATGTTGCATCATTTTTGGTTTGTGTATGTTTAATTCTTTCCATGCTCTTTTTTTATGAAGTCACAGAAAAATTCCTGCTTGCCACTAGGCTATACAATAAAACTGCAGCTACATGAGTAAAGCATTTAAAACTGTGGATTAGAAAATACCATTTTTGATTTTAATTTTACTACAGTGACAGAAACGTATGTTTAAATTCCATTTCTAATTAACAACTATTGAAATGTTTAAGTCACTACAAACACTTTAAAGCACATTAAAATACTTTAATTTTTGTGTATTGGGGATGTTTTATCACAGCATTTATTACTTTTGAAGCAGACTCTTTGGTTAAATGTGCCTACACAACAGATGTCAGGAAAATAATGACAAACATAACCCCCAGAAAAATATGTTATTACTGTTATTATATAGACACAGGCAGAAAACAATCACTTACATCTCAGAATTTAAACAGGGAAAAGCTCTTCAGCTAAGACACACACAAAGATTTTTAACAAGAAAGACCTGATCATTTCCCAGCGTTTGTCCCTAACACCTGAGCCGCTGTTTCCGCTGTCACCTCTCCCTGCCAGCGCTCACACAGATCCTGTTACTGCACCAAGACCTTCCCAAATGGAGCACTGACACCATCAGCACTGCTGCTATATTTAAGTCAAACACTGTGAAGATTTCTTACTTCCACGTTCCACTGCAAATTAGTCCCACAAGCGCATTAACTGAAGAGATGCTCACCCCTGGGACAAGTTTACTGAAGAGCTTCCTGCAACTGCACCTTCTTCTATTACAATGTAGTGCAAGAGACTGTTTTCTACCATTAACTGACATACATTAGATCTCAAAACAAGCTGGACAGAAGAAATTGAAGTCTGAAGGTGGTATCAATATATTCAAAAGTGCATATGTGCACTTAGCACATGTATGTATGTTATTACTCAATTATTTCCATTAAGCACCAAGTCCTCTACAGGCTGATGTATCTTAGTTTTAGCAAACACCAGCCACTACAGAAATGTCAATTCATAAATGAAATAAACATTTCACAATTCCAAAGATAACAGTAACAATTCCATTCCTTTGTGTATCCAGACACCACAACAATAAGTGAAATGCTCGTTACCTTCAGGCGTTCCTGTAAGTGTGGAGTCACTTTAGGAACTTTCTTATCATTGAGATTGCCCCACCTCTCCAGCTCACTCTCATATTTTCTGGCTTGAAACCTCTTAGCTTTAGTCGCAAATACAGTTTTTCATTTAAAATCTAACACCAAAAAAAGATGAGTAGATTCTGGCCACACTTTACAAACTTCCTTCACAGAGAGGTAAACTGAGAGTACACACTCAGGTAGCCACTCATTTCAGGCTGCATTTACAAACCTTCCTCCCCTGCTGTGTAAAACTTCCCCCTTTCTGAAGCACACTACAGCATTTCAATCTCTAGAGAGGAGAAATCCAACCAGTGCTGAGATTTGAAGAGGAAAAAACCTAAAGTTAGGGTTTTAATCTGGTTTGGGACTAAAATGAGAGGCTTGAGAGCATTTTGGAGAGCTGTCCTGTTGGGAAGGATTCCCTTACATCAGGGAGGCCTGGACTGACTTTTCTCCTACAACTCAGTTTCTGAGTGCTTGGAGTGCTATCACACAAACCACATTTACAGCAGCTGTACAACAGGAACCAATCTTACTTTTTTATCTGCTCCAAAGTAGTTCTTCAAAGTGAAATCTAAAATGAATCATATTTCAAGTGCTGCTGCTCCAACTGATCCTTTCAAGGGATCACTCATGTTCTGTATTTGTATTCTTAAGTATCTCCCTGCGCTACTTGGCAGGGAGCAAACTGCCAGTTTGAACAGGCAGAAAGAAAAATTACTTTCACATCATATTCTTTATCATACCCAAACTTTTACATACTTTGTAAAGGCTAATCAGTTCTCAGAGAAAACTGATTTTATCCCATGTAGATATTGGGAGGACGGAGCAGATGGCCTCAAGAGCTCCTTTCCAAGCAAGGTTTCTGTAATATTGGACACAGATGATTGTAACAGACCAGGAACAAGCTGAAATGACATTAGAAGCGCTACAAAATAAGAAAGTTCCTCAGCCAAAGAAAACTTGCCAAGTAAATCAATTATGTACATGAATTCATCAAGGAACAGAAAGGACAGTATTTTAAAGAAAAAATACTATTATTGCTTCTATATGCACTGATATGGTTTTGGGCACTACAGTCCTCAAATAGGCTTTGTGGATCCCAGGTTCTGATTTATGGATGCCCTGAGGACCGGATCTCTCTACCACCATATTTGCTTTTACAAAACTATGCATTTTACATTGCAGAGTTTCAATGAATGTTTCCTTAAAAATGGAGCCACAATTTTAAATCTTCCTTCCAAGAGTAACATCTAATCATCAAAAACAGGAATGTTTTGCGAGCTTCTTATTCCTGCCTCAAGGTAAAATGAGAATATGGCTCCGTAGACAACTCCAGAGGCTCGGACTCTGCCCCATCTGCAGCACTGATCTCTTTCCAGAGCTGTGGTAAGCAGCAGACCACAAGAAATTTAATCCTGTTCTCCTGTAGCAAGAGCTGGCTGAGTCTAGCCTAACAGCATTCCCTTGAAATTAATTCAGATATTCAATTCACGAACCAATCTCTCTTTCCAGGGAAGAGTGAAGGCTCGTAGCACACAAGGAACCACAGACCACAGTCTCCAAGAAGCCAAGCAGCACATGTCATTGGAGAACAATCCTTGCAACAAAATCAAGAATATCACAGACTCAACGTAAAATGCAATTTTCCTATTTAGCCACAATACCAAAATAATTTAGGAATAACAGATGTCTATTCGGCTTTTAGCCTTTGTGTGGCTGGTCCTGAAGGATGTTGTCTTAGAGGCTGGGTCTAAACACCTGGAAGTCACCTTTCCTATATTCTCTGCTAAAAAGGATGTCCCTCTGGTCTTTAATGAAATTGAGATCTCATCGTCTATGTAAAAATATTTTTCTTTTTTTTTAAAGAGTAAATAAGTAAACACAAAACACAAGTCATCTTTCAAAAAAAGTGCTTTGTAAAATTACATGTGTTGAAAAACTCAAGGATTTATCCATGGCCATCTGATCTACTGAACAAAGACCTTGGAGATGCAATGAATTCATCCTGACAGCACATCTATTAAGGAAAAGCTATTAAAAAGTTTTACAGTATGATTAAAAGATTGTATAAACCACTTGCATTGTGTTGCATTGTTCCATATATGTATTTTTTTCTCCTTCATCATTAAAAGTGCATCTCATTTGTAACCTACATCTAACCTACTTCTAATTTAGCAATCTGCAGGGCTGAATGTTAACAACCTTTTATTATATCATTTCACATTAAGGCAGTTTTTTAGGGCAATTTTCAATGCAACCCAATAAAATCTTTTCATTTACTAGCTATGTAGAATGAGAGGCAGACGTGCCTCACTGTAAAGGACCATTTTTCCTAAACATTTCATTATTCTTACAAGTCTTTAAATGCTCCAACTGTTTTGGCTTTCAGTAGCAGCCCCGATTTGCAAACACCAATACCTGACACAGTATTCAAATGTCAATCCTAACAGCACTAAAAACCACCATTTGCTTACTCAGATTAGAGTTTTTTCCCCCTATTGACATATTTATTAGATTTGCCTTAGGCACAGCAGCAGCTGAATATCCAGCTTAGCTGCAAATCTTCATCTGTTACCCTGGGGAGAGATGGAGGGGGGACAGTTATAGGACAGACACCTCCACCCACTAAACCTGGCAACAGTTCTTTTGTGCTTGAGCCAGATCAGAAGAAATTCAGCATTACAAAACCACACATCTTGTGTTTACAGCCTACTTCACAGGAGATCCACGTTGCACTGGAGTCCCTTATTATCTTGGTTTAAATCTTTGCTTCAGCTGTGAGTATCAGCAGTAATGATTTAATGCTCTCATTTCTGTCTGCTGAAAAGGTTAACGAGCAAGCAGCCGACAATGAACCACTGTGACACCCTGCAAGGTGCACAGCCTGTGCTGTGCTTTTGAGAAGTTCTCTTTAACCACTTACTAGTTCTAAGGCAAGCTGCTGCCTCTGAAACACAAAAGCCACACAAAATTTAGCAAGGAAAAATGAGAGGACCAACTGAAATACTGCAAGAACACGAAGGGGTTTTTCAAATTAAGTGTTTGGTTGGCAAAACAGGTACAAGGAAATCTATGGTGTGATGATCACCACATCTGACATACCTCAAGTGGCTTTAAATAGGCAAAAGCTTTGTGGTGTTACACCAGTACAAGCAGCAGCTGATTCATCCCCCACCTCAGGAACACCTTCAATTCATATCTGCTTCCATAATTTCTCCATTTGTTGTCAGTTCACTGTCACATTTCACATTCCTCTCACTACCCCACTCTTCTGTATGTACCTGCTTTCCTCTTCCTATTTGAAAACAAAATCGGTATTGAGTCTCCTTAGCTTAGAGCATCTACACCCAAAAAAATCATTCAACAGTTTCAAATCTCAATTTCCCCTCTCCTGCTGATACTCCTTCAAAATCACTCTGCTTATGCTTCTTAAATACTAGTTTTTGAAATTGAAAAAATACAAACCCTGATTAAGACCATCAGAATAATACACATGTGTTTTCCTCCATCTCAGCTGAACTCTGCCCTGAACTCTGTATGCACCTTGAGACTTCAAATTCATTTACACCAAATCAGTGAGCATGACCACTGAGTTATCTATACAGTCACCAGGAGCCAAATTTTCAACTAGACACACTGAACAGTAGGATATTAAATGAAAAGGTTTTGGTAGAAGTTACATTTAAGGAGATTAAGAAGAGCAAGAGAAATCACTCAGTCATTATTCAGGGCAGGTGGGATCAATCTCATTACATACTGAGTTACAGGACATGCAGTATCTAAGCAACTCAGATAAAGAATTTAGTCTCACTATCTACACAAGTACTATATGCACCTTTTGCCTATGGGGAAGAGACGTTTGGATAGAGAAGAGGATGGAGTGGCTCCCCAATAATTGGTTTTATTCAGCTTTACAAAATGAGTAAGTGAACTCTGCAAGTCTGCCGGTCATATTAAGGTCTTATGGGTCAGCAGAAATCATATCAATGAGGGGGAAAAACCAACAAGGATCTCACAAATTTAAGCAAGTTGCTAAGACAGCAGCTGCACTTCAACACAGCGCTGTGATGTAATGCATCTGGGGAAAAAATTCTGAGCAATACCTCCTTAACCAAGTAACACTTGCACTTTCTCCAGTTCCAACTGCGGGAGGAAGGCTGAGTCACTGTTTTCTCTGAAATCATCAGCTCAAACTGGAGTAGCTGGCCAAAGGCAGTAAAACATTGTGTCTCATTAGGAAGGGTACTGAAAACATGGCATTTAAACATATTACTGTGAAAAACAAAAAAGCATGAACACGTTGTGTCCAGTTCTGGTCCCTGCACCAGGAGGCAGAGATGTCTAGAGCTGGGCAGCTGAAGGGATTGAGGGATGGAGCAGCTGCCAAGGAAGCCCAGATTACCAAATCTGGGGCCCCCTCAGCAGGGAGGACACAAGGCTCAGGGTGAACATGATCACAGCACAAGCGGAGGGGGTAGGAGAAGAAGAGAGGAAAAAAATAGAAAAACAAAAAGCAAATCAATTCAGCACCACGATTCAACAAATCCTGCCAGTCTGAGCATTAGGGAGTATTTGAGGAAATTACTGGAGACTAGGTTCAAACCAGTAAGAGTGCCTTCCCCACAGCTGGCACTGGAGAAAGGCATGGAGAGAGGTGCCACCAGCCACTGGGCCAGGCATGCAAACTCTATGCAAATAATATTTCCTGCTGCCATCGAGGGCCAGTGCTGGGCCGGGCAGTTGGTCTCATTTAGGTAGCATCTCCTGTATCAGCAACACTGTGGCCAGTGATTGTCCTCCCCTGTGCTGGGCACTGGGGAGACCACACCTCAAATCCTGTGCTCAGATTTGGGCCTCTCATGACAAGACAGACATTGAGGGGCTGGAGCATGTCCAGAGAAGGGAACAGAGCTGGAGAAGGGGCTGGAGCACAAGGCTGAGAAGGAGCAGCTGAGGGAGCTGTGGGGCTCAGCCTGGAGAAAAGGAGGCTCAGAGGGGATCTTCTCTCTCTCTACAACTCCCTGACAGAAGGTTGGAGGCAGGTGGGGGTCAGTCTCTTTCCCAAGTAACAAACAATAGGACATGGGGAAATGGCCTCAAGTTTTGTCAGGAGAAGTTTAGCCTGGTTAGGAAAAACTCTTTCACAGAAAGGGCAGTAAAACCAGGGAAGAGGCTGCTGGGGACATGGTAAAGTGGTGGCCTTGGCACTGCTGAGTTAACAGCTGGAACTACCAATTTTAAAGGTCTTTTCACACTAAAATGATTTTGTGATTCTCATGGTCTTAAACTCCCTGTCGTGGCTCTGTGAAGTCACGAGCTTAAACATCACCTATAAGAACACCTACTCAATCAAAAGTACTGTTGTAAGAATGTCAGCCACATTACAGGAATATTCTTATCCTTTAATGGTTTATCACAAAAGGAGATGTGTTTAAACAAGACCAGGAAACTTCAAAAGTATTTAAGATGTTTAAGGAGGGACATGTGTGTGCTGGCAGTAGTTCAGATCTATCAGGAATATCTCCAGCACTATGATCTGTGATCATATAATCCTGATGGAAATATTGTGACATTTATGAACATAACAATTCAGGCCCTCAGGCAGGCTTAGGGAAAGCTGTAGACATGAATTCTATACGTGTGTAGCTACCCCCTATTTGTACTACAGAGTGCTTGTTCTTCCAAGTGATAGCTTTAGTGGATGTTTTTCTTTCAAGAAACATTGTCTTGACATTGCTTGCTATGATTGAAGCTCCCTTGTCATTTTCCGTGAAGGACTTGTGACACACAATGTGCCACCACAAGTCACCCACGTCTTCAAAAGGTGACAGGATTGTGTAGTTCCTGCACTGAAATACAAATTAGCTCTACATGTCAGTGAAGGCTGGTTTGTGCTTTGGTATGACAGGAACTTAGAACAGAGCACGGAGGTGTTCCAGAATGTAAAATAAACGTGTTTCCAGGTACAGAAATGAGTTGTGCCAAGGGCACAGCCAGAAGGGGAGAGAATGAGAGGAATTACTTCAGGCAAAATATGAAAAAGCTCAAAACAGAGCGTTACATCCCAGACCACAATGTAAGAGAAAACCGTTTTCTTGAGTTTTTTTTAGAGGGGGTCAAGTGGGAGTTTGGTTTTGGTTTTAAAATGGTAACTAGTTAGAAGAATTTAGAGTAACAGATTAATGATGTAACCAAAAAACCACCCAAAGTTTCTTTTTTTGGAATATTAGAACAGTATTTTGCAAGTTTTGGGTGGTTTTTTGGTTAAAACACAAATTCTTAGAAAGTTGGGCGAGTCACTTCCTTTCACGTTTCACCACTGTAAAATTATCCTGTTTCCATGGTTCTGGCCCACACATGGATTCCATTGTTACAGCAGTTTTTCAGGAGCTGGAATTAAAGTTTTAAATTTTTCTTATTTGAAGTTACAGATGGGTGAAAGGAGGGTGAAAATAATCGATGCAGCCACCACAGAGTGGGGACAAAATATTTAAGAGTTTTCCAGTAAAGAACACACACGAAGTAGTTTGTCAGAAGTTTAACAGAAGATTATCACCTTTGCACACACATTGCTCTTACCAAAAACAAACAAACAAAAAACAAAACAAAAACCAAAAAAAACCAAAAACAAACAAACAAAAAACAAAAACCCAAACCCAAAACAACAACAAAAAAGACCCCACAAAAAAAAAAAAAAAAAAGGGGGGGGGGGGGGCCTTAACCCTACCATCCATGAAAAGACTGACATAGTGCCTAAGAAATAACATGTTTTATTGCTTACAATGGGATTACTCCAAAGTGTTCAGAGAGAGTTTGACAGCAGTTGTACAAGTTTTGCTCTGTACAAAACCTGCCTGTAGGTTTCATAAGATGAAATTCCTAAGATGAATTTCATAAGATGAAATTTATTTGTAATGAGAATACTGGGGTTTTCTTAGCCCAACTGTGACAACCTGGATGGAGAAAGAATTTGCTTCAGCTGGAGCTTGTTCTCAAAGTGAAGCACAACATCCCTTCACAACAAATGGGCATTTACAGCCAGAGCTACAGAGGCTGAAATCAATTCTGCAGTGAAGAGCAGAAGAGACATTACAGAGCAATATATTATGTACTCATCTAAACAGACAAAATTCTTTTTTCTTAATATGTTGCATGTTAGCAGTAGTTGTGTTACACTGGTTCCCTCCTCAGACCACAATGTTGATGCACCAGCAAAAATAGAGAAAAAACTTTTCCCTAGCTTCTCCTCTGCTTTCTCTGTCCCCTTTTATAAAGTTTTCCAGACGGAAAATAGACAGAGAATGAATTAAGACAGCAAAAGATGACAAGTGAGGCAGGGAGGAACCATGGGCAGAAAAAAAAAAAAAAAGAAATTATCAGGAAAAGAAAAACACACATACATCAGGACAAAGAAATCAAAAGAGATGACTGACAACACTAGATTATGAATGTAAAGAGGGGGTAGTGGGGGAACAAAAGTGCAGACAGAAACTGCAGCACACAACATGAGATGGGCTTTCTTCTCCTAATTGGTTCTGTCGTGTCGCCGTCGGAGAGTGGCTCAAAGACAGCGGTGCTGGTGTAACGGGAAACCCCAAACACGTCTGTTCTCTGCAAGAACCTGATCAAACAGGAGACCCAGTTGGTTTGACAGAACACAGCACACGTGCAGCTCCCATATCCTGTTGGCTGCACCTTTCCAGCTCGGCCATTACTCATCTGGGCAAAGGCAACAAGGCAAAGAGTTTGTTTCCAATTCAGCACCGCGCAAAGTCAAGCGTGTATGATTAATGGAGTCTCATTTCCACAAACCCACTGAAAAATTTGAGCTTGGCATCATTAAGATTCTATCAGCCCTGAACTGCAATTTAAGATAGTATTTTTTGCCTTAATCTGCTGCTCTATTTAATCAATTTAATGCACAGTGAAAACTTAATTTGACAAAATTGAAAGCATTATTTCTCCCTGCCTCTGGCATGAAACAGATTAAGACCACCAGAAATACTTGCAGAAAGATTTAAGATTCATTACATATTGGGTGGCAGATAAATATTAGATATGCTATAAACTCTAAGTCTAAAAGCTGTGGGTTTTAGTTAATGCTGCAATTACCCCCCAGCAGCTAACCCAAGTCACGCTTCCTACACAAGGCATGACTGTGTTTTTTGAAGTCAGATCTCCTAAAATACTGTTTTGTACCATGCTGACAAACTC
Source organism: Ploceus nigricollis (assembly GCA_013399945.1). Lineage (NCBI taxonomy): Eukaryota > Metazoa > Chordata > Aves > Passeriformes > Ploceidae > Ploceus > Ploceus nigricollis. The sequence goes on from VXBC01006600.1 coordinate 224,637, forward strand.
CACAGACAGTAGGGAGAAGGAACAAGGACAGGAAAGACAACTTCTCCTGTGTAGGCTTCTGGTCAAACCCAGGCTGGATAAAGGCACAGGTTAGAAAAGAACATATTCTAGGTCCAGTATGAAATAACAAACAGCTTACACCCCTACCCAAAATTCCATTTCATCTAGTTAGACTATCCACAGGAGGAGAAAAGACATTGACAGAAAGCTGACACATAAATATGTTTGGAGGTCTCTACAGACAGTCTGAAGCTCCAAGATAACTCAAGTTACAGGAGACACATCCACAGTTCAGTCCCAGAGCCGGAGGTACCCAAATGGTCCCAGGGTTGGAGCTGATTCTCCAAGAAGCAGCTGCTCTCATCCCATGGCCAGGGCTACAGCACCATGGCACAACTTGTACTGTGAATGGAACGCTTCTGCCTTCAGGGCTGTCAAACCAATTTTCCTCATAAATAACTAACAAGCCAATTTTACGGGCAGTGGCGGGGAGAGGAATCCTGACGGCGTGCTGCTCACAAAGCACACTCATTACTTTCTTAGCTAAGAATCACTAAGTCCCTTAGAAACTCTAACTTGCCTTGTAAGTATTTAAGTAGAATATTTGAAATGGATTTTAAAGCTATGATTTTGTACCTAGACATGATTTCTTAGAAAAGAAAAATCAAATACAAAATGCATCTACTGTTAAAACAGTTCTGAAATGTATTATTCCTGCTGATGTTAAGAAACAGTGTTGCTTCACTTGAAAAGTACAAATATTTCAGTAACAGCTTTTTCCATTTATGTCAAGGGATTACATAGTGTATACACTTGTACAATTACATCTTACTTCAACTTGCTTTGTTGATACATAAAACGTAATACTAATGGTGCATACCTACCCTGCTGATGTGTAACAATTCCTTATCAGCAAACCAAGCTAGCTGGAGCATAAAGGAAATCATGATGCAGTCCTTTAAGAATAAACAGAAAAGAACCACAAATATCCTAATTATATAAGGGTATTTAGTACAGTCCTGTGTAGGCTGGACTCAGTGAACAAATATTTTCTGCACAAAGATAAGAATTCAAGACACAAAGAAGTGTACAGTATAAATGTGGCTTTTGCCTCAGCAATGAGTGTTGGGAGGCAGAAAAACGTAAATCTTTTGTACCACAATATAATCCATAAGAAAGGACAGCAAGAGTAATAAAGCCTAAACCAAGAAAAACATTGTTAAGCTTTTAAAATTCTTCACTGATACTGCATTTTATTCCTTGCCCTACCATTTCACAAGAATGAAAATACATCAGCTCACCTCTTTTGTTATTTCAAACAAGGATATATTATCTGAGACATTCTCTAAAAGGCTTTTCCATTTCTTTTCATTCATTAGGCATGAAAACAGGGAAGATGAGCAAAAAGAAACCTATCCAGCTTTCTCTGCTTCTGATCCAACTTGGACAGAGTCAGTTGCTACTGAATCCCACCAGAGTGAGAACAAAGAACTGAACTTGGTCACGATGACGATCCAGAGCAGAATTGACAGTTGTTTCATGCACTTCTAACCTCAGTAACAGGAAGAAGGTGAACATTTTTTTAATTACTCTATAATCTAGTTTTCAATTTATCACGTATGAAGTGTCAGGTACCCCAGCACACTAAATTATTTAGCATACATTGTAACCGTATCTTCTGCCTCTCATAATGTGCAGAATACATATGCAATGCTTATTAAAAATTTTAAATTAAAATATTGAAAAAAAACATTCAGTTCATCAAGGTCTCCAGTTCCCCAGTCTTCCCTCTCCAAACTGCTCCTGAACATACCATAAGACTCACCCTGTGAGTTCAACCTTGAGGCATAAATGAGAAAGAAAATGGTCCAAATTAAAAACCATATCCAAATTTCCAGTAATTATTAAAGAGACTCATTTTCAATCCCTTCAAGGTCTAATCAGGTTCAGAGTGGACACAAACTTAAATTTGCTTGAATACATTAAAGTAATTCTGCCACAAAATCAGGCAGGTACTGCACAAGGATGCCTGTATTTCAGGAACTTCTGAACACATCTTTTTCACTGATATGAAGAAAGAGATCAAATTAGAGAACTGCAGTGTGTACTTACGCCAGTGTCAGCTCTGGTACAGTTAAGATTTATTTCCTCATCCTGCAAACTAAGCATTTGTGACAGTACAAAGGAATTTCAGGCTGCATATGCAAACAACTTGTCACAGAATTGGAGCTGGAATAATTTCTACTTGTATTTGTCTGCTGCAGCCCCACAGAAGAAGAAATGCACAAGTTCTTAGTAACAGGACATTGAAAGCTCAGAGCAAACCACAGGAAGCTCAAAGGACCAAAAAGAATTATTTTCACTGAAGTGACAGGGATGTTAACTCTGCTGCCACATCAATGCAATTTAACTAAATCCATTTATCTCCCTTTTCCCCAACTCCTGAATCACAGAGTAACATAAGTCATGAGGCCCTAAGGAAACCTATGAAGTGTGTCACCATAGTCAAGAGAAAAAACACAGCAATCCTCTAGAAGAATTTGGGGTAAACTGGGCAAGTCTGACCTCTGAACTCCTCAGGTCCCTGGAGCACATCTGGCTGGATTAGGTCTGTCAGATGCCTAAAGCATTCCCCAGTAACCCAGCAGGGCTGGAATCACAGAGTAGCTTGGGCTGGAAGGCACCTTTAAAGGTCACCTAAATTCTAGTGTGTCCACCACAGACAGGGACACCTTCCCCTAGACCAGATTGCTCCAAGTCCCATCCAACCTGGCCTTGAACACTTCCAGGGATGGGGCATCCACAGCTTCTCTGAGCAACCTCTGCCAATGCCTCACCACCAACACAATTTTACCTTCTTAAAATATTTCAATACATTGCTAAGAAATGCCAAACTTAAATTTGAGAAACTTTTCTGAGTAGATTAAGAAAGCGTTATTTACCACACACCCTTATATTCAACACCATGGCAGTGTTCAGAACTCCCCTAAGCAAGGAGAAGGCACCATCAGCATCACTGTGGCCCCTTTATCCAAAGCCAGCACAGTTCTGAAACTCACCTGACCCCCCAAACCCCTCCTTCACAGTGCACTGGATGGTTCAAAGTTCCAAATGTCCCAGGTTTGGGGGACATCCAAGGGGAAATCACATAATCATCTAGGTTGGAAAAGACCTCTGCAACTAATGATCTCAGAGGTCTTTTCCAACCTAAATGATTCCATGATGCTGGGTGTGAATGCTGCTGTCAGCAGCCTGAAATCAGCAGCTTCGTTCATTTGTGCTTTGAAGCTTCTGCCTCTTGCAGAGTTTGGTAGGAACCAGCTCATAGCCAAAAAATACATGGGGAGAGGATAACAGAGATGGCAAGCAGCACAAGCCTTGTTATTTAGGAAACTGAGGTAACAACAGACAATATTGTCATTAATAACACAACCATAGAGAGATGTCGGGGTGGTGACTTGCAGTGGTTTCATCCCGTCCAAGGGAGTTTCTGTGTGGAGAACAAGGGCAACATCTGGTCCAAACTACCTGTGACAGAGCACAGACACTAAAAGGCTTAACCCACTGATGTATGACTACAGTGTACCAGCTAACACTCATTTAATTCACCTCACAAAAAGCAAACCAAAAAGGATGTTGGGTATTTCCCACACAGACTTTTCTAATGAAGATGTTGTCACATCTGTTTGTAGACATTAGACAATGTCAACAGGCTGGTAATTACCTACAGCTCTAAAATTTAAAGTCTACAAATTAATTAGACACTGTTCCAAAAATCACAAAGTGCAGCTTTGAGGTTGGGCAGTGACTTTGCCACAACTCAACTCAAAAGGTCTTGCCAAAGCACTTGAATGCAAAGACTGCTGAGTTTCAACTTCCTGAAGTGTCCTAGGTCCAGAATGTCTACTTCTGTAAAGTTTGGCTTTTGAAGAAGTTAATATCATAAAATTCCAACTCCTCCATATCTTCCTCAAAGTACAAAAATGCTAAGATATACTGAGAAACAAAGGACTGACTTTATTCTTCCAGAGGATTTGACTCCCCATTGCCTCCTTGGCCTCTATTCCAAACCCTAAAACTACAGTCATCCAAAATGCAAAGATGTTGGGTTTTCCAGTGGGGATAAGCAAATATAGACTTTTTTCCACACAACAGTTTCAATGATGCTCCCTTTCATACAGATCATGAATGGATACATTTGTCTCCTTATAAACTGCTGGTGGATGGAGCTACATCTGTTGTCCTCTGGCCAACTCTAACATTATTACGAACCAAATGAAAACAAATCCAAACACTTTTAAGTAGCATAAAATATTAAAAACAACTCATGTGGCCTCAGACAGCAGCCACAAAAATTTATTTTTAGGGACAAAATCCTCTCAATTCAAGAAAAACATGACAGATGATGAAATTTATTTAATTCCTGTGTATTAAGTTGTGAGACTAAGTGAGCAGAAACCTATTTGGAACACTCCTGGGCCAGATTTGCAGCCCTGAGAAATGCCTAAATACTGGTATTTGTGACTGAAAGCTCCAGAAAAATCTAGGTCTTTTGGGGTCTTTGGGAAAGTGAATGACACAAGAGAGACAACACCAATGGTAAGAATGCATATTTTTCAAAGATTTTACATGCAATTAAAATTACCTTTGCATTAAAAAACTTGCCAGCAATAGCTTGTTTCTTATTTTGTTCTGTCCTTATTTTCCTTTCACATTTACAGGCATTTTGAAGAGCAAATTGCACAAAAAACCTAGCTAATATTAAGTTTGTGAAACTAGTTAAATACATGAACCATGTGTGTAGAACACACAGTAATTTATAATTCAGATGCCTTGGTCTCAGAACCTCCAAGTGTTAGTTTGGAGTTGGAGATCAATTAACCACAACTCACAAGTGTTTTGAAGCTCAAAACCCAGCAATGCACAAATCAATATTTAATTTGCAGTCTGTGTAGGAGTTAAAAATGTATCAGAAGCTATGTACAAAGTATATATTATAAACCACAAAATGAAATAAATTCCAACATGCACTACGCCAACAGCCTCAGCAATTAGAGATGAACATTTCAATGTAATTTCTTTTAATGCCTCCTGATTTTAACAAAAATTTGTGAACAACCAACCCATTTAAGTTACAAATGGTTCATGTGTATCATTATTTGCATCATCCAAGACCATATTTTTCCTGCATATTTCTCTTTCTACCAAAAGAAATATCATAGTACTGGAGAGGTTTCCTTGTCCTTGGGCGGTTCACATCCCTGACTCCATCCCTCCTTCCAATTTCTGTATTCTTCAGAAATCTGAGATGCAGTGGGCAGATCAAAACATGTCCTTGCTTCAAAACACATTTTAGGCAATTTTATTGATATGAGAGAACTGTAAAATAAGAAAATGCAAAGTTACCAGGATTTCCTGAACAGACTGTATGTGACATCAGTTAGCCCTCAGATCAGCTACAGAGAAAACATGGATGCTTTAAAACATGAAAACAAGGATTAACTGAATTGGGCCAATGTGCAGAAATTCTACATTGCTGCCACTTAACAGGCCTGAGAAAATAACTCTACTTCCCCAAAAGCAACCAGCCTTTTGTTCAGATTCTGTAATCTTTTAGAATTAACTAGAAAAATTTTAGCCCTGAGACCAAACTTTGTGTCCTTCCTACAAACCGCTTTTGAAATGTCCACAGGTTCACAGTCATTTTTCTTGAAAAATTATTTCAGAAAACCAGGAAAAAATAGGTACATACTACAGCAACAAATTTAAACTCCATCTAACTCACCAAAATAACACAGAAATTGGGTTTTTTCCTGACAAAAATATTTCACAGTTCAGAGGCAAATTGAGGAATTAAATGTTTTCTTTAAAAATATAAACCAGGTGAGGAATTTGAATGAAGTGACTTTGTAGAGCCATCCAGTTGAGTGCAACACTCCTTCCCTACCTTGCTGCTTCCACACCTTGCCCACTAAAAATTAGGAAATGCAGAACTTACATCAGAAAAGCATTAGATGCCAACAGAGAAATTAACTCTGCATTAACATTTCAGCTACTTTTTCAATGTGTGATGCTACCCTGCATGTAACAATGACAAATTTTCTTTGATTCTTTAGTGGGTGTTTTAGTCAGAAAAGCCAAACTGGCATCTTCTGACCCCTATTTCTCACACTCCTGGTACAAAGATAATGCAGGGATGGCAGCAGCATTCTCTGGACATATGGGTATACGAATACAGAGACCATCAGGATATTAAGCAATGTAAATTACTGTTTCCCTAATGCCCTTCTTTCTCCTGTATCAGGAGAGAGCTGCATTAGGTTATGTCTTCAAAGATAAATGTTTATTATCAAAAGTAACACCCAAACCACTAATTCCTTATATTAACATCAAGTTCCAGTGATTTTTATGTCACTCTAACTCTGGATTTATTGTGGAGTTCTTACTTAACCCTTCCCTTCAAAAAGCTGCAGAGTAGCTGGTGGAAGTTTCACACCACATATGTTTATACACACACCTCCCTCCGAAGAAAATCTTCCAGGTAGCTTTGGCTTGGCTTCTCTTCAGACCTTATCAAGAGGAACACTTTGAACTGAAGCCCAGATTTCACCACCAACACCAAATGTTTTATTCTTCATTGAATACTTACACGACTACAAGATCTCCTGGAGAAAGTGGGCTTTGAATTAAAAACAAAGTCAGCAAAAAAACTGTTCCAAAAGGATGCAGAAGTCACTATTCATTTACCACCTTCATTTAGGGCCACTCCTGTTTAGGATTTAGCATTGTGTAGAAACACAAGGCTCAAACTGGATACAAATATATCCTATGCCTAGGAAATTTTTTTTAAGGTATCAAAGAAGGATTCATACAGAGCCCCTAACACCACACAAAAAGGAGGTGCAAATTAAAATCCTGCTTGGTTGGGATTTTTTCCAAACCAAAAATAATTATGTAGAGGCTTCTAAGGTAAATTATTCACCATATTAAGAGTCCAATGCAAATTTATATGTAGAGGGATTTATAAGAGTCAGCATCAGTCACATTAAAGGCATAGGATTACAGCCTGAATTGTTCTGTTTAAAATAACTATGATACAATACAGTTTAGACTACCAGGAATATTACTACTAGCAAAGAACCACAAAAAGACTTGCAGAAACGGAAGGAAGTACAACATTCATGTATTTTTACTATTAGAAAAAGCCTACCACTCCTTTTGGATATTGGTCTTAACAGAGATCATTCGGAATAAAGGAATGGGCTGAAGGAAGAACTCCATGATTACAGCTGTCCCAATTCCTTTGGACCTTAAAACTCTCTACAATTCTGCCAAGCTTTTACCATCCTCTCCTGAAAGTTCAGCTGAGTAGACTGATCCTGAAAGAGGGAAATGACAACACAGCCACCTGCTTACAATACATACAAAAATAACCTGGAATGCCAAACTTGGAGTCCTGTTGACAACCGTGACTTTTTATGTGCCCTTTTGCTCTGCACAATCTAAAGCCTAAAATAAGAAATGACCTTTTTTTTTTAATGGGAAACCTGGTTAGCAATTTAAAGACTGCACCTTCCACAACACAGCTGGGAGTGGACTGCTAACAATAAACCTTCCACTTGTTGTTAAAGAGCTGCATTTCAGCGGCACCTGGAACAGCTATTAACTCCTGCCAGGTGATCAAGGCTCCCTCTTGGTACAGAAGATTTCATCTCCTTCAATGCATTCATTTTCAGGTGCAGTTATAGGCTCTTACTGCCTCTTTGTGCGGTCTTCATTCTCATTACTAAAAAAATGCTGCCCAAGCTGCATTTATCTGGACTCTTGACAGGGAATTCAAGTTGTCTGCTTTACTTCTTGCCTGGAAAAGAGAGTACTCATACACAGCTACTGGTCAGAAAGAAATAAAGTAAATCATATCACTTCTCATAGTCACCTAGTCTACACTCAAGACAGCAGTATGTGTGGGCAGTACACAAAAGCATAAAAAATAAGCAACTATTTTTGCTTTATATTTATTTCATGGATTTCATGAAACTCAGGTGCATGAAAAAACTGCATTATTTCAAAAACTCTGTAGTTGCAAAAGAAATTGGCATCTAAGGAATTGTGATGCATCAGGAAGACTGATGCAACATCTCAAAGGAGCAGGGAGTAACCAAAGCAAATTATCTACAGGCATCTAGGCACAAAGGGGAGTCAGGCTGATTTAAAAGGTTTTACACGTTCATGTGTAACTGATGTATCTTAGAAACACATGAGAAGGAAAGGAGTCGCATCAGAGGCTTCCAACATCATCCCCATGATTTCCCACCAGCTTTAAAACTAGGAAAGAATAACCAACCCTGCATAAACAAAATGAGATTACAAGCAAGACAGCAATACCAGAGAACAGGGAGGGTTTAGCAAATCAAAAGTGAACAAGGACTATTGGCTCAGTTGGTCAGGGTTTGATGCTGATAAAACCAAGGTTGTGTATTGGTCCCCATATGAGACATTCACCTTAGAGTTGGACTCAGTGATCCTTATGGCTTTCTTCAAACTCTGAATATTTTGTGGTTCTATCAAGACTACTGAGATAAAGGGGAAAATAAATTAAAAAAGCAGTATTTTGTTAGTACTTGTGAACAGGGTGTGCCAAAAATGAAGGAGAGAAGTAATGGTTTCACTTTGTACAGTGCTGATAAGGGCTAGGCTAAAATACCAGGCATGAAATTCCCTGCCTCCCAGGCAGTGCTAATTAAAACACGTGTCAGGAAGTGCACTTGAGCCCACTTCCCTTCAGAGGAAGTTCTCCATGAATGTCTGCCAGGAAATAACCCAAATCCTTCCCTTAAAACAGCACACACAAACCAACCAATTCCTGGGCTGGTACTTGCTGGTCCTGCTGCCTATCAAGCTGGCCTTTTTTTCCCAAATATTTTAAGACATGTCAGTACATTTGTATCCCCTAATGTTCCTTCTCTTATAAGGACACTCATCACAACCTGCCCCACACTACAACTCAAGATGCTACACCAGTAACCAACACTGCCATAAAAGAGAACAGGAAACCTGGAGATCTTCACTCAGTTTTTAAGGCAAAAATGGAAATTTTTAAGCCTTGAAAAGACTTGAATCCATCTGGTTTGAATTTTGGTCTTCTTACATTTTCAGAAGATTCTCTTCAGGTTTTCTTCTTACAACACCAAGGTATATTTGGACAAGCAAGGTTGGTAGGGAGTTGATTGACTAAGTATCTGAAACATGGATATACTGGAAAGTTAAGAAATCTACCACCTAACAGTGAGGAGCACATTATCACTGATTATTTTGTATAAGAATGGTCTTGTTCAAAGATTCAGAACATCCTGCAGCTTTTAGAAACTTTCCTAGGCCAGCATTAAACATTTTCGTGCATTTTCTACAGTAAACAACAGCCAGTGCAGACCTCAACCCACTAACCAAGATGAAGGATCAAAGGCCAATTATACATTACCCCTGAGCAAGCTAAGCATTCTCAAAGAAACAGAGCTACAAACTTTACCTCAAATAATCACTAGAATATCATTACTTAAACCTGCCATTTAAACAGCCCGGAAGGGAGCAGCAGCAGCACTGCATGGCTATCCCTGGCATCATCAGAATGTGCTGCTCCAGGCCCATCCAAGCTGCATTACAAAGCAGTACTATTTACAGAGTCAGACTGTTTTCTGCTTGATGTTTCCCTATTCACATTTACAAGAGGGCTAACAACCAAAACAAATATTTTGTTTGGGATACAGAAGACCTTTGGCACCTCCAGAGGGAAAACTGAAGTCTACTTCATTCTATCTCACAACATATTCTAAGATAATCCAGACAGGCTGAAGTTTTATTGAACTCCATGGAGGGATGAGACAATGCAGGACAATACCCCAAACACTGAAATTTATTTCCCCAAGCCCACTTAGTCCCCTGTAAGAGACAACAGTTGCTCTGGGAACAGGCTGAGGAATATCAGCTGTGCCAAGCAAAGGCCAGGACAGGGCTCAGAAAGGCATCAGGCACCACACAGAGTGGTCAGTGTTCCTTACATCCAAGCTCATTGCTTTGAAAACCCTGGTGGTGCCTGTCAGCACAGACAGAGCACAGAGCCCTTGGAAGGGCCCAGCCTGAGAGAAGAGGATGTTCTGTACTGAACTCGCACACGTGCAAGCCCAGCCTCCCTGGAAGAAGCTGAAGTTTATCCTAACCTTGGTGGCAAAGTAAATCTTTCTGCAATGACCCAGAAGTCCAAAATAACAAACCAGTCAGGAAGCCCAGCAAAATTCCACTTCCAGAAGCCAGGAGGAGCTATAAGCATGTAGGTCTTCCTGGCAAGGAGCAACATCCATGAATTAGCTTTACACTTGAGAGCAGTGGTTGTTCTTTACACCTTGAAGTGCCAAATGAAATCTTTTGAAACAAACTTTATGTCAAGATTAAAGCCCTGAATGTATTAAAACAAAATTAAACGCATAACATCCAAAATACACAAGAACCCAGATCTCTGAGATTTCACTAGGGAAGTATTTCTAACCATAAGACATAAAAAGGGACATTAAATTTCTCCATCTGCAATACTGTATTTAAACAAGTGTTATGCTGGATACAACAAGGTTTCTCATCCAGTACTAGTTTAATTCCACCTGTAATAAAACCATAAAGCTGGAAAGCACCTGAAGTCACTTGCAGCAGAGATACAATCCAGAGAACATCCTTTGGAAGCTGCTCCTTAGGTGGAAGGGCTGGCAGCACCTAATGTCAATGGCTGTGATTTGTTTGAAATCACACAATAAGTACATGTAAAATTACACATTTTTATCTACACAATGCCTGCACCAATACCATGCTCAAACACTGGCCTGAGGAGTAAGTTAGAATTATAAAGCTAAACAGAAATGCTACTCATAATCCCTTTCTATTGTATGATTTGTGTCTTCTGCACTCATTATCTGAGAATCATAGTATTACTTTGGTTGGAAAAGAGCTCTAAGATCACTGAGTCTAAGCATCAACCCAGCACTGCCAAGGCCACCATTAAACCATGTCACCAAGTGTCACATCTATATATCTTTTGAATATTTCCAGAGATAGGGACTCAAACAGTTCCCTGGGCAGCCTGTTCTAATGCTTAACCATCTTTTTGGTGAAGGCATTTTTTCCTAATATCCAATCTAAATCTGCCCTGGAGCAACTGGAGGCCATTTCCTCTTGTCCTGTCCCTTGTATCCTGGAAGAAGAGCACGATCCCCACCTATCTACAACCTCCTGTCAGGGAGCTGTAGAGAGCAATAAGGTCCCCCCAGCCTCCTTTCCCCCAGGCATTCAAGGATTCTGGATGATGTTAGCAGAGTCATTTTGTCAGATTTCCTGCTTTTCTTTCATGGCCTTGATACCTGGTGAGTTAAATACAGAACTGCCAAGTGATTTCAGTGCTGGTCAAATCAGCGAGAGATCTGCTCTGAGTGCAAATTTTAAATGTTACAACAAAAACAGGCATGTCAGAGCCCAGACCCAAAACCGAAAGCTTTCATCCTAAGTTCTGTGACTCCATCCAGTACAAATACTAATAAAACCATAGGATGAATAAGTGAAGGCAGCACTACCACAGCACACTTGAAAACTCCATCCTCTAAGGAGAGGGCTTGAATACTGTTTTGAATGGACAAGGGTATTGGAGCAAACAGGTAGTGATTCTGTGGAACAAAGTATGTGATCACATGATGACAAGACTATCATGGTACAAGTAACAGCTTGACTTTTTGCAATATGAATACAAAAAGTAACAGTTTATAAAGCAGCTGGATAAGTAAGAGATGCAGTACATTTTTTTGTCACTTCCACTGGAAATGCCTTTGCAGTATTTGCATATACAATACCACTTTCGAAGAGCAAGTAACACTAATCCCTTCCTCTTACCAAATCCCCAGCCAGAAATAAAAAAAAATTCAGACTTCAATATAAACCTGACAAGTCAGAAGTACTTGCAATCTACATTTAAGATTTTTCACTGTTTCCTCTCACTCTACGTTATATTTCACAGCCTTGTTATTCACTGGGCTGGTTTTCTATAAAGTCTTATCTAGGCAGGTACTGCAAGATATTTACCTAACAAACTAATAAATACTTTGTTGTCATGGTTTTACCAGGATATGACTCATTGGAACCATGTACTCCAGGGAGCAAATGGCTTCAGTTCACAAAACATACAAGTGCACTTTTTTGCTTGTGACATCACGAGTCAGAGCTGTTCCTTTCAAAAGGTCAAACAAAATTAAAGAAAGCATTAAAAACCCCCTGAAATCACAGATCTGATTTGCAGGCCTTTATATATGATAAAATGTTTTGCTTCCACCCCCCTGCCCTTCTTTTTTGGATTTCCCACACTATTAGTTTTCCATGTCCAGGAAATATTTTTCAAGTGTCTGGGTTTCCATCTGAATCATAAGTCAGAATTAACATGAGGCATAAGGCTACAAATTTTAACTGATAAAAATATCAGTACTGGTTCCAACTGAAATACTTTGGGTTTTTTCCAACTTAAGTGACAAAACGGAAGACTACTATTTTTCAAGCCATTCAAACTTTTTCTTGGAAGTGGTACGAGTATTCCTTGGAAATTCTTGGAAAAATTCCTTGGAAAAAACTAACTGCGAAATATAAACAAACATCATCCCATACCAGAAAAGGGAAGGGAGAAATTGGAGAGGAGAAGCAAATATTCATCATAAACTTGAAAACTGACGTTTAAGAAAGGCTGACGACATCCAGAAGTAAGCTACTGAAGAATAAAGATATCTATCCCTGCAAATTGAGATGGTCAGGAGACATTAAGTGACCCTCTGCTGATCCCTGAAGATGAAAATACATACATTATGGCTACAAGATCACAGCCTGAAGTCCCATTAGGGGCCTGCTCCATGTGAAATGCAAGCAGCCACATCTCCTTTGCTCTCAAGTGTATCACAGTCCAGGCAAGAAGATTGAGACTAAACCAGGTGATATCAAAGTTTTAAATACAGGTAACTACATCTACAAGTTAGATTCAAAAGTGCTCCTGAAGTAGCAGAAGATGAATTTTGTTACCTGCCAAAGCCTAAGCAATAGGAAAAAAAAAAATTTAATACAAGTTCTCAAACCACCAACCACAGGGAAGGTTGTAGAAAGGTGGGGGAAACCAAACCACAAAGAAAAAATAAGGATCCAACAAGTTACTCTAGCCACACTCAAATGTAAGAATATTCAAACATCCATATATATGAGCAGCAGTAAAGGCAGAAGTCAGAAATACCAACTACACTGAGGAGTAAAAAGGCAATTTTCAAATATAACCATTCACCCTGGAGACAGGGTGGGGGGGGTGTCACAAGGAATCAAAAATATGCAGACTAGAAATAAATTCCTATAATACAAAGAATTCTGTGGCTGTAACTTCTCTACTCATGCTTTCAGCTAAACTTCTTCAGATTAGGCCATGCACCCCTACAGCAGATTTTGTTTTATTAAGATCAATTTCTCCTGTACTACAGAAAAGCAGAACATAAGAATAGAGAATTATTAGTAGGATTTTGCTCCAAAAGGCAGCACATGGGACTGCTCAGACAATTTTCAGCCAAGTGGCTTTGGTAGGTGAGAAAACATCTTGCAAACTCCTCCCATGCACAGTAAATTAATTGCTGCACAGGTCTGCCCACCTCTGTACCCTCGGGCTGAATGGAAGGACCATGAACAGGCTGTCAGAGAAAAGCCAATTCCAGGAGGCTCAGGGAAAAAAAAACAAACCAAGAAATTCTGTTTTAACACCCACTGTTTAACAATCAGGATTTTCAACAATAATTACAAGGAAACAACAACAACAAAATCTCATCTTGACCTGCTTTACCCAGAATAAAACTCAGTGTGAAATTGAAATCATTAGCTGTTGTACATACCCTAAGTAGACTTTCCAGCTCTCAGCAGCAGGTGCTCAATACAGGATGAAACATGAAATCTGAAACAAATATTTAAAATTCATTAGGGTATTTCCTTAACTAATGTCAAAGTAGTCTAACATCCAAAAAACTTAAGAGCAAATTAACTGGTATTCATATTATGAAGACAAGATAACCACCTGCAGTACATATCCTATTTTACAAGTGCAGATTATTTAGCTGGAAGTCATTAGGAAAAGAACAAAAAAAACCCCACCCTAAAACAAAACACAGAAGTTTGTAGAAGCCAGAGACTTATATTTGAACTTAAAACAGACAAGTTGCCTGAAATCCTGTTGGTCCCATGAAAGCAAACTAAAAATCTCCCAAGTTACATGGATTTGTTATTTTGAAGAAGGAGGAGGGTTAAAGCATAACAAAATGAACCTTTATTAGTGATAATGTACATTTAATAGCAAAAACGAGTGAGTGCTGAAAACTGTGATGAGTGATTCAAAACACTAGCAGCATCCAGATCTAGAATTAGAAAGTGCTTCCCTGGAAAATAAAAAGTGTGTGGGAGGAACTAGTCAAAAGCATTTATCTCCTCAGGGTATGTGCATCACAGGGCAGCCAAGCCAGTTCTCAGCTGAAGTAACGAATACATAGCTATTGCTCAATATATACATAATACACAGAAAGTTGTGGGTTTGTTTCTTGAAGAAAACAATTGATCTATAAGAATTCCAGAGCCAAGTAATGTCGAGAGTTGAGTTTATTACTTTGCTAGTTGTTCTTCTTCTTTCCCTTTCAAACAAATATATACTATGGGGACAAAGCCAGTACCATACCAGTAGAAAGCCCAAGCTTATATATTATGCACTTAAAACTGGATTTCTAAGAACTGTTTCCCAAACTTTATTCACCTTAGATACTTAATTTTCCACACACATAAGGGCCACCAAAAGATTTCCACAAAAAAATCTCATGAGATAAAGTAACATAAAAAGTTCAAATAATCCCTGTACAGTTTCTCTTATGTTTTCATCTAAGCTGTAATAAACTAGGTGTGGGGGGGAGAAGTAAAATACTTTCATTTCAGCATGAAAACCAGAAAAAAGAGTCACAGACATTTACCTGAAACACACATCCATACCATGGAGGAAAAAAAAAATCAGCAAGACCTTGAACTGCTTTGATGGTGCTCGATAAGATGAATGGCACTGCCTCCAAATCCTGATTTTATGGTTAACACAGAATCCGCTAAGTCAGGCTTGTCCCACCATCTCTGCCAGACTGAGTGGCAAACAACAGCTTTCCCCAGAATCACGCCTGCTTTGAAGGTTTTTATGGAATTAGTCATGATTTGGGACAATTTGTAAAAACACTGATAATTAACACAATGGGAATGATATCATGGCAAGTCTTTTATGAAAAGGCAAATTGCTCATTAGACTGTTTCTCAGAGTGAGAAACCCGTGCACATATTGATTTAACTGAAGATGTTTTCTGATAAGGCAAAAGCTACTTTTAATTTCCAAGGCCAGAAGTAATGACCTTTCCCTACTCTGGGAAGTTACATCGGTAGCACCCTTAAAACATTTGTTAAAATAATTGTGTGTGTAATACCATGGGACTTACATACAGCATAAAAAAGCACCAAATGCTAGAAAAATATTATTTTAATTGCTGAGGCATCAATAATGCAAACACTTGCAGACACGTTAAATTTTCCACACATGTTCTCTCACTGATTTTCAATAGAACCACCCACGTGTGTAAAATTCAGTGTACAAATGCATGGTACTGTGATTTGATTTGATGTTGGAAAGCAATCCCAGAGGACAGATAAAGTGCCTCTCATTTGCTCATTAGGTGCTACAAGTAATGCAGTCAGGACAATCCAAACATAGGATCACTTCTTCTCCCTTACACCAAGAGCCTTTTCCAGGCACACCTTCCCAATATTTGTTTTCACAGGTTACTTACAGATTGACTTCATTCATCAATTACTTAGGAAGCAAGTGGAGACAAGAACTCTCCTATGTTAAACTCAAGTCCAACCAGTTGTAACACTTCTTAAAAGACCAATTAGTCTCCTTCTAATAGGGATAAAACGCTGAAAGCTTCTAAAGTGGTCAAAAGGAGATTAAACATTAAAAAATGGTTTGGATTTAAGATCTGTGCTTTTATTTTGACTTTATGTAAAAGAAAAACTTAAAAATCTGCGGATCTTACAAAATGGTTTCTTAAGAATAAACCCAAACAAGTACATCTGCTCAGGAAAAAAAAAATAGAGGGGAGGAGGATTTTCCATAACTTTTGAAACTTCTCTACTTTTTTCCACATGGGAAAGGTTTTCAGTAAAGTGACAATATTTAAGTCTTAAATTTAACACTTTTTGTGGTGGAAAACTATTCCCTTTTAGACTTTTCCCAACCAGCTGCAAGTCACCCACTCGGTCCAGTTTTGCTTCCTTATTTTTCCTTATTCTGTTTTATCTACCCCATAATACCTTACTCTTTCCCTAAAATCAACACAGAATTCTACCTATCTGTAATTAAAAGATAACTCACTTGTAGATCTAAATGTCCACATACAAGACCTGAAAGTTTAAGTTTTGTCCTCCAGTATCATTCTATTCCCTCTCTAATTTGACTCCTTCCCCAAGGACACCACCAGCCATTAGGCAATTACCAGTATCCAGGAGTAAAAATCTTAATTTATCTTCTAGGCATGGAGCTCCTTCCTCAGCTTCCTTATGTTTCCAGCTACCTTTAAAGCTCTTTGATTGTTCTCATCACTCTTTTTTCTCTTGTCTTTCTTTTTCAAAGAATATTTGTCCTCTTCACTCTTTTCACACACAAATACCTCTCCTTCCAACCCCTTCCCAGATTCTCCACTCCATTTCAACACAACAGTGACCTCAATGACTTCAATCTCCACAAAGCCAAAGAAAGACCACTAAAGACCAACATTATTTGTTTCACTTCCCTCTCCTAACCCTGTGTAGTGGTTCCACAAACTGATTCACAGCAACAAAGCAAATAAATATTTTTATGCACTGCAACGTTTTTATCCTTACAGAACACTTAATCTGGTCTCTGACGATGCCCCTTTGGCTCTACAGTGAGTCAAAGGAAAACTCCACAAAGATCACAGCAGACAGGAAAGACTTGAGGAGCTCTCTCAGTGCAGGGAAAGAACAGGAACAGCAACTGCTGGGCACAAGTTATACCTTCTTTAGCAGAGATGAGACAATTATAGCCAAGTTATCTGCAATGTTATTACTCCTGTAGCTGTACTCTCCTCTATCTTCCACAAACCACTGAATCAAGTGAACTTTTGCAGTCACTGAGCAACCACAAACAAATTTCCATCAGTGAACTGTACACTGTTCATAGGGAATTATTCTCCAGCCACTAGTTCTAAGGAGGCATAAAGGATCTAAGATTTAATGTTTTAACAAGATAGGAAGGGAAGCATTCCATCGGTCTTTTGAAAAAATGAACATATATATGTATGAACAGAACATATATATTTAGGACACAAAAAAGGGGGGATGTAGTTGCATCAGGGGGAATTCAGGTTGGACATGAGGAAAGGTTCTTCACAGGAAAGGGAGTCAGTCACTGGAACAGGCTCCCCAAGGAAGCAGTCATGGCACCAAGCCTTAGTTGGACTCAATGGTCCTTTTGGGTCCCTTCCAACTTGTACATCCATGCAACCCTAGATTATATGACCACTGTCCCACACCTCAAGCAGTGAACTGGGCAGCAGACCTGCCTGGAGCACTTCCAGCAGCAGCACCAAAAACACACCCATGCAAAAGAATAATTACAACACAGCCCTGAGTGTAACCTATTAACAAATGACCTCAGGAGAAGCCCCAGAACAGTCAGGGCAGTTACTGAATTCTAGACAGATTCGAAAGCACTGTTTGCACAGACAATGCTGTGAGGATTTAATAGTCTTGTTTCAGAATAATTAGCATACAAGCGCTAATTTCATCTCACTATTGCATAATGGTTTGGCCACCAGAAGAATATAGTCCATGAAGCAGAATCTGGACACCTCACTGGACCCAAACATAGAGCCTAAGCACATCACCCCAAAACAAACCCCTCTATGGCCACTGTCAGCTGCACCACCAGTACTTCTCCAGAAATTCTTAACCAGGTTGCTGTAACTTAACTGGGGAAAGAAGTACAAACTTCAGTAAGAGCTCAATTCCATATCATACTAAAAACACACACACAAAAAAAAAAAAAAAGAGTCCATATTTACTATAACCTCCTATTCACATGAGGCACCAGATAAAATCAGATAAAAAGACGGAGCTTTAACAACATCGAACACAAGTTCAACATAACACTTCAAACTGCTGTAACACAGACTCAGTCCAAAAAACTATCATATTTCAAGCGACAGCTGTGCATTAAGTACTCACATTATATGCACATGGGCACCACTCTCCCCCTCCCCACTTCATTTTGACTGTGCTCCAAATCCTTTCTCAAACTCACCACTTTCATCTTGCCTTTCCAAAACTAATCTCAACCCAGCTACCCACAAGGTCTTGCCTTGTTTTTTTACTTCTATCAACTTCAAGAGTAACGTATTCACAGAAATATGTTTTATGTACATTTATTTTCACAACTTGTGCAGTCCTCACCCTTTTTGTATTTTCACTCTGTGATCTCTTCCTCGGTATAATATGACCAATGTTCCTACTCCCACTTGAGAATACTGGTGCTCAGTATCTATTTCCACAGAGGTACCAAAGGCTTTTCAAAGAGAGAACTTCAATGCAATCCCCATTTAACACCAAAAAGCCACACAGATAAATACATTTAGAACTCCAAAATCTGTTTCCTAGGAAGGGAAGCTCTGTTCAATACTCTCTTCAGATTGTAAAAACAGTTTAAAGGTTTTATTTGCCTTTAAGAGAAGAAAAAGCTGATTCAGTTGTAAAATGAAGCCAATGTTACACACTCTGTCTTGAAGAATTCCCTCTCCTCTTCTGATGAAAGGAGAGCAAGGCCCAACACTGGCTGCTGGAAGCCCTGGAACAGCGTGAGAGGAGCACAAAGAAACTCCCCCCCTTCACTGAGCTGAATCAGCAGGGGCTGGGAGCCTGTGACACAACTCAACTTTGGCTTCACTCAAATCCCCATCTGAGGATTAATCGTGGGCTGCACACCAGCTTCCTCTAAAGGGGCCTAATCTTCCAGAAAAATTCACTTGGTTATTTAATAAATTCATGTAGGTAGCAAATTCCCAGAGTACCAAAGCTCAATTTCTTATACAAATGAAATACTGTCAGGAACTCCAGACAGGAAATGGAACAGAAGTGAATTCAGTGTTACATCCCACTCCTCCTTTGGACTCCACTCTTTGACTAAGTTTTCAGAGGTTCTGGACTGGTATTTTTTTTCTATCCACAACCTAAAAAAGAGAGGGACTAAACTCAACCTAATATTCACAAGGCATTTGAGAAGAGACTAAGTCAAATTATTCCCCCAAAAAACCACATCCCATATTCTTTTTTCCACTAAATTTCAGTCCTCAAATTGTACCATCAAAGTATGAGGGCAAAATAAAAATAGTATTTTTCACCTATGGAAATGAATTGATTTTTCCTGATAACCATTGATTAATATGTATAAAACAATGCCTGTATATATTCACTAGGGAGTATAGTAACTGCAATCCTCCTCCTTGGTGGAGATTCCCCTCAGTCACCAGTCGAAATCCCACAATTTACAAGACAATTCCCACAAAACATTCCTAAACAAGAAAACCAGTTTTTAGAATAGATTAGACAGGTTTTAATGCAGGTGACAAGAAAAAGGCTTCCCTTCACTTCCACACCAATTGAGGGGCTCTTAAATGACATTTATTTCCCCAGACCACAGCAGTTTACACAAATTCCCACACATTGCACAGATCCACACTCTTAGCTTCACCTTTTAGCCTAAAGGCACCACGAAAACTCAGATGCAGCACTGAAGTGTTAATTTCAACAGCTTCTGCCTCTGATTTTTAACTTAGTGATTAAAAGCTACCAGACACATGCATTTACTCTATCCTAAGGATCATCTCAAATGCAGGCTGCTCCATGAACTCCAGCTTTCAGCAGCAGCTGTACCAGGTACAACCAGCCAGGATTACATTTTCTCTTTACACACATTTCCACTAAAGATTACTTAATTTTGCTTCCCAATCTCAGTAGCAACTTGTTCCTTCCGTCCCAAAATGCAGAGAAACAGTCTGACTTGCTTTAAAACAGATTCATGTGAGTTACGATTAAGACAAAGCCTAGTGGTAAAATATCAAATACAAATTATCATAGTGAAGAGTGAAGGACTGACAGAAAAACAAAGAAAAGAGTCAACAGAAGATCCTATTATTCATAAAACAAAGCTAATCTTATTAGTATATAATAATCTATTGTAACTAATTAAAGGGCAACACCAAAAGAAAAAAGAACAGTCATCCTAAGGCCACTTTATCAACTTGTTTGTACAGTTTAAAAGTCTTGCATGTTTTCCTCCTTGGAAATTGGATAAAACAGCAGCTAAACTAATTGTTGTAATATCAGTAACCAGTTTATAACGCTGTTTTCCAAGCCCTGTGTAGGTAACATCTGCAGAAGAATGTGACAGTTTCATTTGCAGAAAAGTTCTTCTCCCCATGACCTTTCCAGCCTTCCACAAAGGAAACACAACCTGCTTTGCCTGGGACAGATTCACATCAAAGCTGCACAGTCTCGGGCAACTGCAGAGATAACAGAGAGCACACAAGCTCAGAGAGGATTCTCAGCTGCTGGGGTTACTGTCAGCTACCTTTTGATTATCACCATAATTCTGCAAATAACAACCCCACATTCTTTACCTGCTCTCATCACTAAAATCAGTGCTGGATGGGATTCAAGAGGTCACCTTGTCAGGCTGCCACTCCTCAGGCAGGAATGAACAGCATCTCCTTTTTGACAGATGCCTAATTTGTTCTTGAAGATTGTCAGGGATGAGTCCCTTCCCTAATCTATTCCATTGGTTTGTTATTCTTGGAATTAGAAGTCTTCCTCCCTAGGTATCAACCCAAGTCTTTGGTTCCATTATTTAAGTCAACTAATGCTCATTTTAGTCCCTGTAATCCTTTATTATCTTTATCCTCGTAGTAGCCTAATGCATGGGAATAACTTAACTTCTTATCTCTTGTTAAGTGTTAGCATCTTAATTTGTTCTGTTCTTGGATGTCATATTCTCAGGCACCTGCTACTAAAAGCATCCAAAAAAAGAAAACCCCTTCTTGATGTCCAGTGCCCAAAACTGAACAGAAGTCTAATCAAATCCTACCAGTGCTGAATCCAGCAGAATAATTATTATTTACCCCCCTGCTACACTGCAGCAGAACATTTCTTTACCTGCACCAACAGAGGTTAATCACAAACTGAGCACCCATCAATCAATAACCTGCACACCCCAGTTCACTTCAGTAGGATTTTAAAAGCATATTTTGAGCAGAACATTTGAACAACAAAATTCAAAATGCACTAAACACAGAGTGGTAACAGAGGCTGTAGAGCTGAACAAGTGCAGAAAACAGCCGGCTTTGTGATTTATACAAACTGAAGTGGAAATGACAAGATAATTAATAAACTAACTGAAATCTAGAAGCCTCTAGGATATAGTGCTTAAGCCTGAAATAGAAAATGAGAGCTGATAAAAATTCAGAATTACTTCTTTAGCCATTAATTAACAGTCTTCCCATAATGGAGCTGTTAACACCAGAGTAAGAACTGAAACTGTAATTTGTAACATTTGCAAAGAGCTTCACTGAGAGCGAGAGACCAACACATGTCAGCAGTCTGTGAAGGTTTCCTGGGTGAAAGCTGGCAATGGAAAACAAGTTAAAAATGTAACAATATTAAATAGTTTTTGATACAATTAAAAATGGAACTCAAGCAATTTTAAAACTTTACAACTTTACAACTTGTGGCTCATTAATTGGGCGGTACAATTATATATATATATTATTTATCAGCCCTTTTTCTGCCATACTTGTAAAATGAAATGTATTTCATTTAGCAAATACAGTTCTGAGTGAGGCATGAGGAGGGGTAAGGAGCACAGTGACAAACGTGAATTAACTGCTATGGCCATGCCAAGGTTCATTCCAAGCTGTAAGATGGCACCTTAAATTAACAGCTTGGGTCCAACATCACGGTTTGTGTTCTCCTGGTGAAGGGCACTTCAACCCCTCCACAGGAAGCACCTCAGAACTGAGGTGGTTCTGCGCCAGGGCTCACTGTCCTTATATTAATGGAGAATAAACAACAACACAGCAGCTGAATTAATCTGCCATTGAAAGAAAAAGAAGAAGCCACAAGAGGAGAAATAAAATTAGTCCCAACTTCTGACACTGTGGCTGTATTAGTGGTTCCCAGCTGCCTGCACCACTGACAAAACCAATGTTATCAGGCATGAAGGGTCCTAAACAGTGGCAAAAATACAGCAGCATCTCCATCAAGTTCTGGAACTTGGTAGGGGAAAGGGTGAAGAAAGAGGGGTAAGGACTTATACCAAACTAAGGTATGAAGTTCACCTCTTTACAAAAAGTTAGTTCCAACAACTGAATGACAAAGGTACCTGTTATACATCCCTTTTGTGCCTACACTGGGAAATCTCTTATGAATTAACTCTGCCTATAAAGAGCTTCCACTACAAGAGCAACAGTAAAGCAGCAAAGGGGATGGAGGAAGAGACTGCTAAAACCTGAGGTACACCCAGGCATAAAAGAACCACAAGAGAATTCAGCCACCAGCAAAAAGAATTTCTGCTTGAAAAGTGTATTAGAAACAGCAGGGGGAAAAACTGGTAAACAACTTGGTTGGTTAACCAAAAATAAAAAGGAACTGTACTCTTTTAAACAGTAACTTTATTTTTCTTCTTTCTGTATTAACCTTTTCTTGAAAAAAGCAGGCAATAAAAATACCAGCATACTAACCCAGAACACAGACTATTTGCCTCTGTGAAGACAGAAAGACTGGAACTGCCCAGTTAAAAAAAAAAAAAAAAAAAATCAAGAGCAGATACCTATGTGCAAGTAAGAAAATGGTGGCAGATTTTATGTTTTCATACTATCTTTCATAGAAAAAGAATTTAAAAGATTGCCTGAAATCAGTAAGAGAAAATTCTCTTTTGAAGATCACAGAATTTCTGAATCTCAAAGCTGCAGAGTATTACTGAGAACAAACTTGCCTCAGCATTCATGCTGAACATAAAACCTACAACAGACAGAATGAAACAGGTATTGATTGATGTAAATCTCCACCACTGGGTGTAACTCAGACATTGGGATTTCTGTCTCTCACTAGTACCTTCAATAGAGTAATCTTGGATGCACTGCTAGGAAATTACCTATTAAATGCTGATGGAGCAGAGACCTTACTGGCTACTGTACATCTCATGGATTATATCACTCAAGATTCCAGGCAGTGCTTAAGGCCTGGGATAAGAAGTGGATACCTGGTTAAAAAGGGGCATTCACAGCTGCAAAACACATCATTTAACTCATTCCGAGCCTCTGCTAAACTAAACTTCTAGTATCACCCTGAAACCTAATTATTTGCAGCAAGAAAACAGGAAACAAGATTAAAAAAAAGAAAGGAAAAAAAAAATAAATCATCTGCTGTTTCAAATCCTTCCTACAAACTTCAATGGGACTACAGGAAAAAATTATCTCTGCCTTCCAAAGACACTTTAGAGGCTCAGATAGTCTGCTCCCTCTCTCCTCCTCCAAACCAAAATAAAACAAAAGCAGGAATTGTGAATTTCTATGTGTGGGTAAACAATGCAAGGCCCAAGCATGGCAGCAGGAAGCAAGAGCAGTTCAGAGTCAGCAGAGCCCTCTGACCCCTTTCTCAATGTCCCAAGCACTGGAAGAGCTTCAGCTCAGTCACTTCTATCTCTGCAAAGGCAGCAAGTGCCTCATTTAAGGACCCTTGACACATACACAGGCTAAGTATTCCAAATTTATTGTTCAACATAGCTGGATTGACAGCAGTGGCTGCAGGACACTAATGCAGAGGGTTTGCTTATACACTTCTGGGCAAAAGGAAGGAAATTATTCTGGGGTCTTGAAATGAGTTAAATTACAGTTCCATGAGCAGAGAAAGAGCCAGCATCAGAGGGATTAACTCGAAACTGACCTATACTACACTATTACCAAGTTGGAACTCCGCAGGAAAATGAAACAGAGTTGAATGCTTGTCAGGTTGCCTTCCGAGAAGAAAAACAAAAAGTAACGCTTCCATGCAACAGGAAGCTAACAAAAACTACTTAAAACTCCTTTCATATGATCATTCTGCACTGAACGTGACAAAAAGGGGCAGAGGAGTAATGCAGAAAATTAGAGGGCAGAAAAAAGTCTTGAAGTCATAGGCAAAAAAGGAAATCCAATGCAGGAGAGTTCTGCCAGTTCAGCCATGGACTGCTGCAGAGCTGAAGAACATTTAAATGCACCCAGAATTCAGACTAATGCAAGTGAATCAGACACTCTAACAAAGCCTGCTGCCTCCAGTACTTGTTAATTACCTCTTCCATTCTGATTTTTACTTGACAGAAGTTGCATTCAAACCCTGTCCACCAGATTTCAGAAACTATCTTCCATTTTCTTCTTAATCCATGAACCACTGACACCACCACTGAGCCGCATCTCCATGTTTCAAGCACTGTCAGAGCCAGAGAAAAATCGGCTTCTGTGGTTCTCCTGTCACCTCAGAAACTTTTTCTTCCACACACGATTCCCGGAGTCAGCTCCCTTCAACCACACATCCCTCTGATGTGCTGAAAGGTGTTTGAACTGCTGAAATTTGCATGGAGATGCTTGGAAAGCTACCACACACCTGGGTAATCACAGCTGTCTCTCTTGTGTCTGCTTTAATACAAATCCAGAAAACCAAGCCACACAAAGTTTTTGTGCTTCTGGTTGTTTGATTATATTTTTGTGGGTTTTTTTTAAATAAAAGCCCTAACATTCAGAAGTCTGCCCAAATACAAGCTTTTATCCCAGCATCAGGAGCATAGTGCTGGACAAGCAATAAACTCCTACATTAGGAAGCTTACACAGTGGAAAAAGCACAGAAGTTATACAGGAATGGGATAGGGAACATAAAAATTTCAGGCTACAGCCCCAAACCTGCAGCTTTTTAAACTGTTCAGCCCCTAAATAACCATTTTTTCAACAGTTTTTCTTATTAGCCATCAACCACTGCCTGAATACGGACAACAAAAGCCCTCATAAAGATCTACTCAATCATCTCCATAGAAGTCCTTCCTCTCCTACACCCAAAAATCCCCTATTTAAACCCAGGTATCTATCTGGATACCATGTTTTCCACTTTATTTCCCATTCTTTCAGCTTCCTGTCTTTGTGACAGACACAATAAACCACATTCATTGAACACTGGTAGAACATACAACTTTCAAGGCTTTTAAGTGGCATTATATACAAATGAAGAGACTCACTTGAAATTGCTAACAATTTTTATAAACTCTGCTCTTGCATTAATCTGCATCAAGGTTCTAGGTTTGTTTGGTTATTTTCCCCAAACACTTAGAATAAAAAATACAGCTTTTAGCACATATGTATCCTGCAAAAGTTCAGGGACACAAGGATCACTGTAGCTAAAGTGCTAAATAAATGCATTCTAAATTGACTTTCAGAGTGTTTTTCCATCATTTCTGCTCTTATTCCATACAGGAACTCAAAGTGATGTGGTAAGGATTTCTTTGCTGCAGTTTTTAAAACTCTGACCTGTAATTAAAATCTTTTCAAGAAATTAAGTCAGTATGTCCATGGTGTCCGTGGTACTTGAAACTTTAGAATTACACTGACACAAGATGAGAGGAAACACACATTTAGTCTGGAAACCACATCTGATGGAGCTAAATATCAGTCACACCAGGAAAAAGATCTGGAATATGAATTCCAGTACAAATTCCTTTTTAAGTACCTTCTGCCCAGTTACTGACATTTATCCAGAATGTGAAAATACACTTTAGGCAGTAATCTACATAAAATGTAAAGGTACAAAGGTTCAATTTAAGACAAATAAAACCACATGAGACTATTCAAATCTTGTGTGTTTTTATAGAGCTTTAACAGCAAAATTACAACCTGTTTATAGTTACCAATACTCTTCAAAACTACACTTTGAGAAGACAGAAAGTTCTTTTTCATAGGGAAAAGCACTTTTACATCAATCCTAAAAGATGTAAAATGAATGAGAAAAGCCTGTATTGTTATTATTAATATTATAACAAAATAAAGACCATTGGAGGTCTACACACAGCAATGCCTATCAGGGGAAAAAAATATTTTGTTATACAAATGGCAAGAAATAAATTATTAATGCTTTAGTTACCCTCCTAGAGGAGGACAAACCAACCCACCACATTCATAGATGCATTAAAAAACCAGAACACAATCTCCTAAACTATCAAAGCCACCTCTTGTACTACTTAATCTCTAGAAAACACTCCTGCTTTTCTCTCCTCCTATCATCCTCCCCAAAATATCTATTAGCTTGGAGGAGTTCATAATACTGAGAGCCCCCATTCAATTATTACTCATAAGGCAAACCATTATATTACCAAAAAAAAAAAAANTTCCACAACAGGTAACACATGCTGAAGCAAAGTCACATCACTATATATCTTGAAAGAATTTTTAAAGCTATTTTAGCAAGCTACACATTCAAGACATGAATGTTATTCTAGGACTATTCCTTTCTGGATGAAGTATTCCAATAGGCTACTAGTTGATTGCTGTGTCCCTACACATGCTTAGTACCTTTAAAACCCAAGGCTGAGGCCAAAATCAGCATAGAGCTTTTGACAAATAAGCACTATGTCATTTTCCTTTCATGTCTACATTTTAACCTTCCTGAAAAACAAAAGGTCAACCAACACAAACATCAATCCCAGCCATGTTCCACGAAAACTGCATTTAAGACATAACAGCACAAAAGAGAAATTAATTTCAGAACTGTTTTTCTCTTGTTGAGTTGCCTGTAGAGTTTTACAGTACCATGAGAGACAATTTGTCCAGCAACCAGCGTCTCTTCCCTTTTTGTTCTGTTAACAGGATCTCAGATTTTAGGTCCATTAAATTTCCTGCATGGATTGATCTCAAAGATACACACAGACACTCTGTACAGAATCTCAGCCAGAAACTCTGCTTTAAGAAATCCAAGGGCTGTGTTCCCCATCCACAAATCACACCATACAGGCAAAGGTGTTCCCACAAAGGGGGCGGGGTAACAGCCTGATTTCAGGGTAACCAAAAAAGGGACAGGTGGAGAAAGGAAGTAGTGGAATTTTGGACATGGACAATATCAGTGAGACAATAAACTGTTCCAAATAACTGTGTAACATTTAATATTTTCTGGCCCAAATCCAGTTGCACTCCTGACCTTACCCAGGTTTAACAGAACCAGAGACGATAAAGGCAGATTAGCTTCGAGGAATGTGGGACTTTTCCAATTAATTAAGGAGGGGGAAAAAATATACCAAACAACCTAATGCCAAAGGAGTGTGAATTTTAAAGGGACACTGCAACACCGCTTCACTCTTACACTAACATTTGCATTAAATATTTCAATATGAATTCCCAAATGCATCTCTTTACAAGTGAACTTTTTGTTTAACGCCTTTACTACAGCATTGTTCTTATCCCAGTGAAACTGACAAAAACTGGGCTCCAGGCTGACGCTGCTCCGGTGCCAGGGCCTGCAGGATACGCTGCTCCCATAGCACTGGAACAGGACTGACTGCGAGGCAGCTAACACAGAAACAACACTGCTTCAGCCAGAAAACAACAAAAAAAGAACGGGAAAGCAAAGAGTAAAGTCTACCCCTTGTCCCAAAAAAGCATCATCAGAGCACAGGAGGTCTGGGAAGAGAATAGATGTGAGAACCGGACACGTACAACATATGCTTCACAATTAGTTGCGGGGATTTGAGGAGAACGATTCTCTGTTACAGCTGCAATTCTCACTGTACTCTAAAATCAGGTTTACAACCGGAAAAAGAAAAAATATCACATTTCTCCAAGAAGTGCAAAGGCTCCTCTGTGTGATCCAACTTCTGTGGCACCACCGGGCCGACACGAGCCGCGCTGAGGGGACGGCGTTCCCCTTCCCTGCCGCAGATGCCGGGGGCTGTTCCCGGGTCAAGGGACTGGAGCGCTGCCCCGATTCTCTTTGGATCACACGGTCCCAGTGAGCGCAGTACCAGAACAAACCAAAAATAAACCCCCAAAGCCCACACACCTAAAAAAACCCCCAAACCTTAAAGAGAAGAAACCTCAACCACTTCCCCTGCGCTACCGCTCCGGCTCCAAAAGGCAGCCACGGATTTACGCGCTCGCCTGAGGAGGGGAAGGGGCAAAGCCAGGCGGCCCGGCTCCGGCAGCGAGGGGACACCTCCTCCTCCTCCTCCCTTTCCTT